>SJYQ01003836.1:74587-97652 GCA_006410935.1 Redunca redunca
GCCCCCTCCCCGCCCCCAGGCCCACAAACTGCCCCTGGGATTTTCTTTCATAATGAATATAACAAAATAATTCACTGAGCACCTTCTATGTGCCTGTCACTGTTCCTGGCCCTGGGGAGACAGAGAGTGACAAAGGACAAATTCTAGGACCTGGAAGCAAAGGACGATAAGGTCAGCAGGAGGAGAGGGAGGTGTGTCCAGCTGTTCTCGCCTGGCTTCATACCAGAATCGCCCTGGGTTATTCAGTGAGCTGGCTCTGCCCCCCTAAGGTATTTTAATCAGTCCCCCAGAGCATTCTTTTTAAAGTTCCACAGGTGATTCTAAAATCCAGCCAGCAAAGAAGACATACTGAGGGCCAAGAGGTCCCTACACGAAAAGATGCTTCACATCGCTAATTATTTGAGAAATGCAAATCAAAGCTATAAGGGACCACCTCACACCAGTCACAACGACTGTCATCAAAAAGGCTACCAAGAATAAGTGCTGGAAAGGGGGTGGAGAAGAGGAAGCCCTCCTAACCTGCTGGTGGGAATGTCAACTGGGGCAGCCGCTCTGGAGAACAGTATGGAGGTTCCTTAAAAACACTAAACTGGAGTTATCATGGGACCCAGCAATCCCACCCCCGAGCATACATCTGGGGAAAAGTCCAGTTCAAAAAGACACACGCAGCACTGTTTACAACAGCTAAGACATGGAAGCAATCTAAACGTCCATCGCCAGAAGAATGGATCAAGACGATGTGATATATTTAAGGCTTCCCAGGTGGTGCAGTGGTGAAGAACCCGCCTGCCAATGTAAGAGACACAGGTCTGATCCCTGTGTTGGGAAGATCCCCTGGAGAAGGAAATGGCAACCCACTCCAGTATTCTCACCTGGAAAATCCCATGGACAGAGGAGCCTGGTGGGCTAGAGTCCACGGGGCTGCAAAGAGTCAGAAGTAACTGAGTGACTGAGCAGGCGTGCATACACGCATGCCGTGAATTCTGAGCTCAGTCGCTCAGGTGTGTCCGACTCTCTGTGACCCCGCGGACTGCAGCCCACCAGGCTCCTCTGTCCGTGGATTCTCCAGGCAACAATACTGGAGTGGGTTGCCATTTCCTCCTCCAACCATGGAATATTACTCAGCCATAAGAAAAAATGAAATAATGCCATTTGTAGCAACATGGATGGATCCAGAGATTATTATACAAAGTAAAGTCAATCAGACAAAGACGAGCGTCATATGGTATCACTTATATGTGGAATTTTTAAAAAAATGAGGCAAATAAATGTTTTTACAAAATAGAAATAGACTCTTAACATCCAGCCAGAACTTTAGGGGTGAATGTTTTAGACTCAGAGCTGCTGCTTTGGTGTCTTGGAATGGTTAAGAAATTAACCACTTAATCCATTAATTTCCAAAATAGTCAAACACCCATTCTGTACCAGATGATTTGCAAACATTATTTCTAATTTCCCCCCTAATCCTTAAAGATGATAACAGTACTGACTGGAATAGCCGACGTGTACTGAGAGCATTTTGTGAGCCAGGCACTATTTGGAGTTTTTCTATCTACATGCTTAGACACTCAGTTGTGTCCAACTCTTTGTGACCCCATGGACTGTAGCCCACCAGGCTCCTCTGTCCATGGATTCTCCAGGCAAGAACACTGGAGTGGGTTGCCATTTCCTCCTCCAGGGGATTTTCTCAACTCAGGGATCGAACCTGAGCCTCTTATGTCTCCTGCATTGGCAGGCAGATTCTTTACCATAAGCACCACCTCTTTTAATTATTACAACAACCCCAAGACACATTGTTATGGCTGTTGGGGTATCCCACTGGGTAACCTGTCAAGCCAGTGAGTGGGGGAGACAGGATTCAAATCCAATTGGTCCTAATCCCCTGTTAATCACTACACCAGAGAGCCCATTTTACAGATGAGGAAACTGAGGCTTGGGCAAAGGTCTCTTGTGAAAGGTACACAAGAAGGAAGTAGCTGAGTTGTGGTTTGATTCTCTGCCTCCAGAGTCAGTCTGATTCAATTTTGACCCAATCATCAGTAACAGTGAGAAGAATTCCACATAGGATTGCATCCCTGGTGGAAGCCAACCGTCTTTGAAGGCATCTGTGTTTATCTCCAGTTCCCAGAAGATGGCAGGAAAGTGATATGGAAGTGACTTGAATCTGAAACCGGAGGCCAGGCTCTGCTGTTCGCTTCACATCTCTAGACTTCATTTTTTTCCTGCCTGTTAAGTGAACGGACTGGACCAAGACCTCATCTGTGAGCTGAGATGTGGCTGGACAATGGCATTCCCACTGTGAGTGTCGGGCCCTACATGGGAAACCTTGAAAAAGAAAAAGGCTAGTATTGCGCACGGAAACTAAGATGGCGCCTGGCGGAAGAGATGGGGGCGTAGTCTATGTTGTCTGTCAAAACTTCTGATTGGCTCTCTTGATTTCTGTGCATGTAGACAGCGCGTGATCACCATAGACTCCTGTTATAATGATGGCACATGACGATTTGACCTTTAACGTGATTGGTGTAACTATGGAAAGTCCCTTGCAAACCCCTCCCCGCTTGCCTTTATAAGCAGGGAGTTTGTAACAATAAAGCGGAACTGCACTAGACGGAACCCCTGTCGCGTTTGATTGTCTCTCGCTCACTGAGGGGCTGGGTTGGCGGACAGCAGGCTCACCTTTCCTTGGGACCCCTCAGCTCTCTGCTGAGGGAAGTTCCACTGCCTCTCTCTCTTTCTGCGGAGCGCTCCCCGCAGTGAGAATGTGCTCACACTTTGAAATAAGATTGTTTAAGGCAGATATTTTCCAACCTAGATGCTACTGACATTTTTGGGCTGGGTAATTCTTTGTGGGAGTAGGGTGGTCCTGAGCCTTGCAGGACGTTGGACAGCATCCTTGGCCTCTGCCCACTAGATGCCAGCATAGCCTCTCCCAACGACAACCAAAGATGCCTCTGGAAACTGCCACTGACAACTGCCCCCTGGCCAGCACATTCAGCCCGGCTGAGAATCACTTGTCTGAGGTCAAACAATCCTGATGGTAATCCGTGTGATGTCATCCTGACCTCTCCCAGGAATTCAAGTGAGTTGGACTCAAGGCTTATAGACATTATCACCAAGCTACTCTCATTCCCTCCCAGCCACTCCTCTCTCTCCTTCGGCACAGGAAAAAATGTACATCTATGGAGCACATGTGAGCAAAATACTCAAAATCAGGCTGCTTGCTTATTGCTATGAATGGTTTACAATACACTCTACAGAAGTGGAGCGTTGAAACTGAACACCTATTATATGCTAGACACACGGTTATGAGCATATGTGTCTGTGGTTGTCATGGTCCATTTTTCTGATGAGGATGCCAGCTTTGGCTTGTTTAAGTCACGCAGCTGACAAGCGGCAGGGCAAACTTGACCTGCTGGATTCGAAGTCCTGTGCACTTAATGGCTCTGCTATAATGAAGGTTTGCTCCAGTTGGAGCTGGTGGTAAAGAACCTGCCTGCCAATGCGGGAGACGTCAGAGACGCAGATTCGATCCCTGGGTTGGGAAGAGTCCCTGTAGAAAGGAATGGCAACGTGCCCCAGTACTCTTGCCTGGAAATCCCACGGACAGAGCCTGGCGGGCTACAGTCCGTTGGGTCGCAAAGATCCGGACATGACTGTAGTGACCTAGCACGGCACACATTGCTTTCGCAGAGCCAGGAATCTCTAAATGAAGACAGGCACCCTGCTCGAGCCTGGCATGCTGGCGGAGGTGAGGCTGCTGGGGACGATTCATCAGACGACTCACCGTCTGGCCATGTGGGTTCAGTTCAGGTCAGGAACTTTCCAGGTCTCGTATTTGTGGGTTCTGGGCTGTGAAGGGCCAGGGCCTCTTGGGGGATCCCTGCAAGCCGCCCTGGAGATTCCATCCAGAAAACCCTCACTGACTGGGTCAGATCCTCATGACTTTTCGTGGTGTGGTTTATGTCTTCTGGATGGGATTCCCAGGAGCCATCTACCACGCTGCCTCCAAAGAAGGGAGGTTGCAACGAAGCCACAAAGCACGATAAAGACCACATTAGTACTGCTAACCATGACAAAGACAGTAACTGCAACAAAGACTGTAATGTTTTTGAGTCTGCTGGGACCG
Organism: Redunca redunca; assembly: GCA_006410935.1. Lineage (NCBI taxonomy): Eukaryota > Metazoa > Chordata > Mammalia > Artiodactyla > Bovidae > Redunca > Redunca redunca. Next base: position 78,714 of record SJYQ01003836.1, read on the forward strand.
AGGGATATGACCAAATGGATACATTCCTAATAAGTGTGTGACTCTCTGAACATAAAAACAGGTCATTTCAATCAGCTGCAGCAAGTGCTGTGTGGCTATAGGAGCCATGGGAGCACGGAGGAGGGAAGTGTGGCCTCGCCGAGGCAGGCAAGGAGGCCTTCCTGGAGGAGGTGATGCTGAAGATTCATTGTTATTCCTTTTATCGACTTGTGTCTCCCCCCACATCTTCAGTAGATCCCAGGCTTCCTGACTATGCCGATTGTGTCTGTTTATATATCGCTGTGTTTTTTGCTGTATTTTCAGGACCTACCACCACTGTTCCCAAACTATGTACCGTGGCACCCTGGGGTGCCACCATGAGCTCCTGAGGGTGCTGTGAGGTTTTTCCAAAAATGTGGAGGAGACACAGTGACACCTTTCAGACCCATGTGAACTTCTACTTTGAGGGAGCTCACAATTTTAGCATCAGACTGAGCTATGCTCTTCCGATGATGATAGCTGTTTTCTGGTTGCTCTGCTAAAAAGCAAGGGCTGTGACAAAATCCAGGTGGAACAGGAGAGGCAGGTGGCAAAGCCCAGCCTGATGCTAAAAGGCTGAGAAGCTTGGGAGAACCCAAAAGGCACACACCCCCACAGTAGTAATTGTTATTAATTATAGATAAGTATTACTTAAGAATGAAATAAAATACAATCCTTTCTCTGAATTCATGGGCATTACTTTTCCAAGCAGCTACTAAGTTGTCAGGATATAGCTACTTATTAAGTGGTTTGGAGCTAACTGGTCAATAAGTGTAACTGCCAAGTGTTCTGGCCTGGGAAATCTATGAAACAGTCCTGGCATTCTAGGGATTCTGTGAGTTGAGAAAGTTTGGGGGCCTCTGTGTCAGCATCTGCTTGCATGTAAGAGGACTCGTTAAATGACTGAGCTACATCCAATAATCCTGCCTGTTAGAAAGTAGTAATCCCCTTTTCACAGATGAGGGACCGAGGCCCAGAGAGGGCAAGCTACTTGCCCAAGGTCACCCAGCAGAGCTGGAGGTGGGTCTGATGGCAAACCCCAGACTCTTCCTTCTACCCCGTCCTGATCTGTCTTCTCCTGAAGTGGCCTGGGGTAAAGGAGCCAAGAGTGAGAAGACGCTTTGAGTTCCAGCCTGACCAAATTATGGCACTGGCAAGTGACTGTGAACAGAGGTTGCAGACATCCCGAGCTTATACAATTTGCTGTCTGCTTCCTGATTCTCTTGGTGGAAGATCTTGGTCAACAGCAGAGCCCCAGAGCTCTGCCGAGGAGCTATGATTGCAGAGAGGTGAGGCGGGAAGATGATGCTTTGGGGGTTAATCAGGCCTGAGCTGGAATCCTGAGTGCTTCTCTTGCCTGCTGTGTGACTTCAGGAAAGGTGCTCACCCTCTCTGGGCCTTCTCTCGAGTGGACACATGCACACAGCTCATGCAGTTTTGTGAGGGTTAAGTGTGTGAATGTTGGGGAAGGGCTGGGCACAGCCACAGTGCCCATCAAACTGGGGCTGTTTCCTTGGCTCAGCAGAGGAAACCTCTTAGAGCTGCTTTAGGTTCAAGAGCCGCATCCTCATCACGGAATCCGGATGCAAACTCCCCCTCACTCTGGGCACGTTGCTGCTAGACTCTGACCATCCTCCCATCTCACGTGTCATCTCCTGTCGGCCTCGCTGGGCCTGGAAGGATGCTGGAACCCCACGCCAGGTTCTTCCGGCATCTGGGGGTGGACGGTGTGTCTCCTGACACCTGGCTTGACTCGTGAACTCATTAGCACGAGTGTCAGGGACGCCTTCTCACCAGAGCGCTGCAGATCCCGGGAAAGGCAGCAGCCCCGAGGCAGGGGGCTGCTTTCTGGGAAGCCCAGCAGCTGCTGCAGCCCAGAGAGTCTCTGAAGACTGTCTGACGAGTGAGGGGCCTTTCTTTTCTTTTTTTTAAAAATATCTCCACCCTTCAGTATTTTTAAATCCGCATCTATTTTTAGCTTTTCATCTCTAGGTCTCAGCAGCTTGCATGACTCAAGACGCTTTCGACCACCCCCCTCCCACATTGGGTGCAGTTCACCTTCGGGGCTTCCCTGGTGGCTCAGCAGTGAAGAATCTGCCTGCTAATGCCGGAGACCTGGGTTCACTTTCTGGGTCAGGAAGATCCCCTGGAGAAGGGAATGGCAACTCACTCTAGTATTCTTGCCTGGAGAGAATCCCGTGGACAGAGGAGCCTGGCGGGCTACATCCATGGGGTCGCAAAGAGTCAGACACGAGTGAGCATCTTTCACTCACTCACAGTCACTGCGGGGGCATGAGGTCTGTATTTGTTTCCTGGGCGGCTGTAACGAAGTCACTAACCAGGGGGCTTAGGACAAAAGTCACTCCTTGTCTCCTCGCTCTGGAGGTGAGAAGCCTGAAGTCAAGAAGGCAGCAGGGTCCTGCTCCCTCCGAAAGCTCCAAAGGTGGGTGCTTCCCTGCTTCTCCCCAGCTTCTGGCGGTCGCTGGCCGTTCCTGGCACCGTCGACTCGCGGGCGCGAAACTCCCATCTCTGCTTCCGTCATCACAGGACGCTCTCCCAGCATCTCTGTCTCCATCTCAGACCAAAATCTCCACTTTACTACAATACTTGCTTTTATCGTGGTTGTCTGGACCTGAACCCACAGTAATCTCCAAGGTCTGCCTGTATCTGTTTATCCAATGGAAGAGGACAAGGATTTCCTGGCTTTCCAATTGTCCTCTGACAGCGACGGCTTTTACCCGTCTGAATGGCAGGACTGCTTGTTTGCGTGGCCGTGAAAAAGTCCATGAAGCCTGTTTGGAAGACTCGTGAGAAGTGATAAAACATAGCCGCTGGAGCGGAAAGCCATGTCCTTAAGCTCATTACATCAGATGTAGATGAAGTGAAGTGAAAGTTGCTCAGTCGTGTCTAACTCTTTGCGACCCCATGGACTATATAGTCATGGAATTCTCCAGGCCAGAATACTGGAGTGGGTAACCTTTCCCTTCTCCAGGGGATCTTCCCAACCCAGGGATTGAACCCAGGTCTCCATTGCAGGCGGATCCTTTACCAGCTGAGCCACAAGGGAAGCCCCCAGATGCAGATGAGTTTACAGTAAACATAAATAATCAACATCTACCTTCTTGTTGTTCTAACTCTTGATTCTCCAGTACTATCGGAGGCCTCACTGTGGCTCTGGGAGCTTGGGCTGGCTGTGGATCTGCCTGAAATGCACGCACGCAAGACAGCACACAAACAACAGTGTCGCCGACGCCTCTGAACCCCGGACGTTGCGTAAGGCTGTGAGCCTTCTGCGGAGCCTCAGGCTGTCCTTAAGCAACGGGTGCCATCCCTCTCAGCACATCAGAATCCCTGCGGAGCTTCTGAAACTCAGGCTACACCCCAGACCTATGGCATCCGGATCTCCAGGGACTTTTCAGACATTCTAGACGATTCCCATGCGCTCCTGAGGCTGAAACCTCCAGACCGCTGCTCTCCACCTCCTCTGCCTGGTGAGAATATGGTGTTACTCTTCCATTCTCAGAGTGACCTTAGGAGCCTTTTTGGAGTTTTTAAGGTAGAAAAACCCCCAAAGAGTTTTTTTTTTTAAAGCCAAACATTTGTTTTGATGGCTCCGTAGAGGAGGCCAAAGAATTTAAATCCACTCTATTTACTGCCCTGTGGGCTGCTTGATTTTAAGCACGCAGGGGCAGGCCCGTCTGGGTTTGCCTCTGGCCTCCTGCATAACTAATTAGGCTGTGTGAGCTGGGGCCACGATTTCCCCTCTCTGAACCTCAGTATCCTCTTCGGAAGATGGAGACAGTACTGCTGTGCTCACAAAGCTACTAGACGAGGAAGAGAGGGAACTCTGGGAAAGGGCTCAACCAATGTGTGTGCCTGTGCATGTGTGTGTGTGTGTGTGTGTTAGTCGCTCAGTCATGTCTGACTCTCTGGGACTCCATGGGCTGTAGCGTGTGTGTGTGTGTGTGTGTGTGTGTGTGTGTGTGTGTGTGTGTATGATAGTTGCTCAGCTGTGTCCGACTCTTTGGGATTCCATGGACTATAGCCCGTCAGGCTCCTCTGTCCATGGAATTCTCCAGGTAAGAATACTGGAGTGGGTTGCCATTCCTTTCTCAGGGGATCTTCCAGAACCAGGGATCAAACCAGGGTCTCCTGCATTGCAGGCAGACGCAGCACAGTGGCTGATAAATCTTAACCATCTGATAACGTTTACCATAAATGCTGGAGTAGCAGCACCCTCAATCCTGTGAGCTGTGGTCATAGGACAGTAATCACAATAAATGCTCCCAACAGTGGGTGCTGCCTCCTCATAGCCCAGCCCTCCACCAGTAGGAGAAGGAAGCCAGCCTCCCGGCGGAGTCCCCGGTGGCTCCAGTCAGTGCAGAGGACTCACAGACACAGTGGGGCAGGCGAGAGGTCCAGATGGGGCTGCCGGTCTCACGGCTATAGCAGGTCAGCAGGGAGCTCCCTTCCAGCACGAAGCCCGGGTTGCAGGTGTACTGGATGGTGGTGCCCACCAGCAGCACGGGGTCTGAAATCAAGCGGGTCGAGTGGTCCACTTCCCCGGGGTCGGTGCAGTACATGACTGTGCAAGACAGATCAGACCAGGCGGGCGTTAGGGCCGCACCATCGGTGTGCTGAGAACTACAGAGCGTCTAGAACACTTCCCCACTTAGTCTTTTCCTCATTTGAAAGACAATGCATGTGGCTGGAGAAAAGGCCAGGACAAAAGAGACTTGGTTTTAATTTCGCTTTTAAGCATTGGCGCCCGGAGAAATGTTTGTGCCAGGGTCCGAGGACCCCTATACAAGGTTACACAGTGCACCTAATGGTATTTGTAATGGAGGGATTTACGGTCTGATGACCTAAAGGAAAAGAAACCAGGACGGCTCTTACTTTTCTCGCAGAATGGGGGGTCGCTGCTCCAGCTGAGGTCCCACTGGCAGGTAAGGGTGTCACTCCCCACGATGTCGTAGCCGGGGTCACACTGGTAGGTGATTCGGGCCCCCCTCACGAGCTCTGTATGAGAAGTGGTTTTCCAGCCATTCTGGATCTCGGGCAAATCAGAGCAGGAGTCGTTCCTTGACACCTCTTTAAAATAAAAATGTCATCCTTAGATGGGAAGGTGGCCTCTCTGTTGGGGGTTTGTTTTATGAACGTCAGAGGGAAGAGCAAATAGAAGACGAGGAAGCCTCTGGAAGTAAGCAATACAACTTCTGAAACCTGGCAGGAACTCTTAACCTGCAGGAACTCTTCTAGAGGGGGCTTTTGCAATGACTTCTTCCCACTGTGGAGGTGTGACCTCTGGCCCCAGTCAAGCCGTCGGATGACGGCAGCCCCAGCCTCACGAGATCCCAGCTCAAGGCCACTCAGTCCTCAACTCTCGACTCACAGGAACTGTGAGACAGTAAACGTTTATGGCTAATTTGGGCACGGGGAGTCATCTGTTACATAGCGGTAGGTTGCTCCTGTCCTCAGCCTTGGGCTTCCCAGGTGGCTCAGTGGTAAAGAATCCGTCTGCCAATGCAGGAGACACAGGTTCCGTCCCGGGGTTGGGAAGACGCCCTGGAGAAGGAAATGGCAGCCCACTCCAAAATTCTTGCCTGGGAAATCCCATGGACAGAGGAGCCTGGTGGGCTACAGTGCACAGGATCATGACAGTCAGACGTGACTGAGCGTGCATACATGCCCACAGCCTCAACCTTGTCCTAAGAAACGTCCATAGATCTACGGGCTTGATGGATTAGTCATACACATTTTTTGTTCTGCAGATTGAGACAAACACGTAACTATTAAGATAGAAATAACTATTGGTTGCATTCTTCAAGTCCCATTGCCTGCCATCAGTGAACATTAACCACACTCCAGAAAATGCTACACACAGCTTATCATCACAGAGTCTTCCTCCAGAGTAACTCTGTTTTCCTCCTGCCAACCTTTGTTACTAAGGTAGCAATCCAAAGCCCACTACTATGACTCTCGCTTCAGAGTGCCCACTGCATAGATTTTGAGACAAGAGCTAATTACACCATATAATTAATTTGCAGCGCTTGTGTGCTTCTGGGGAAAGCAAAGCACCTCCTCTGTCTGCGGGAAAGTCATTCTGAGAAACAAGCAATGGTTTTTCCCCGGGATTTCATCATGATTTTATTTGAGGGAAGGAGATCTCCTGGGTGTCTGTGAGAAGGAGGGGAGCGGGAAACGGTTTCTAGAATTGCCTGGTGGGGAGCAGAAGCCTCTATTTTTAGGCCTTTGAAAAATCAGCCAAGCCCTGGATTTGGGACACAGCTGCAAAAGCTCAGACTCTGGATGAAAGAGGAGAAATGGGGGCAAAGACGGAATCTGTGGTCTGCCTGGTGCCAAGAGTTTTGAGACTGAGAACGATTTGCTTGCCTGATTTATTTTTTTGCATCTTCTTTTTTAAAAAAATATTTAGAGTACAATTGCTTGGCCATGTCATGTTAGTTTCTGCTGTACAACAGCGTGATCAGTTCCCACTAGCTGTCTATTTCACTCAGTGCTACTTGCCCCATCCTTCCCTCCTTCTCCTGCCCCAACGTGTCCACATATCTGTCCTCTATGTCTGCATGTCTGTTCCTGCCTTGTGAGTACTTTCATCAGTGCCTTTCTTCTAGATTCCATACACGTGTGCGACTTTTCAATGAGCCGACACGACCACGCATTTCCATAGGGCCTCCCGTCTCCTCCGGGGCACTCATCATGTTGGCCATTACTCAGCGCTGCCACCATGCAGCAGGGCCTTGGCTCACAGTGTGGCCCCACGGTCCACTAACTGGGTGGCTTTGGCCCAGTCACTTAACCTTCTGTACTTCAGTTTCAGATTCAGGAGACCGCCCCCAGAGACCCTGCTTCAGGAATCTGTATGTTCACCAAACATCCCAGGTGAAGGTTCTGGCATGATCTGTTCCTATGAAACTTTGTTAACTTTGCTAAACTTGCCTAGGAATCACATAACTTGCCTTCTAATATTTTGATGTTATTGTTCGTTTTTTAGAAGCTGTGTGATGCCTGTCACGTCAATAAATATCTCTGAGCCTCACTGTCCTCAGTCATAGAGTGGAGACAAGAATCATGACCCTGACTATCCCTAGAGGCAAGGTGGAAACTAATTAATGTGCAGGATACGAAAATAACACTAATATGAGACATATGGATTCAGTGATTTGTTTTGACTAAGATGTGAGTGCCTACCATGTGGCAGGCGCCAGGATTTAGGGATCTGAAGCCACGGTTCCATTTTCACAGTCAAGATCAGCACGATGGTCCAATTTTTGGCAAAATATGTATTGAGTACATGCCACCACTTCCCAGTCTTACGCTCAGAGCAGACATCACTAATCAATCACAGCAACTTCTTTCTTTGGGTCAAGCTGAAACCTCCCTATACTTTTCCACACAATACTCCAGGGAGCCACAGTCATTTGATTGGAGCTGACCCACAATAGAGCTTATTATCCTGGGATTAGAGGAATAAACACACTAGTGACCAATATCTCTTTGCAAAACACTGCTTACTCATCTCTGCTTTTTAATTCCCTTCCCTCCCATATGCTTGGCCACAGACAATAGCAAAACATAAGAAGCAATGAGGAGACTGGGTCTTTACCTCTGTCTGTGCAGTGAAGAATTATGGGGAGTCAGAACCATGTAGGTTCAGGGTTCCCATGGACAGTTCTGACAGCATCCAGGGAAGATAGCCTCGGCTACCTTGCAGAGCTGGGGTCAGGCCTTGAGGTCAGTCTAGGAGCTTCAGAATTCTCTAGATGACAAGAGGAACGCCCAACCCTCCCGTTGGACCCCTCTACTGGATGGGAGTTGCATCTACATCTAGTTAAATCTAGACCCAGTGTAGCAAACACCTCTCCCGTGCCCATGACAGACATCACTAATCAATCATGGCACCCTTTTCCACTGACTTCAGACCTGGCTTCCTCTGAAGTCAACATGGTCTTCAGGCCAGGTAGTGATGAGCAATTGATTGACATCAAAATTAAATGCAAGGCTTCCTCAGTGGTCGAGAATCCACCTTGTAATGCAGGGGACCCCAGTTTGATCCCTGGTCTGGGAAGATCCCACATGTCATGGAGCAACTGAGCCTGTGTGCCACAACTCCTGAAGTGGTACAGTTAGAGGCCATGCCCTGCAATGAGAGAAGAGGCCCCAACAAGAAGCCTGCAACCTGCAATCAGAGAGTAGCCTCTCTCGTAGCCACACCTAGAGAAAAGCCCATTTGTAGCAATGAAGACCCAGCACAGCCAAAGAAAAAAAAAACCTCTTAAAAAAATTAAATACAGAAATTAGCTATGTATTTCTTTAACAGAAATAAGAAAAAACGGAACTGTTCTCTCTTTTTGTGTCACCTATATGAGCCAGGCTGTGCGCCCCAGGGAAGCACTTGCTGGAATCCGATGCTCATCAGGATATGGTCCTGCTTTTGTCTGCTAATGGGACTCACGCTCCCATTTTTACTAACTGGCTCAAGGGCAGGGAGAGAATTCTATTTGTTCCTGTATCCTGATGCCTCGCACAGGGCCGGGTATGCAAGTTTGTGAACCAAACTCTCTGGAAATAGAGACAATGCATTTGAAGATGAAATAAAATGATACACATAATAGCACTGGCCAATTTCAAATCATCACACGAATCTGAGTTTCTCGGCATCAATTAACAGAATACCTCCTCCTCAAGGTACTGCCAAACTGAACACTGGCTGGGCTTTCTGGTCAACCTCAGGCAGCCTTGGAGAGAGTCAGATTTCCGTCATCAAGCTGAATGCAATTTTGGAAGATTGACTTGGGTACCAGAGGAGACAAATGAGCAAAAGCTAAGACCTCATCTTCCAGGAGGGAGGGAGGCGGGGAAGAAAGGTCTAAGGAGATGGATTGAAGCTGAGTCACCAGAAACTCTCCCTCCAAAGGCAGCTGACTCCAGAGGGCACCTGGCTGGGAAAGCCTCTGCCCAGGGCATTGGCCGGTAAAGAAGGCATGGAAAGTGGCAGCAATAACACTCTGAAATACTCAGTACTGCAATCAAGGGTAAAAAGGCCCCTGAGACACATAAGAAGACAGACACTTGTGATTGCTTTTCTGAGAGATGCTTGCAGAGCAGGGAAGGGATGGGGAGTGTCCACCAGCTGGAAATCAAAAGCAGAGGACCAAGAGGGCTATTTTGAGACGTTATTCTGCCATCTTCTGTGTCTGCCAGCTGCCCAAATAAAGTCATATTCCCACCTCAACAACAGCAACAACAAGCAAAGAAAACAAAACAAGTGCAAGGGACTTATTTTCAGACACAGGAAGCTCCTTAAGACAGCCAATGGTCAGGGAAGTAGTTGTATTCTGGAGGCCACAGAAAGTACAAATAAAACACTTTGCATTGGCTGGATATGGGCAAATCTTCAAGCCAGTGGGAAGAACCAAAGACATGGAATCTTGTTCAGGCAAGATTACTGACTGGAGATGTATTACCGCCACAGGAGGAGTTAAGTTCCTGCAAAAATCTCCAGGTCAATAATGTGTTAAAGTCATAATCTACTAAGTCTTGACATCAACCCCGTGGAAGAGGCATCACTATTTCCATTTTACAGATGACAAAAGGGAGGCTCAGAGAGGTTAAGTGACTTGCCCAAGGTCACACAGCCACTGATGACAGTACTAGGACTCGAACGTGGTCTTTCCAACTAGAGAGCCCGCCTCTTAAAAAAATGAGAAAACAATGTACATTTCCTGTGCCAATATATTTAAAAAACTCGCATAGTACAACACTCCCCAAAAGACACATCTAGAGGGAATGGTCTTGGCTTGCATCTAAACACAAAGACAAATAGGAGCTGGCTGAAACACTTACCGATGTAGTTCATGATGAATCCCTGGCCCTTCCCAAAGATGAGCCCGGCGGGGTCCGAGTGGAATTGGATGGTTAGGTCCGGTGTGGACGAGTACAGCTTCTGGGGGCCGCTGTTTCCCAGGTACTGTCCCAAGATGTGGGGCGTGACCTCGTCACCGTCGTAGATGGTCAGGATGTCACTATTGCTGAGGTTCAGGCTTGGGGCACAGAGAGAAGAGGAGGGGGTCTTGAGAAGCCAAGTTACAGGCATTCAATACGACTCTTATTTTTTTTTTCAGGCAGCACTCATTTTCTTGAGATATACTATGTGGTCAGGGCCCAAGCTAAGAAGTCGGGGGCGAGGGAGCCACAGGCTGAACCTACAGTGGCACGTGCTGGTCCTTCCTTCACGCAGGAATGGCTCTGTGGGTGGACTGGGCTTTTGCAGACTCATTCATGAAATGACCACTCCTGCCGAGAGGTCAGCACAGAGCCTAGCGCTGCAGAGCCAGGAGGATTGCCTTCGATATCCCCGTCATTAACAACCCTTACCCCGGGGGAAACAAGTGCTGGGCCCTGAGCCGCCCACTGAGGGTGTGACATGGGTCTTCCATTTCTCTCTGACGCGGAACAAGCTGACTGCTTGCTAATTATATCTTGCCTCTTCATAGTAAGTGAAATGATCTTTCCACTTGTTAAGTGGCAAATGCCTCAAAATCAGCCAGGTTATCTATTATGTTTAGAGGATGGGACCGCAGGTGGGGTGGAGAAAGATGAAAGATTCATGGAAGATGCTCCAACCTGCCATCACTATTCATAGCAGCATGGGATGACACACTTTTAAAGACCCAAACACAAGACGGTACACTGATGAAGGACAGTTAACAATCCAGGAAGCACTTCAATAAGGCCCAGAAACCAGTGCTGCGGCAGGCGTGCTGGACAAAATTGATCTTTGACTGTAGGGACGCCAGATAATTCACCTTTGGCTGCATCAATCAAGGCAGCCCTGATTGCGTCCCCTCCCTTCCTGTGTCCCCTCCCTAATATTTCCAAGCATTTACTACGTGTTAGGGCTTCCCAGGTGGCACTAGTGGTAAAGAGCCTGCCTGCCAGTGCAGGGGATGCAAGAGACGCGGGTTTGATCCCTGGAGGAAGGCATGGCAGCCCACTCCAGTATTCTTGGCAGGAGAATCCTATGGACAGAGGAGACTGGCGGGCTACAGTCCGTGGGGGTCACACAGAGTCAGACACAATGGGAGCGACTTAGCATGCACGTGGCATGTGCCAGGCACTGTGCTGTGCTCAGAAGACAGGAGGAGTCACAGAGCGGTGGTCTGTTCAGACTAGAAAGCCAGGGACTGTGGCAGGAGGTATCATCATAAGTGCAGAGAAGGGAGTCTAACGCAGACGGGGGGCAGCATGGAAGCCTCCCTGGAGGAGGTGGTACTTGCTCGGGACCCTCAAGAAAGAGAAGGGGACCACAAGGCAGGCATGCAGGAGAGGCAGAGAGGGCAGTGCCTGCGGCAGAGGGAAGAAGGGAGAAAGGCCACGACTCCCAAAGGGACACACCTGGCGGTCCCTGTGCCCAGTTTTGGGAACAGACGTGGGAATGGAGACTAGACCATGAAGGATTTAGAGAGCCAAGTTTAGGTCACCTGGGTGTCACCTTGCAGGGGAAGGAAGACAGGAAAGGATATTAAACAGGAGCATCCTGATGGACCAATTCACTGCCAGAGGAGAGGCGTTCCAGGAAACGGCCTTCAGTGAAGTTCTGGGAACCGATGCGGAATGATGCCAGCCTCCCCCCCGCCACAAGCTTCATCTAGCGCCCAAGGGCAGTGTTTGCTGCCACTCTGGGAGCAGGGAGGAGATAAGAAAACTACCCATGGTGGTGCTTCAAGGAGTAAGAACAAAACAAAACACACGGCCCGCTGCTGAAGGTCTGCTTCCAGCAGGCAGGGGGTGTGCTTTATCCACCATGAGTCCTCAGGTCTAGTGGCTTAGGGAGATTCTAATTGCCCCCACATCCTCCCTCAGCTTCCCCTGCTCCACTCCCCAGAATATCCTCTCCTGAAAAAAAGTTCTGCGCTTGCTTTGCACACAGGGCTTTAAGACTAAGCTCCCAGACTCTGCCTGTCCCCTGCCAGTTTCCAACTAGATGACAACCTCTAAACCCCTATTACATCGACATTCTGGAGTCACTACTTTCTTCTGCATACAGTAGGTGCTCAGTAGATGCTATGCTATGAAAGAGCCTGCCGGAGAGTCTATTTGGCAACAGAAATAGCAGGGTTGATGTCAGTTTTTGAGCTATGGAAGAGCCTCTTAACTCTAAGTACCATGAAAACATCAATGGCTCATGAAAGTGCTGGATCAGGCCAGTATGAAAGACAGCAGAGTGGAGATGTTTATTCTGTAAGCCGACTTCACGGCCAATTCGCTGGTAACAGTGGTTTGCAGACAGTGCACGACTTCGCTTTATTCTATCATTCATTTCAATGATCTCAGAGCAGCAGAAGCATCTTCTAGGGTGCAAACACCTTTCATTTGAAAACCCAAGAGCAACTGTCTGTTCTTTCTGAAATAGGAAGGAACAGTTCTCTGAGAAGAGCACACAGCCTTGGGAACCAGAAAGGTCTGGTTTGATTCCTGTTCCGACACTTCGATGGAGGGCGTGTGGTTTTTCTGAAGTTCCTTGCCTATGAATTGGGCTTACCATTTCCAGTCTATGTCAAGGGCTTTCAGAGGGAGGTAAGGGATGCAGGAGATCTGGGATCAGATTCTAGGCTCACTGATAGCACCTGAGCAAAGTCTTCATTTGAATGTTATGTCATGTTGTGATGTTATTATGGGCATCATCACCATCCCCACCATCCCCACCACCACCAACACCACCACAACCCTATCATCACCACCAACACCACAACCATTATCATTACCATCGACACCAACACCATCACCACCATCACGACCATCATCAACACCACCACCATCACAATCCCTGCTTTGATGCTTACCAAGAAAACAGTAATGATAAAAATCAGCCTGGAGCTGCTGCTTCCCTGGGGACAGAACAAAGGAAGAAAGGGGAGGCACTGGGAGTGAGCCGCCCATCACTGGCAAGAACAGAGACGTTTCCCAGGTCTGGATGTGAACCCTGATGAAGGCAGCCCCTGTACATCGCCTTAAAGATGGTCCCACCCTGGAAGGGCAAGGGAATCCAGCAGAGGGCAAGGTCCAGACCATCCAGGCTCTGCCAATATCAAGTACACCCCGTAAGAGCGAGGAAAAGAGAGTAGCACTCTATACCTTCCATAATGTAACAGGGTGGTGACATTTGGCTCTCCTGTGAGAAAGCAGCAGCCCAGAGCCCCTTTCTCATTGCGGAATTCCCAGCCCAAGAAGCCCTGTAGAGGGAGGGGTGAGCTTTTACAACAAATACTGTTTAGAGCTATACGATTATTAGACTCAATTACATTTGTTGTGACCAGAAGGCCTATGAAAACAAAGCTTTCAACCAGAGAAGCGAAACAATGGAGAAGGTGCATGAAGGACAGCGGGAGAAAGAATGGAGGTACTCTCTCCTGTGTCCTTCTTGCTCAGGCGCTCAGTCGTGTCCGACTCTGCAACCCCATGGACTGCAGCACGCCAGGCTTCCCTGTCCTTCTGGATCCAGCTTTGAGAGGCTGGTTCCAATGTTATACACAAATGCTGATAATTGATTTTCCTTCCTGATCCAAAGATGAGCCTGTGTTTTTGCTTGCCTATTCAGCTGTGTTTGATACACTGACTTCATCCAGGGTCCCTGCCGCTGGGCCACCCCCCAGCAATTGAGAGGAAAACGCAGAGACTTAACGGCGGGCAGATTGGCCACAGGGCAGAGCAGGGCTTTCAGCAGGGGATAGAAGAGAGATGTCAGCTAGATACAATCCGAGGAGGCGCCGAGAAATCAGGATGTCAGTTTGACTCCAGCACCAACGGGAGATGGAGAGGTGCTGGCAGGCAGGCGGGTTTGATCTGCCTGGAATCGGGGGTAGCAGGTCCCCAGCAGGGAGGATTCCACAGGAAGACAGAGCTCCCCACGGCCAGCCCCCGCCTGCACCAGCCCCCCCTTAGCTGTCAGAGGGAAAGGCTTTCCTTGGGCACAGGGGTCTTGAGCTCCTGCCGGAAGATCGTAGCCTCTGTGTCTCCTTCGACACGACAAGCCATCTCTTTCTCCGTAGTCTCTGCCACTGGCTTTTCTCCACCTTTCAGCTGGATTGTGGGGTGATCTGAAGGCTTACTGACTCCGTCCTTCCCTGGCTCCCACCCCTCTCCCAGCAGCGGTCAGGTAAATCCTTCCCAAACACAAACCTGGACGCCTTCCCTCAACAGTTCAATAGAGGAGCAAACGAGGTCTATTCACCCAATGGAATCTTACTCAACCATGAAAAGTGTCTGGGGACAAGACCTCACTTAGCATTTAAGTAACTCTACCGGCTCAGTATTACCCATCCAAACAGCAACCCCACAAGCTAAGACGTGTTACCATTTCCTCACAGAGAAGGAAACTGAAGGTCAGCCAGGAGAAGCCACCTGCTTAAGGTCACATACGAATCAGACCTTGGATCAAACCTATGTCTGTCAGAGCGAAAGCCCAAGATAGGAAGCACTGTTTCATACAACATCCCATGAAAGTCCCACACAGACGTGCCCCCAAAGTGTACCCAGACAAGGACCTATTGTATAGCATGGGGAACTATATGCAATATTTTGCAATAATCTATAAGGGAAAAGAATCTGAAAAATACACGTGTAACTGAATCAACTTGCTGTATGCCTGAAATACATACAACACTGTGAATCAACACTTCAATAAAAACAAGAAAGAAAAGGTATGTTCAGGTTCTGTCTTATCTCAGAAAATGCAAATTAAAAGTTACAAATAAAGCCTGCAGAATGAGGAGGAAGCCTTGCTTCACTGTCCCCTGCCTCTCAATGTGCCCTTGGTTCACGTGATGTCATCGCTAGAGTTCATTTGAACATTTCTTCTTTCTACAGTCTGCCCATGCAAAAAATATTTGGTCTCCTAAACATTTTACATTTCTTGGTCACAAATTTGTTTCATCTTGTTGCTGGTGGCGTATAACAGAGTATGTGATAAAGTCAGTGTTAAACTGATTACTTGGTCTAGGTGGTTTTATTTTAGTAGAATGAGATTTGTTACAGTTTTGCAAATATTTTAAGAGTCTGGAAAAGATGCTTAAGAAACGGATATAGCGTTTGCCTCGATGGAGGGGGCTGTTTGCTGGGGAAGGGTGGGAAACTTGATTTTCATAGTAGACCCTTTTGTACCCTTGGGGTTTGAAGTGAAATGAAGTGCGGCTGCTCAGTCGTGTCTGACCCTTTGCGGCCCCATGGACTGTAGCCCACCAGGCTCCTCCGTCCATGGGATTTTCCAGGCAAGAATACTGGAGTGGGTTGCCAATTCCTTCTCCAGGGGATCTTCCCGACCCAGGGGTCGAACCCCAGGTCTCCTGCATTGCAGGCAGATGCTTTACCCTCTAAGCCAGAGTCATGTGGGTATTTTACCTCTTCACAAAGGATGAAAAACAGCCCGGGGGACCCTCATCATAGCTTCCACAAGGGTCCAGAGAGCCAAAGAGGTGAGGATAGAAGGTAAATTTGAATCTGACATACGTTAGCAAGTGTACTTCCTCTTGACCAGCAGAGGGCAGTGTGCACTTAAGCAAGACACATCTCTTTCCCCTGCAGGGCAACCCCATCTCCCCATCCTTACTCCAACAAACCAGGACCCTGCAAGTGGGGAGAAGGTGGTAGGGGAGCTTTGTAACTGCTGAGCTATAGTTAATATTCCATAGAAGGCACAGAAAGAAATGATGAGCAAGCCACCTTGCTTTTCTTATTCCTTTCCTAACAAACATCTGACCTTTGCTTAGCAATCTCGCCTTTAAAAGCCTCTCCTGAGTAGTATTCACAAGACGATTTGTGGTAGACAAACATCTTTGGAAATGTCTAATGGTTATGTATTTATTTAAATGTGAATTAGAAAAATATATAAATATATGGTTTGCACATCAAACTTCTCATTTCATGGACATTATCTTGCTTAGAGGAAGCCAAGTGAAAAAGGCAAGCCAATTTAAGGAAGGAAATAAAAAGCAGCTGGTAATAGAATTGGACTGCGGAAATAGCAAAAATTAGCCCACAGAATTCCACTAAGTTTTTCAGCCTTCCAAGACTTCCATGGGGGTCCATGGGGCGGGGGAGGGGCAGGCAGCCCACCTCTGCTGTCTCAAACATCTTTGGACACCAGATCCGTTGCAGCTTCAAGACCTGCCTTAGCCAGGCTGGTCCTCTAATCTGGAATGCCTCTCCTCTCTGCCTGACGTCATTTTATAGGTCCCTGTGTGCTTCCTACACCCTCCTGCATCTATGGCCGTATGATAGCTAGCCAAGGCTTTCAGAAGGCTTCCTCAGAGCCAGGAGCTGTTCTTGGGACTTCACACGCACCCCTTTGTTTTATCCTCAGATGAACTCTCCAAGAAGCATTATTCTTACCCATTTCACAGATAAGCAAACTGAGGCACCCAGAGGTGAAGAAACACGCTAAAGCTCATACAGCTGGTCATACGGGAGAGCCGAGTCGTTAGAAGGCATGATTCTAGCGCTGAACCGTGGGACTCTACCTGCCTATGTTAGCTCTCATGCCAGGCTGCAAGCTCCCTGAAGGGACATGCCCAAGCTCAGGGCTTCACAAAGGTGAAGTAAATGTCATGTACACAGATGAATGATGGTGAATTTATTTCTGCTTTTTCCAGGTGAGCAAACTGAGGCTCGGAGGGATTCAATGACTTTCTCAAGAAAACACCACCTTGCAATCAAGGCAGGACCTCCATCGGACCGCAGAGATGGGTGATTAAATACACCGTTGACTTTAAATAAGGGAAAGAAGAGGAGCAGAACCCATAAACGCAGTTGTAAGTGCAGTAAAACTTTATAAAACACTTACATATTTTTTCTGAAGGCCTTAAGAAAAAGACTCGTTTAGAATTCTTTTGTATCCATTCTCTCTTCATATCCCCTCAGCCACATGGTGAGGAGACCCGAGAAAATGAAGTCCCATTTCACAGAGGAGAAAACCGAGCCCACAAAGGCACGGATCCCAAGGTCTCGGCTCCTTCACGAAGCTTCACGGCTGGTGCCAGGCGCTCTCTGGCATCGTGGAATTGCTGAGGGACCCTTTGGCCCAGGGCTAATTTGGTTTCAATTTAATTTGATAAAATAGCAGGTGGGACAAGAAACCATGTCACCTCCGGGGAGGGCAGAGAAAACCAATCTCTCTGGCTCCCTAAAAAGACCCATTAAAGCATAAAAAATGAACAGTTTTCTCATTTCCTTCTCTGTCCTTCCCTATTTCTCTGCTTTCTTTCCTTCCTTTCTCTTCCAGATGCTCACCAAGCGCATGTCTCTGTAGGGCTCAGACCCAGCCTTCACCCAGTCCCGGCTACACAAGAGAATCTCTGGGGAGATTTAAAAACTCCCGATGATGTCCAGGCTGCACCCCAGGTCAACGGGACCCTCAGCATCTCGGGGCGCAGGTCCCGGGCATCGGTGTCCCTGAGGTTCCCCAGGAGGTTGTGCTGGCAGCCGGGACTGACAGCTGCTGCCCTGGAGGTTTCAATGTGGGTGAGACCCCACCTCTGTTCTGCCTCTCTTTCCTCCTTTTCCTCCACTTTTCTCCCTGCCTCGACCAACTCCCCCTCGGATCTCCAATGAGAAGGAGAAGAAAGATACCCACCCCCCATCACTGAACGTGCCTTTCCTCTGGGACCACCCCACGGGCTGACCTGCCACATCCCTGGGCTGAGCCGATTCACAGCACAGCAGGCAAGGCGTCGGCAAGATCAACAAGGCACACCACTCCCAGCGCTGCGGACCAGCGGCAAAGCCCACACTTCTCAGCTGCCTTGCTGGGAAAGCAGAGAGAAATCGGTCCGTAACCACCCTGGCGTTTTTTGCTCCATCTTGAGAGGCAATGTGAAGAGAATGAACTCTGGGGTCAAGTCCTCAGTGTGCTGGTTTCTAGCTAGGCGACCTTGAGAAAGTGACTTAACCTCACTGATCCTCAGTGTCCTCACCTGTAAAATGGGGATAATATTGTTGAAAGCTGTAAACATCATAATCAATGCCAGGAATTCAATTAACAGAGCATGTTTTTTTTTTGTCTGTGCAAAAAATGTATTCGTAATGAATTATACAGCCTGCTAAGGGGAGAGGGTTGTGGTGTCAGGAGATATCACTGAGAACCGCCCCCTTCCCCTGCTGCTTCTTTGCTTTGTGACTATGGACAAGGCACTTGCCCAGCCCGGGCCTCAGTTTCTCTAGATGAAAATCTCAGAAAGCACCAACTGTAAAAAAGAAAAGAAAAGAAAAGCAAGAAAGTGTGGCCACTGATAAGTAGCTACAATTTCCTTCTGCTTCATGCTTTCCTCCTCCCCAGGAGGTCGGGCCCCCATCTCCCCTGCCCTCTCCATCACTAGCAGGTAAGGGATGGGGTTGAGAACTCAGGGATTCAGACACAGGCTGGTGAAGCTTGGGTTTCCCACACCCAGGGGTGGCCAGAGGCGGCCTCGTGGCCCTTCCCAGGCTTTCCTGAGTGCACATGCCCACATCGCTCCCTCTTTCTGGACAGGAGTTTCTCCACATTTATATAGTTAGTGGGTGGGACCAGAGGCCTTCTTCATTTTAGGACCTCTGAGTCAGGATAAACGAGCTGAACTTGAGAGAGTATAATTAAAGCATAAATTAGAGTTTAATTAAGGGTGGGTTGGGACTTGTGGTGTGTGTGTGTGGTGTCTGTGTAGTGTGGTGTGTGCTGTGTGTGTAGTGTGTGTGGTGTGGTGTGTGTGTAGTGTGTGTGGGGTATGTGTGCAGTGTGTGTGGTGTGTGTGTGTGGTGTCTGTGTAGTGTGGTGTGTGTGTTGTGTGTGGTGTGGTGTGTGTGTTGTGTGTAGTGTGTGTGTGGTGTGTGTGTAGTGTGTGTGGTGTGGTGTGTGTGTAGTGTGTGTGG
>SJYQ01003836.1:99627-246999 GCA_006410935.1 Redunca redunca
CTCTTCGCATGAGGTGGCCAAAGTACTGGAGCTTCAGCTTTAGCATCATTCCTTCCGAAGAAATCCCAGGGCTGATCTCCTTCAGAATGGACTGGTTGGATCTCCTTGCAGTCCAAGGGACTCTCAAGAGTCTTCTCCAACACCACAGTTCAAACACATCAATTCTTTGGCGCTCAGCCTTCTTCACAGTCCAACTCTCACATCCATACATGACCACAGGAAAAACCATAGCCTTGACTAGACAGACCTTAGTCGGCCAAGTAATGTCTCTGCTTTTGAATATGCTTAACCATAGTTTTGACTATATGGATCTTTGTCAGCAAAGTGATGTCTCTGCTTTTTAATATGCTGTCTAGGTTTGTCATAGCTTTTCTTCCAAGAAGCAAGTGTATTTTTAAATTTCATGGCTACAGTCACCATCCTCTATGACAGGCAAAAAGAAAGCCTTTTCCTCTTCCTGAAAAAGTCTCAGGATCTTTTGAGAGTGCTTTCCACATGTTAAGAAACATCAGGTGGAGAAAGAAACATTTTCTGATTCTTTATGCCAGGCACTGAGCCCTGGGTAGAATTTATAGCTGTGGGATCATAGGCAAGTTACTTCACTTCTCTGGGCCTCAGTTTCTTCATCTGTAAAATGGGGACAATGATAGTCACCTCCTAGGGACAGTTGTGCACAGGGATATCATTTGGAGCTTCGGACTGGGACCAGGAGACCTGAGTTCTCACCCCTACTCTTTGTTGGGTGTGGTAGCTTGAGTGCAGAAATGATTTCAAAGCTATGGGGCCCCCTCTGTGTCCAGACCTTTTGTATGGAGGCTCCAAACATCTGCCACCAGGAAGTGGAGTCCACTTTTCCATCCCTTGAATCTTGTCTGGCCCTTGCTTTGTGATTTGCCATAGGATGCCGATGATGTGCCAATTCCTGATCTAGGCTCACTCAACAGGCTGTGAATGCTTCTGCTCATGGTGGTGGAATGCTGGCCAGTTGCTACAGGAAGGAGCCCAAGCCAGCTGTTGGACAATGAGCGACCCATGGAGTAGAGGGGAGCCATCCCAGGCGAGGGCTACCTAGACTGACAGCCAGCCCACCCCAAATACGTAAGGCCAGCCGTGGACCCATGGGGCCAGCTACCTAGCCCATAGTTGCCCACAGACACAGGAGGGAGTCAGCTCAGACCAGGAGAACCCCCCTTGCTGACCTGCAGACTCATAAGACATGACCCAAGTTTGCTGTTTCCTATCGCTGGATTTGGGGTGGTTTGTTATATGGCGATAGCTGACTGAGAAGGCAATCTTGGGACAGTCTTTCCCCATCTCTGGGCCACAGTTTCCTCATGTGAAACAGGATGAAATTTGGGCTCTATGAACTGTGCTGCTCGAGATTCCCTAGAATGTTTGGCTCTGGAAAAAAAATCCCTTCTCTCTCCACTACTGGACTGGAGGGCTTGCTTTCTATTGTGGTCATCTCTCTTCATGATTTATGCTGGCTGTGTGGATATGGCTTCCCTGGCAGCTCAGATGACAAAGAATCTGCCTGCAATGCAGGAGACCCGAGTTCGACCCCTGGGTTGGGAAGATCCCCTGGGGAAGGGAATGGCAGCCCAACCCAGTGTTCTTGCCTGGAGAATCCCATGGACAGAGGAGCCAGGCGGGCTACAGTCCACGGGGGGCAGAGTTGCACACGGCTGCCCGACTAACACATTGAGTGTCTGCGCTTCCCGGGGGCTGCCCGCAACTCTTTAAAAGTGTGGATTAGTGGCGTGCAGGAGCTGGGCTCCGTCACACAGGGTCTTTCACTGCAGCACACGGACTCCGTAGTCGTGGCTGTGGGCTGTCTCTTGTGGCTGTGGTCTCTCTGGTTGTGGTGTCTGACCTCTCTAGGTATGCCCCGCAGGCTCCCGAGTGCTTGGGCTCAGCAGCGGTGGCACTTGGGGTCTTCGTTCCCCGACCAGAGGTCGAACCCCGTCCCTCATATTGCAGTGTGGATTCTTAACCACTGGACCAGCAGGGAAGTCCTGCCCTCAGCTCTTAGCTCTCCCTTCTTGCTTGGCTTTTGGGCTGAGTTCCCACCGCCCAAAGAAGCTATATCTGTTTGATGAACAGGAGTGCCCCTGGACAGGCACTTAATTTTTAGGGCTTGGAATTAACTTAGCGCAGAACGGGTTGGCAGCAGCTGAAGAGACATATTCCATAGCTATCAATCATATGGTTACTGGGGTTTGTTATTAGGTTCTTTTATTTTTTGGCTGATGGATTGTGCTGGGGTCCACAAACAGGGAGAGATTTGGGGCTGTGCTCCACTGTGGACCCAAGAAAAGCAAACTGGAGCTTGGCTGAAATTTCATTTTTCCAGAAATATATATATATATATGTATATAGGAAGTAGGTGTCCAGGAAAAGGGAGGAGGGCATCTCTTCGTGCCTTACTTTTTCCTTCTGTAAAATGGGTCAAGGGATTTCTCCTTTGCTGAACACCTCATTACCATTTACTGTGCAGTTATAATATTGGATTTTGGCTCCAGAGACCTGGGTTCAGATCTCGCTTGGTTTCTTTCTAGCTGTGTGACTGTGGGCAAGTGACTTCACCTCTCTGAGCCTCTTGAGTTTTCCCATCTGTAAAATGGGGGCAATCACAACGTGATCACACAGGTTTCTCAAGTGAGAGTTAAATGACTTGAAAAGCACTTAGTGGCTAGCAAACAGGAAGTGCTCAATGAATTTAGATACTGATTTTGACACCAATGATAACTGCCATCCTCATTCATGAAATAATTCCTGCCAAGTGTTTGCCATAAAGTCTGGCATATAGCAGGGATGATTATTTGCCAATTTGATGCCAGAAACCTTACTGAGAACTTTACATGTTGTTTAATAAACATACACACTCAAGATCTCGCTCTCTTTTATTCAACAGATATTTATTGAGCACTTACTGTGTGCCAGGCCCTGGGGATATAAACAAAATATCCCATTGAGAGGCAGCCACCTTCTGTCACCTTCCTGAAAATGTAGAGTCTGTAAGCAGCAGAGTCAGGCTTCAAAGGAACTCTCTCTGACCCTAGAAGAGGTGATACCCACTCTAATGGCAGAAAGTGAAGAGGAACTAAGAACCTCTTGGTGAGGGTTAAAGAGGAGAGTGAAAAAGCTGGCTTCAAACTCAAACTTCAAAAAATGAAGATCATGGCATCTGGTCCCCTCACTTCACGGCAAACAGATGGGGAAAAGTAGAAGCGGTGGCAGATCTCATTTTCTTGGGCTCCAAAATCACTTCGGATGGTGACTGCAGCCACAAAATTAAAAGACGCTTGCTCCTTGGAAGAAAAGCTGTGACAAACCTAGACAGAGTATTAAAAAGCAGAGACATCACTTTGCCAACAAAGATCCATCTAGTATAAGCTACGGTTTTTCCAACAGTCATATGTGCATGTGAGAGTTGGACCATAAAGAAGGCTGAGCACCAAAGAATTGATGCTTTCACATTGTGGTGCTGGAGAAGACTCTTGAGAGGCCCTTGGACTGCAAGGAGATCCAACCAGTCCATCTTAAAGGAAATCAGCCCTCAGAATTCACTGGAAGGACTGATGCTGACGCTCCAATATTTTGGCCACCTGATGCAAAGAGCCAAATTATTGGAAAATACTCTGAGGCTGGGAAAGGCTGAGACAGAGGATGAAATGGTTGGATGGCATTACCAACTCAATGGATATGAGCTTGAGCAAACTCCAGGAGATAATGAAGGACAGGGAAGCCTGGTGTGCTGCAGTCCATGGGGTCTTGAAGAGTCAGACATGACTTGGCTACTGAACAACAACTCTGACTCTAGAAGCTTCGTGTCTGGCATGCGGCACCTCCAAGGTTGTGGCCCCAGGGCTCGGCTCTTGCAGCCACGCTCAAGATGTCTTTCAGGGCCTAACTCTGACTTGCTGTGCAGTGCTGGGCAAGCCACCTTCCCTCTCTGGGCCTCCTGCTGGGTATTCCATTCTCAAGCCTCTTCTCCAAACACTCCTTAGTTTCTTTATTCCCCTTTGTACGCTTTATGTTTTGAGAGAGCGAGAAGGAGAAAGAAGAGAGATTTAAGAAATTCAGAAGGATTCAGGGACTCCCGTGCTGGTCCAGTCACTGAGGCTGTGTCCTCCCAACACAAGGGGCCTGGGTCCAATCCCCGCTCAGGGAACTAGGTCTCTTAGCTGTGGTAAGACCCTATGTGTTGCCAAGACGGGCAAAGATCCCATGTACTGCAACTAAGACCCTGGCACAGCCAAATAAATAAATAAATAACTTAAAAAAAAATTCTGAAGGATTTAAAAGATTCACATCCAGACGCACTTTAGGGTAAGCAGCGGATTCCTGACGGAACTGGGAAGTACAAGGTGGCTCAAGGACTAGGCATTTTGGGTGTGAAGGAGGTACAGCCTGGGGGCTCCTGACTCATCCTACCCACCTTCTTACCTATGATACTGACAACACAATTAGAGGGTCCTAATTACTGCTGCTCCTTGGAAGAAAAGCTATGACCAACCTAGATAGCATATTAAAAAGCAGAGACATTACTTTACCAACAAAGGTCCAAATAGTCAAAGCTATGGTTTTTCCAATAGTCATGTATGGATATGAGGGTTGGACCATAAAGGAGGCTGAGCACCAAGGAATTGATGCTTTTGAACTGTGGTGTTGGGGAAGACTCTTGCAAGTCCCTTGGACTGCAAGGAGATCCAACCAGTCCATCCTAAAGGAGATCAGTCCTGGGTGTTCATTGGAAGGACTGATGCTAAAGCTGAAGCTCCAGTAGTTTAGCCACCTGATGCGAAGAGCCGACTCATTGGAAAAGAGCCTGATGCTGGGGAAGATTGAAGGTAGGAGGAGAAGTGGACGACAGAAGATGAAAAGCTGACTCAATGGACACGAGTTTGAGCAAGCTCTGGGAGTTGGTGATGGACTGGGAAGCCTGGTGTGCTGCAGTCTATGGGGTCACAGAGTCGGACAGGACTGAGCCACGGAACAGAACTGAACTGAACAGGGCGACTGCTGCAGTTCAGGGCATCCTGTAATACTGCTTGAGTCCTTTGTTCACAGAGGCCCCTCGGGCAATGCTCTTCTGCCATTACAGTTTGACCAAAGGACACTCCTCAGAATCCTGCTTGGAGGCCACCCTCTCTGTGACATTTCCATAACCCCAGTGCCCCAACCCACCCCCTCCAGCCACAGCACCGTGCCTGTATTCCACGGGGTTACTTCCCTTCCTGACCTGTGAGTTGCTGGAGGCCTGGGAGCCTTCTGGTTTCATCACTGAGACATACAGCTGATGCCTCCAAAAGGCTGTTCAAGTCAATGCGAGCGGAGGCTACGGTGTGCACACCAACCCTGGGGCTGTCCTTCCCTAGCTGTGTGACCTGAGGCAGCCGCTTCACTCTGTGGTGTCATTCCCAAATCCACAAAGCAGTGGGGATCAAGACGGACTCACGAGGATCCCTGGCGCCTGTAGTCCTCATTTACGAAGTGCCAACTATGTGCCGGGCCCCATGCGATGTGCTCTGCGTACGTTATCTCTAAATTTGGGTAATTACCCCTCTGCAATTATCTCTGCTCACATTAGCACTAATTTATGTAATTATTATCTCCACGTAATAATGTTCACATTCATTATTGCTCTCTGGGATGAATAATGCAGCTCAGGGCCCGGCACGCAGTAGGTCTTTCATAAATGATGACTAACCAGAGCCGCTATCCTAATGCCCACAGCATCAAGAGATGGGCCCAGAAGACGAGGGGGAGAAGAGTCTCCTCTCGCGGGCCACAGGTGGCTGAGGGCCTCATGACTCAGCAAACATTCCAGTACCTACTACAGGCCACCTACCCAGCTGGTCCAGCAGCGCAAATTCCTTCCCCTTCCCCGATGTGATAAATAACAATTGCAAACACTTAGGCCACGTGAGGGGCCCCGAGGATGGAATTATTTTTACTATCAAAGCCAAATTGGTTTACTAAAACTGTCAGCGGAAACCAAGCAAGATAAATTAAAGCCAGCAGCTCCTGGGCTGCGTGGCTTCCTCGCTAGTGAGATGCTATTTTCTCTCCCTCCGTGGGAGGAAGCGGGCGCCAGGCCCAGGTACTGCTCTGCCAAGTATGTGCTGGGGTTTGCCGTGGAGAGACCTGGGCTGGTGACCCCGAAGACTCAGCTCCCTCCTGCGATGCTTTAATCCTGTTAGCTGCCTGAACCCCTTCCCCTGCTGCCCGGTTTGGGCACATCCAGACTCCCTGATTTGGCCTTCAAGGCCCTGCCTGATCCCACGGCTTCCTCAGTGGTGTCATGCCTGCTCTATCTCTGAGCTCCAGACACACAGGCTAGGTCCTCTCACAGGCTGGCGAAGACCCCAGACCCTGGAGACATGGCAAGCAGAGTTTGAATCCCAGCCATGTGATCACAGGCACCGTTCTGCTTCTGGGCACGTGTGTGTGTTCAGTCGCTCAGTCATGTCTCTTTGTGAACCCCATGGACTGTAGCCTGCCGGGCTCCTCTGTCCATGGGGTTTGCCAGGCAAGAATACTAGAGTGGGTTGTCACTGCCTTCTCTAGGAGATCTTCCGGATCCAGGGACTGAACCCGCATTTCCTATATCAGCAGGAAGATTCTTTACCACTGAGCCACCTGGGAAGCCCTCTACTTCTACGACTTTATTCTTCTGTAAAGTGGAGATAACCACCAGACTTGCTGCCTGCGTTTGTTCACAAGGGATGTGAACACCTGGGATGCAGTAAATGCTCAGCATATATTCCAGGTTATGGATGAATAATAAGAGAGTCACGCTTCCTGCTTCTGGACCTTAGCACATGCTGTTCCTTTGGCTGGAACACTGTTCCTTCCATCTTTGCTTATCATCCGTCTGTTACAGTTCACAGGCAGCGTGCTGGAACCAGTGGCTCCTTCTGGGTCATACGAGCTGATTGTTAAGGGTCCAGGCATTTAGTGAGCCTGTTGATGTTGTGTTGATTGCTTGAAATTGGTTTCACAGTGTAAGTATTTACATCGAGGAAATTGGCAAATGCTGCAAATCAGGGAGCTGCTCCCCAGCCCACCAGCCGAGAAGAGCCACTGTGGAACCTTGACCAGCATCCTCCTGCTCTAGAATAACCCCATGTCTTTCGGGTCTGAGCAGCTGACAGGATGGACGACTCCTTTCTGAGATGGGAAGATGAGTCGAAACAGGTTTGGAGAAAGGGAATCAAGGGGTTTAAGTCTGGGGACTTCATTGGAGATGCCTCTTAGACATCGAAGTGAAGAGGTGAGAAAGCAGGTGGAAATAAGGTGAGCTATTATAATAGCTGTATATTCCACCTAGGATTACTTGGAGGAGCAAATTAATTAACACTTGAGAAGAACCTTGCAGACAGTAAGTACTCAATGATGAAAATGGCTTTCCTTACCACCTCCATGAGAAATGACCGTAACCACTGTCTAGACTCTAGTTCCTCAAGTCCGAATCTGGTAGGGAGATACTTCTTATGAAGAGGGGGCATTATTTCTAAAAATCGAATTTATATTCAATAATATTGCAGAGAATATTCAAATATATTGCAGAGAAATGCAAATCAAAACTACCATGAGGTATTACCTCACTCTGGTCAGAATGGCTTCATTAAAATGTCTACAGATAACAAATGCTGGAGAGGGTGTGGAGCAGAGGGAGTGCCCCTAGACTGCTGGTGGCAATGGAAACTGGTGAGCCCCGTGGGGAGCAGCATGGAGGCTCCTCATAGAACTGAAGCTAGAGCTGCCATATGACCCAGCCATCCTACTTCGGGCACATAGCCTGACAAAACTGTCGATATAATTTGAAGAGATAAATGCACCCCAATATTAATTGGAGCAGTATTCAGAGTAGCCAAGACATGGAAGCAACGTGAATGTCTATCGACAGGTGAATGGATCAAGAAGAGGTGGTACATATACACGCTGGAACGCTACTCAGCCCTAATAAAGAACGACACACTGCCACCCGCAGTGACACGGATAGACCCAGAGATGATCATGTTAAGTGAAGCAAGTCACAGGCAAACATCATACGACCTCACTTATATGTGGGCTCTAAAACATGACACAAACGTATCAATCAAGCAGAAACAGGCACACAGAGAGCAGACTTCTGGCTCCCAAGGGCGAAGGGGCTGGGGAGGGAAGGGTTGGGAGTTTGGGACTAGCAGATGCAAACTGTTATATATAGGATGGATAAACAACAAGGGCTCACTGTAGAGCACAGGGAACTATGTTCAATAGCCTGCAATAAACCATAATGGAAAAGCATGTGAAACAATACATGTAACCCCTACCCGACCTCCACACTCCAGCCACACTGAACTCCCGTTTAGCCACTAAGTGGGCCACTTTCTCTCTCATTCCCAGACTTTGCACATGCTGAACTCACTGTCTGGACCCTCTTCATTTCTCTTCATCCCTTGCGTATCTTCTTTCATCCCATCCCAGAAGTCACTGCCTCCTGGAAGCCCTCCATAATTTCACACAGATGCCTGCTCTCCCCATCATTGCTCTTATTACACTGCACATAGTTTCATGTCCTCATTCACTAGACAGTGAGGGCAGAGACTGTTCCACCTTTCTCACAACTGTATCTCCAGTGCCTAGCCTAGTGCTGCCACACAGTAAGTGCACAGTATGTTTTTTTTCAGAGTTTATAGAGACCAGTCAACCCACTCTTTTCCAATATAAGCTTTACTGCTGAGTTGGCAACTATCAGAGCCTTTTCAGTGCTTCGCTCATAGGAGATACTCAGAAAACATCTCTTGAATGAATGAACACTTTATTCCAGGCTCTAGAAGTCAGAGAGCTAAGAATGGGAGAAAGGGGGTGACTTATCATTGGGGAGGGAGGGAGGCAGTGGGCAAGGGAGGCTTAACTCCTGCCTCCAGTAGCCACAAAACAGCCACGTTCCAGGAATCTCTAGATGAGAAAAGCCAAAGCCCAGAGAGAAGTCCAGAGTCAGACAGCTGTAGGTGGAAGGGACGAGAAATTCTGACTCAGGTTGGCCTGACCCCAAGGCCACAAGAGGCAACTGTGTAAATCTATGACTCAGGGCAGCCTCTGAGGACACTCTCTGCCTCCAAGGGCCTGCTCCAAAGACAGTCACTCATAGTCTTGCAAACCATCTTCCTCTTGCCAGGCTCCTCCGCAAAGCCAGGCAACCCCAGAGTTCTGCTTCCCAGTCAAGCGGGTTCTACTTCAGGCTTGTGGGGATAGTTGACCCCCAGAGGTCCTGTCTGTATCCATAGAGGCCCTCCCAAACTTGGCACCCAATCACATGTCTGAGTCTGCTGGCAAGCCCTTTCTTCTGCTTTTCTAGACACCACTGTCTGTCTCTGTACCTTTCTCCCGATCCCTGCAGACTGAGAGAGGTAAAGTTCTGGATGGAGCATCTGATAGGTTCCCTCATTGAGTATTAGAAAACAGACACACAGCCAGGGAAAGTCCATTCATTATAACATGTCTTTTTCATTCAGCAATCACTGTCTGAGCATCTGCTGTGTGTTAGGCTCTGTATAAGATGCCGGAAGAGAGAGAATCAGACCAGGTCCTGACTGCAAGGACCTTCTGCTCCAGTTGAGTGAGACAGACAGGAAAACAAACTACTGTGTGTGTTAGACTTCCTCTTCCTCCTGGCCATCCTGGCCATTCGGGCCTCTGAAAATGCTGCCCTTGCTCTGGCACAGGGCCTTCAGGGGATTCTGTTCCTTTTGAATATGTCTACTCCAATTCATCTTTACATTCTGAGCTTTCTCAGATCCTCCAGGAAAGGCTTCTCCGACCTTACTCTGGACATCAGATCCCCATTATAGAATCGCATAGCATCAGGCACCTTTCCTTTAGAGGTACATTAACAAGGTTACGTTGATGCATCTCCTCATTTAGTGCATGCTTCCCGAGCAGACTGAATTTCCTGAGGACAGGGGCTCTTTCTGGGTGTGTACGATGTTGTTTCCCCACCACAGGGACCCCGGTTATTTGCACAGCCCCTGACACACAGGAGGTGCTTAATTAATAGTGGTCGAAACAATGAAGCAGGAGCAATTTCTTCCCCGACTGGCTAGACCTGGGGGTCCGCCCATCAGAAACACTCACAACTGGATGTCTAAGAAGATCCGCTTCTCCTCGCCTACATGGATCTTCCAGATACAGTCTTCACCTTCCACGTAGGGCTCCGGCCAGTTTGGCGACAGCACCACCCCGGCCACGGCAGAGAGCTCCCCACCACACATGGCTGTAAAAGGCACAGACAGACAGACATGATGCATAAGGAAACCGATATGGCATAACAGCTAGGAGTGTGGGCTACGAAACCAGACAGTCCCTACATGTGTGGAAGGATTAAATTCAGACCACCACCTGTCTCCTCCAGCTGAAGGCTGGCAAAGGCGGTATAAGGACATGGTACTGGGGGTTCTGCAACCCTGGGATTCAACCACCTGAGAAGCAAAGTCTGAAAAAATTCCAGAGAGTTTCAGAAACCAAACCTTGAATTTGCCACTCATCAGCAACTGTTCACATACCATTTACATACCATTGCATTTAGGACATTCCTGTATCATTTACATGGTGTTTGCAATTGTTTACGTAGTATTTACTTTGTATTATAAGTAATCTAGAAACGATTTAAAGTATATGAGAGAATGTGCCTTTTTATATAAGGGACTTGAGCATCCATAAATTTTTGTATTGGGGTAGGGGGCAGTGCTGGTTCTGGAACCAGTCCCTTGCGGATACTAAGGGATGGCGGTCGCTCTTTCAGGACCAAGGACAGAGCCCAAAGTTTCAAGGAACTCAACAGACTCCCCCTTGAGCAGGGGGTGTAGTGACCAAGAGATGGTGCATTTGACTCATGTGGACCTGAGTTCGAGTCTTGCCTTGGCCACCAAAGGATCTGTTGACAAGGCATGTAAGTTCTTGGAGCCTCAGCTGCCTCCCTCTGCACAGCAGGGAGAAACACCAGTACACACCTCACTGGATAATTCCGAGGCTTAACTGAGCTCATGGATGTCAGACACGGCACGGTGCCAGGCACAAGGTAAGCATTCAGTAATTCTTAGTTAATGTTACTGTGGAGGGCCCTGGCTCCGAACTGGAAGTGGAGATGTGTGACCTCACCTGGCCCTTTAAATTTCACTCTGTGTTTGCCGCTTTGGAAAGTTCTCAATGTGGCAGAGGCCAAAGCACCAATAAATTCCGCTCTGTTAAACCAGCACATTTAATACAGGGATCAATCCCTCACCACGGCAAGGCTATGGCTTCACGCCAACTGCCATCTGGGCGGCGGCTGCCAGGAGCCAGGGCTCTGTTCATTATTCCACACTCCCCACATGAGTTCAGGCTTGAGGTGGCTCGGCAGTCTTAAATATGGAGAAGTGGGGAAGGCAGGCCACTGGGCGTCCACATAGCTGAGGGTTGCACAGAGCTGACACTGTCTAAAGGGGCAAAGAGCACAGCTTTCGGAGAACAGAGAGACCAGAGTTCCATGCCCGCTTCTGCCAATTACCCTCAGTGTGCTCTGAGGCATGTCACATCACAGCTGCTATTTCTTTGTACCTGGGATCAATAATAATATGCACCTCAGGTAGCGGGCTTCTCCAGTGGCTCAGCAGTAAAGAATCCTCCTGCCAATGCAGGAGAGTTCAATCCTTGAGTTGGGAAGATCCTCTGGAAGAGGAAAGGGCAACCCACTCCAGTATTCTTGCCTGGGAAATCCCATGGATGGAGGAGTCCGGCGGGTAACAAACAATCCAGGGAGTCGCAAAGAGTCAGACATGACTTAGCAACTGAACAAGACAGGACTGTGGTGAGGATTGAATCGTGTAATGCACGGAGTGCCTGCAACACAGTTGTTTTTTATATTCCTCTTAACAAAGATTATTATCATCAGTATCATTAACTAGACTCAGGGTTGCCATGTGCTGTTGGGTGGGCTGTGCACTGCACAAGTCTGCACAGCGTATGTAGGAACTGAACTCCATGCAGAGATCTTCTCACCAAGCTGTGCACGATGGGGCCTTGTATCTGGAGGAAGGGGCCCCTCTTCAGTTTTATCCATTTTGTAATTTTCTCAAGGATCAGCAGCAAACCTGACCCAAAGGAGAGTGAGCCCTGGAAAGGGTTCTAATCCTAAAATCAGTACACAAGCTGGATCTCTTCATCTGAAGGAGTGGAGGGCCCTGGGACACCCTGGAGGGAGGGCTGTGACCCACTCACCTCTGCACAGGGGCTCTGTGTCGTTCCAGTACGGGTCTCGCACATTGATGCACTCAATGATGGCCGGGCCCTGCTCCAGAGAGTGGCCGGGGTCGCAGGTAAACTCCACTATGGTCCCGATGTTATAGGTTGGGTCGGATGTGGTGAAGTTCCCGTTCTGAATGTAGGGCTCGTAGCAGTGGCCTTTCTCAAAGGCTGGGGCCAGAACACAAAAGATGGCAGCTGCTCACGCGAGTCAGGGGAGGCGCATGGGGCTGTGCTCACATGAGTCAGGGGAGGCACGCGGGGCTGAGCTCACGTGGGTCAGGGGAGGTACGCGGGGCTGTGCTCACGCGAGTCAGGGGAGGCGCGTGGGGCTGTGCTCACGCGAGTCAGGGGAGGCGCACGGGGCTGAGCTCACACGGGTCAGGGGAGGTGTGCGGGGCTGTGCTCACGCGAGTCAGGGGAGGCGCGTGGGGCTGTGCTCACGCGAGTCAGGGGATGCACGTGGGGCTGTGCTCACGTGGGTCAGGGGAGGTGTGCGGGGCTGTGCCACAAAATCAGGCGCCCCTCCTACTGCTAGGGAAGCCCCATGGATGGGTACCAGACCCCCCACTCCAGCTCCTGCTGACCTGCTGAGGGCCCTTGGCCATTCACCTGGCCTCTCTACCTCTTTATTTTCATATCTGAATTGGGAACAAGGACCGTTGCCTCCCCAACCCTAAAGAGGCAGCCTTTGGAAGTCCAAGGGTCAGTCTAGCCATGGCCTCTTCTCCAGTCTTAGCAGGTCACATTTTTACCTCTCAAGACCCAGCCCCGCCACACTTCCCTCAATCCCACAACGGCAACCAAGCAGAGGGGGCGGCCCCCCCGGGACCCTCACCCTCAAACCGGATGTTGAAGGCTGAGGCCGCCGCCGGCTGGTTGGACGTGAATTCGATGCGGATGGTGTGGCCATCGCTCAGCAGGCCCTCGAAGGGAACATTCTCAGTTTGGAAGGAGTCGTAGAGAACAGTGGACTTGTTGGTCAACCCGCTGTAAACCATCATCCTGGCAGTGCGGAAGGAGATGGGGGTCAATGAGAGGTCTTCAGGGGCCACTGACATGCAGCAGCAGGAGGCGTGTGCTATGAGCACCCCCTCTGGGGCCGCATTCCCCGACTCACACGCTGACTTCACCCCATACTCACCAGGATACTCTGCATCATCTCACCAAATTTGTCTCCCTTTCTGTACAATGCTTATCCTAGACTCATGGGTGGATTCTGAGCTTGTAAGGAAGGTGCTGTGTATGATGTAATGACCAACTGAATTAACAGATACCAATTATTTATGACTAATATGGGCTTCCCCAGTGGCTCAGCAGTAAAGAATCTGCCTGCAGTATAGGAGATCAGAGAGATGTGGGTACAATCCCTGGGTTGGAAAGATCCCCTGGAGGAGGAAATGGCAACCCATTCCAGGATTGTTGCCTGGAGAATCTCATAGACAAAGGAGCCAAGCAGGGGGTCCATGGGGTCGCAAACAGTCGGACATGACTCAAGCGACTTAGCAGTAGCAGTATTTATTACTAAGAAGTTGGATGGTTGGGCTAATAACATTCTTGAAACATGGACACACACACACACACACACACACACACACAAATGTAATCACAGTCCCAACTTTAAATTCTGAGCTGTGGGACTTTGGACAAAAACATTTTACCCCGTCGAGCCTCAGATTCTTCATCTGTAAAATGGGTACAAGAGTGTGCGGATTAGAGGCCAAGGGTATAGTGTGCAGGTATGCAGGTCAGACGACCAGGCGTTGGACCACTACCAGGTTCTGCCACTGACTCTTGCCTCCTGAGGACACTGTGCGAGCAGTTAGAGGAGTCCCAACTTCCAGTCCCCAATTCCCCATCCACTGAAGTTACACAAGTCTCAACCCATCTTGGGCCTCACTTTCCACAACCCTGAAAGGAGGGATCACAAAGTCTTTCCTATCTGTCTTACAGGGGGGCTTTGAAAAGATGAAGCACCCTGAAAACTGAAAGGTATCAGACATGTTGGTATTCATTCTTAGTGTTATTAAAACCCTTTGGCACTTGACTCTTTGCTAGCCATGGCAGTTTTAAAGAAGTTATGCAAAGATGTGGAAGGAACCAGTACACAAATTGGATCACTTACTTTTATGGATGGAATCATAACTAGGCATTTTTAATTTTTCAAGTTATTATTTTTTTTTACCATGACCATTAAAAGGGTTTATCATATGAATTTCTAATGTCATCAAAATGTAGAAATGTTGGAGTCTCAGTCTGTTTATTCTGCCTTGTGTTCACTGTGATTCAGATAAGGAGGGGGCTGGGGTAGAGGCCAAGGGCCTCTTCACAATCTTCTAATCCCTCTTGACTTTATTGTGTCTTCAGGGCCACGCCCAGGACTCTTCTTTAGGAGAATTGAAGCCTTTGGCAACAAGGGTTGCTCTAGGGCAAATCCTCAGGATCTCAAAATCTCTACAGTCAATGACTCTTCCCAAGATAGCAGTTTGCTAGCTATGTTCTCTAGAATGTCTGCAATAGTGAAGAGTTTTATCTCAAATCTATGTATAGTCTGTGGTCAAATGGGCTTGGAAAATTTAAACAGAAATTAAATATTTTTTTCCCTTGCAGGACTTGTCAGTGTCTTTGCCAGTGAATGTGCCTTGATACCAAGGTGGAGCCTGGGTATAATGTCTCCCAAACATATTTGACCAGAGAACCCACTTTCTATGCTGCATATTATGGGCCTGGAGTTTAGAAAGACTTCATTTTGGGGGGGTGGAAATCATCTTTAAAATTTCATTTCACTCCTCTACTCAAAATCCTCCCATGACTCTCTACAGCTTATCGAAGCGTCTGGCAGCCAAAGCCCTTCAGAAGACGGCTCATGTTTACCTCCTCATCTTTGTCCATCTCCACTCCTATTCTCCCTGTTTGGGCTAGCTGCTCCATCCACTCGCCATATTTTGGGTTCCCTGACTGAATCTCTAAGGTTTAGATCAAGGTCCCATATCTTACATGGAGCCTTCTCTAGCTCTAAGCTCTTACAACTGTGGTATTCAAGCTGTTTTTCCTCAATAACGTCCATGGACAGATAAAGCTCCCCTTTTTTCTTAGCACAGTGAGTATCTTCACTCCTGTGGGTGTGTGTGTGTGCGCGCGCATGTGTGTGTGTGCACACGTACACCCTGACCTTTGATCTTGATGAGCGACTCCAAACTTCTTTCCCTAGAGACACTTGAACACTGGTTTTCCCTCGTGGTTGTCAACACCTCCCTTTCATAAACCTTTGCAGGGCTCCACAGAAATACCCAGTGAATCTACAGTGTCCACGTGTCTGTGGCTCATTTATCAGGATTTCATAAGCTTTCAGAAAATACTCATTTTGGTTAATTTTTCTTTCTACTTCTCACTGTCTGGTCTAAACGTACACTTGGTTTATTCCCAGTACCGTTCAGAAGAGGCAAACCAGAGGTCTGAATGTTAAAAAGCATTCATCACTGAGGGCTCCCAGGTCTTGCTTCTCAATGAGTCTCCAGGGGGAAGAGACTGGGCATCTGTTTCTCTTAAAGGTTCCTGAGGTCATTCTGATGCTACCGAGAATCCACGCTCTGAAGCCCCTATTAGACACCTCGTACTTTAAGGCAGTGATTTATTGACACAGAGTTGTTCAGGATAAAGCTGAACAGTTTGGAGGGAAGTGGACTCTAGAGTTGGGTAAATTATTCAGTTGTCTGGTATTTTCTCAGAATCCTTTCCCAGAGGTTAATGGTTTCGGTCTGAAGCTTCAAAGCCAATTTTAAGTTTAAAGTCGGACAGACTCCAGGACTCGAAGGTGCTGGCATTCTGGGGGCGCCCTACCCGTGCCCTTCAGCACTCTTTGCTCACCCAGTTTTGGCCGGTTTCCAGAGGCTCTGAGAATCAGCCAGTTCAGCCAGCTCGAGGCGTGAGAGCAATGCGTGGGAGTCAGCGTGTGTCCAGGAGCACCCCTCCTCCACAGTGGATGAGTGGGTAGATAAACACCCCAGCTCCCTTGCCCTCTGCTCAGAGACAGGAAGTCTCTGAGCCATGCTAAATACAGCTTCCTGGGGGACCCCTGTAGATAAGAGACCTGACTATTAACATACACTGTATCTACTCCCTTTTCTTCTCTGCTCATTTTCTTGGTGCTTTCTAGGATCAGCTGCTAAATAAACCACTTTCTCTCACACCATTGTAATCTTGTCTGTTTCCAAGGGAACCCACTCCAACACAGCAATTCTAAGCAGCCAAGATCCTAATTTTCTAGAATGTTCCAGAATATTCTGGAATAAGGTCTCAGCTTATCAAAGTTTTCGGATTCTGGCTTCTGTGCCTTTTACTTAGCATTGACAGATGTGCTCTTAGCTAAATCCTGTCTTGTTATGGAAAGTTCCTTCGTGTGCATACATCTGGTTTTTGAATCTCAATTTCCTGTCACACCAGGAACCAGTGTTCTTCTCTCCCATTCTCTATTGAGGCTAATACATGATTTGGGCACAGAGCAGGTGCTCAGGAAACTCTCTCTCCTTGCTCCACTGCAAAAAGGGATGTGCAGGAGAAGGGACGAGGCAGTACAAGGTAGGGGGGACTCCCTTCCTGCCTCTCCCCCTACCCTGCTGTGTGACTGGGGCAAGTCTCTGCCCCTCTGTATGGCCTGGTTTCCTTATGTGTAAAAGGAGGAGATCAAAACTGATGGTTTCTAATATCCTCGCCTCCCTCCCCAGCTCTTCCTTTCTTGACTTCCATGAGCCAACAATTTAGCCATTTCAAGACTCCAAATCCAAAGCCACATCCTAACAGTCTGGGAAGGCATGAGGCTGCTGGGGGCCCTCAGGGGTTTACCTGTCCTTCTCATGCAGCGCCAGCCTCTCAAAGTGCAGATGCAGCTTCTGGCCCTCTGGCGCTTCGATCGTCCACACGCAGAACTGGCTTCCACTGGCGTTTGCAGAGTGACTTGGGGACAGGACACGGCCGATGGTGGCGTTGTGCACAGCCCCTCCACAAGGGGCTGGAGCCAGACAGTAGGGGTGGGTGGGCAACAAGAGGATCACAGAGAGAGAGAAGGGTGGAGGGGAGGATAAGTGAGTGTTTTATCCTTCTCGTGGAAGACTGTGGGCAAGTCCCCTCCTCCGGAGACAGGTTCGTCCTGTTTGACAGGAGATCCAGTCCCATGACTGGAACCACTGGCCCGTGCATCCACGGCAGGGAAGGAATGACTGTGCCTTAACGCCCTGGCTGCGCCCTGGCTCTCAGTTACAAAGTGGTAATCAGGAAGGACACAAGCAGGCAATTCTCCAAAGAAGAAGTCTGCTTTTAGTACTTAGTTAAGTACTCAAAAAATTCAGCCTAACAATAGAAAACATGCAAATCTAAACTATATTCTATCTCCGTCCACCTAATTGGTCCAGATAAAGAGCAGCAATAAGCGGGGAGCGCCATCTTCAGTGATGAGAAATGGTTGCTCTCATTCAGGCCTGGTTAGAATGCAAATTGCTATGACCTTTCAGGAGGGAAATCTGATGAAAAATATGGAAAATGTGTTAAAACACTTTGACCTGGTAATTAAGGTTCTGGGGACTTATGTCAAAAAGATTTAGAGAGTTTCACAAAAATGTACGAATGATGATGTTCACTGTTTGATTGCTTCCAAGAGCAAAACGCTGAGAAACATGAATGTCCACTTACAGACGCTTGGTGAAATGCATGCCATTCGTATAGCTTTTAAAAACCTCGCTATCAAAGAGTACTTCAGAGTATAGGAAAATACTCACTATATTTTAAGTGGGAAAAAGAAAAAGCTAGAAAATGGTCTGCCATACCTATTTCAATGAGCTATATGCAAAGGTCAATTGAGATCAGGGGTATAAAAGTGATTTGTCAGACTCTTCAGCACTTTTGTATTTCTTGGAAATATATATATATATATATATATTTTACCAGAGTCATATATTACTTTTATCATAAAAATCTAACACACATGAAAAAATGGTTTGTGAACTGAGAAGAGTTTTGCAAATGTTGGGAGGTAGTTTTATTCTTAGAAGATATTTGGCCCTCATTAAATGTTTGTTGAATGACTTCATGACTAATAAAGAATTGCAGAGATGAGAAAGGCCGATAGCTCCCTTGCCTGCTCTGGACTCTGCTGTGACCTGCAGCAAAGGTGTTGCTAGGAAGACTTGCACTCTTTCAGGACCACGGACAGAGTACCGGGTCGCCCATCTCTCCACTCTGCCTCCTGTCCCAAAGGGGAGGTTCAAATCTGCCCGGTGTCACTTACCCGCTGCGGATCTAGGACAAGCCACTGAAGCTCTCTGAACCTCTAGTAAAGCGGTAATAATAATTCCACCCTCCTTATGGACTGAGGTGAGAAATAAACACTGCGTGCAGAAGGCGTGGCGCCATCCCTGGCACAGAGTAGGTGCTCAGAACGCAGGCAGCCTTATTGCCCTAGAGCTCAGGGGCCAAGGAGATGGACGAGCTGTCCCTGGTGGGGGCTCCAGCCATCTGTCCTCTCTGAGCGGCTGCTCACTTGCTGCCTCTCTGCTCCCCTTCCTTGCCTTATTAAGCCGACTGATGACTCTGTTTGGCTTCAATTTGCCAGCCGTGGCTCCCCATCCATCTTTCTTAGCACAAATTGAGGCTTAATTCCTCTCTGATTTCATACATAGATAAAAATTAACTCGAGGGAGGCATGGAGACCAACTGCCCTATGGTTTGGATTTTTCTTTTCTTTGTTTTTAAAACATACACACACACACACAATTCTGAACAGCCTTGAGAGAATAATACTACAATAATTAAATCTCAGAATTTACCATCAGCTCTCATTTGCATCTTGAATTCTAATGACTACAAATGCCTAGAGGGCAGGAACGACGTTTTCCTTATTCCCAGTATCCTGTTTGTACATGGCTCATGGCCTGGCACATAGTAGGTGCTCATTTAATGTGAGCAGCCTGTACTCTCCTGTGCAGCACGTCCTGAGCAGCACGGTCAGGACATCTGAGAATCTAACAGGGTATTACTCTCTTGATAACTGAGGACGGTCAAGGTTGCGGCCACTGGTGCAGAGAGAGTGTAGTATAGTGTGCTTCTCAATCTACAATGTGCAGCATATGAACCACAAAAAGAGCAAGCTCAATGTAGACTTTTGATTTGCTTGGTTTTGTGTGGGCCCCAGGATTATGAATTTCTAATAATCTCACCAGTCAGCACTTTAAATAGTGAATGTGTAAGGGAAACATCTCAAGAGAGAAGGACTCTAGATCCAGTTCAGTTTCTATCTGGTGACTGTGAGGAAGAAACTTCACCTCCATGAGCCTCTGTTTCCTCATCTGTGAAATGGGGATAATGGTTCACAACATGTAGGACTGCTGTGAGGATTCATCACAGCCCTGGCATATGGAGTGGGCTCATAATATGGCAGCTGTCAACAGCTCAAGCAACAACAACCAGAAAAAAACCCCATAAATTAGCCTTTGTCAAAATTAAGGACACTAAGGGGGTGACAAAGGATGAGATGGTTGGACGGTATCACCGACTCAATGGACAAGAGTTTGAGCAAACTCTGGGAGACAGCGAAGGACAGGGAAGTCTGGTGTGCTGCAGTCTGTAGGGTCACAAAGAGTTGGACACGACTTAGTGACTGAACAACAAAAAGCACGCTATTGAGCAGTGGAAAGACAGCCCATTGAGTGGGAGAAAATATTTGCAAATCATATATCTAATAAGAGTCTAGTAACCAGAATACATAAAGAATTCTTACAACTCAAGAAGAAGACAACTGGATTTTAAAAATGGGCAAAGGACTTGAATCAACGTTTCTCCCAGAACATACACAAATGGCCGCCAAGCATGTGAAAAGATGGTCAGTGTCTTCAGCCACTGGGAAAATGCAGAGTCCCACTGGGACACCCTCACGCTCACTAGGAAGGCTGTCAGAATAAAAAGAAGACATGGAAATGAGTGCTGGTGAGGATGTGGAGAAACTAGTACTTTCGTGCACGGCTGGAGGGGAAGGACATGGTGCAGCCAGTGGAAAACGCTTCGACGGTTCCTTCAAAACTGAACCGTGGAATTACCACATGACCCAGCAACTCTGCTTACGGGCACACACCCGAGAGAAGTGACAGCATCTGTCCACGTCAAAACGTTCACACCCGTGTTCATAGCAGCACTATTCGTAACGCCTCCAAAGTCCAAAACAACTTGAATGTCCTCCAATAAGGGAACAGATAAAATGTGGTCTATATAATGGAATATTATTCAGCCATCAAAAGGAATGAACTTCTGATACATGCTACTATATGGATGAACCTTGAGAACACCATGCTGAGTGAAAGAAGCTGGATTCAACATATCACATAATGTACGACCCCAGGCATATGAAGTGTCCAGAACAGGTGAATCTGTAGAGACAGAAAGCAGGGACTGGGCACAGGGGGAAACAGGGAGTGACTGCGAATGGGTCCAGAGTGTCCTTTAGGGAGTGATGAAGGAAGTGGCG
This sequence comes from Redunca redunca, assembly GCA_006410935.1. Taxonomy (NCBI): domain Eukaryota; kingdom Metazoa; phylum Chordata; class Mammalia; order Artiodactyla; family Bovidae; genus Redunca; species Redunca redunca. The sequence continues at coordinate 120,410 of SJYQ01003836.1, forward strand.
GAGGCTGCACGGTACTGTGAACGTCCTAAATGTCACTAACGGTCACTTTCACGTCACGTGTATTTTTATCATGTAACAAAACCGGCAGCCACCACATCTTTGGAGCAGTCTCTTTCCTAAGATCAGTCTTAACACCTCGGGCTTCCCTTGTGGCTCAGACCGTAAAGCATCTGCCTGCAATGCGTGAGGCCCGGGTCGGGAAGATCCCCTGGAGGAGGGCATGGCAACCCACTCCAGGATGCTTGCCTGGAGAATTCCATGGACAGAAAAGCCTGGCAGACTACAGCCCGTGGGGTCGCAGAGAGTCAGACATGACTGAGCGACTCACGCTTTCCTTTTAAGCCCCTGGGGGCTGGTCTCTCCTCTCTTGGGAGACCACCCATGGCGGGTCCGGCTGAGGCTCGTGTACCTGAGCAGAGGGGCTCCCGGCTGCTCCAGTGCGGCCTGGAGGCATTGATGCACGTCAGCGTCTGGGCGCCCTGGAGCTCGTAGCCCAGGTGGCAGTGGAAGTGGGCTTCCCCGCCCGAGTGCAGGTCCATCACCGCGACGTCCCCGAAGTCAGGTCGGCGGGGGAAGCTGCAGCTCAGCTTGAAGGCTGGGGAGAGATGCCGGGGCAGACAGCTGTCTCTCAGAGCAGGAGACGAGGATGCGACCCACATCCCGGGAGCTGGTTTGTGCTGAGGAGAAAAGATGAGGCCCCGGGGACTCCCGAGGGCTAAAGGAGTGTATTTTTGTGACTCGAGTTGGTCACGTGCTGCTGAGACTGCCAGGTGAGCACTTCGCTCTAGGCTCCAAGCTCACCCCGCCCCCCACCCACCCTGCCTAACCGGAGACAGCAGGTTTGGGGTGTCCCCACCCTTCCTCGGAGCCTCTCTCCATGTGGAGAGAGAACTACTTTCTCCTTGAGCACAGGAGGTGCGGATCACCCAGGTAGGTTAGTCCCACCCACATGAGCAGCTTAGGCGTTTGTTAAAAATGCAGGCTCTTGGGCCAGGGTTAGGAGATGCGCCAAGGATGTGAAAGCTGGAACTAAGTCCCGGGGGGTCAGGGCTTGGGCTGTGGAAGAGACTGGCGTGAACTTACGTTCTCTTACTCCATCACGTAAAAACCGGGTGACCTTGGGAAGTGAACAGTGCCCTGAACTCACTCTCCTCCCCTAGGACTGTCCCTATGGCAAGGGGGGTGGGAAGGATTAAATGGCAAATGCCAGAGGAGAGCCTCCTTAGGCCACCTGCAGTGGACAGAGCTTGCCCGACAGAGTGGCAGAAGGGTGCCTGTGGCCACGCTGAGCTCCTCAAGTTTTATCTTCATAAGAGATTGCGGAGTCCATCCCTGGACTGTGGTCTGATCTCTCCTGCAGTTGAGGATTCCTGCATTCCCGGTACTCAGAGGACTGAATTCAAGTTCATGGCTCAATGAGCTATTTTTTCCCCCATTTTTTAATTAACAAAGACAACAGACGCTCGTCTGCATACTGAGAAGGTGCGAGGGAACGGATACTCCTGTATACAGTCATCCATCTGTTTCAGAAACATCCAAGGGGAAATTTTTAAATGAAGTATTTTTCCAGACATTTGGTCAATGTGACGTAAACGTGGATGGCTGTTGATTTCCCGAGGTGTGGCGAAGGGCGCCCCCCTCCCTGGCAGATACTTGGCACGTATCCAGGGAGAGCTCCCAGGAAGGAAGCGTCCCAGGAGGTGGGGGAAAATGGGATGACATTGAAGGAGAGAGAGAAGGAAGAGAGAAGAGGGGGGTGGGAATGAAGCAAGGGAGAGGTGCAAGGAAAGAAATGAAGGAAGCTGGGACTTCCCGGATAGTCAAGTGGTTAAGACTCTGCACTTCCAATGCGGGAGGCCGTGGGTTCAAGCCCTGTTTGGGGAAATAAGAACCCATATGCTTTGCGATGCAACCAAAGAAAGAAAAGAAGGAAGAGAAGAGAGGGAAAAGGTAAACAGAAAACAATAGGAGACCAGAAGCAGACAAATACAAAAGAAAGTGGAGAAGGAAAAAAAAGCAAGGGACCCTGGCAGCAGAGGCTTCCTCCCAGAAGCCTGTGGGCCTTCCTGGGATTGGTGTCAGATTCAGGGGCCATGAACTTGAATGGGAAAAGGGAGCTTGCTTATTCTTCACTGAACAGGTTCAAAGTTAACTGCAAAGGTAGATGACAAACTGTTACACAGTCACAGTACCCATGGCTTTGTCACCAAGGGAATCAGATATGTTCACATCAAAATGAATATCTTGACATATTTCTTATGCTCCTTTGAAATTACAATAATTATCAGAGCCACTGGGAAATATGATTTAATGTGCTAATAAAGAAGCACATAGATTATGATATCATAGATCAGAACGATGTTTTGACAAGTGCTGTTCAATATGAACGGCTTCCTTTTGAATTGTATATATTTTATTTTATGCTCTTAAAAACACGAATCTAAGGGACTTCCCTGGTGGTCCAGTGGTTAAGAATCCACCCTGCACTGCAGGGAAACTGGGTCTGATCCCTGGTCAGGGAACCAAGACCCCATATGTCTCGGGACAACCAAACCCGCACGCAGCAACTAGAGAGTCTATGTGCCACAATGAATGAGCCGGCATGTCGCAATGAAGATCCCGTGTGCTGCAGCTAAGATGAGATGCAGGCATATTAATTAATTATAAAAGGAATCGTGAATCTAAGAAGGGGTCCATGGTGTTACCAAACCGGCACAAAGCAGGTGGCAGTCCTTGGCGCTGGAGGGGAACGGAGGCCAAAGGTACATCTCAACAGCCCCAGCCCGGCCTTACCCTGGTAGTGCAGCTGGAAGGTCCCAAGGCCGTCGTCCTGGAAGGTGCGGAAGTACACGGAGATGGTGTTGGTGGGGCTGCGGATGACCTGGCCCTCGACCAGGAGCGTGTGGTTGGCCAGGACAGTCAGGGAGGGGCCGTCTACCCCTCGGATGGAGAGCAGCTCCCCCTCGGACAGGTTCACGCTCTTCACCTGGGTGCGGGCAGGGGAAGACGGGATCTGAGTCGTGTTTGAGACAGGGGTCCTCCCAGGCTCTGAGGGTCCCCAGGCAGCACGCCCTCAAGGGGCCCCTAGTCCATGGGGTGGACGGGGGGCTGCGCCCCAGCCCTGGAAACCCTCGGAGCCCTGGGAACCTCTGGGCCCCCTGCCAGCTCCTGAAGCTGCAGGGGAGGTGCTGCAAGGATCTTCAGCCCCCTTTGCTGGGTCCTGCAGGAGAGGGTTTCTGGAGGCTGGCAGGTGGGGGTAGGGCTTTGATCAGCTTGGGCCTGAGGTCCTGTCTCCTGGGAAACGGGAGAAGGCATTTCTTCCAAAGGTCAGCTCCAGGGAGGAGGGAAAATTTTTGTGCTGCTCAGGGTCCCCAGGGCCTAAAATAGTGCCTGGCACATAGTAGGTGCTTGCCTATGTGCTCGGCTTTGCAGACTGACTGAAGACATTCTTGCCCTTCTGCACAAACTGGGGAGGGAGTGCAGGGGTGGGGGGAGCGGCCCTCTCTAGGGCTTTCTCAGGTCCACGTTCTTATCCTCCCCAATGCTGGCTTCAGTGGCAGAACCTCCTCAAAGGATCGTGTACTTGGTTTGCCGAGTCCACTTTCCAGGCTTGGGAGGGGAAGAAGGGAGATACTTTACTTACAAGGATGGTGAACAATCGGAGGAGGGGGTGGGTGGGGACTTGAGTCAGTCCCCAGTGCCCAATTTGAATATTTCCACCTGCCACAGTGGGGCCAGGGACTCCAGATCCTCTGCCTCTTGTGTAAACAAGGCAAGAATTACCCACGAGCCCTTCCCCTTTCAGCCCATATATATATATACACCTTACTCTTTCTTCCTCTTTGATGAACTCCTACTCATCTGCCAAAGCCCCACTAAAAGTGCCCTCCTCTGTGAAACCTTCCCTGACTGCCAGGGAGGTTGTCTGTCCCTCCACTGTGATTCTACATCCACTGTGAACGTCTGTTAGAGGTCATTTCAAATGGCAGCCCAGCGTCTTCCATGTGCGTCTATCTCAACCATAAAACAGTGACCTCCCTTAGGGCAACCCCTGCACCAGTTTTGCACACCACCATGCCCCCCATTGCTATGACTGGTACATTACAGATGCTCAGTGAAGGAATTCTGCTGTCCCTGACAAAAAGCGCCACACAGTATTAGACAGAGTGCGTCTATTCAAGTGGAGGGAAGTGTTTCCTAAGTGTCAGCATCAGATGAACCGCAACTTTTCCCCAGTTTAATTCCGGGAACATTTATAAAGTACCGACCACATGCCACATGCTGTGCCAAGCTCTGGGCACACGTTCTGCTGAGAGGCTTATCTTTTATTCTCTTTATAAATCAGAAAACCTTCCTAGGGTAGAGTTCTGTTTAGGTCATGCAGCTGACTCTGCTTAAAATCTTGGGGGCAATTTCTTGCCCGTGAGAACAAAGCGCATGCCCAGCTTTCTGTCCTTGGCCTGGAGGGGTCTGCCACCACGTGGTGCCGGCCTCCGTTTCTGCCTTCAGGGCAGTCCTTTCCTCTCTCGGACGGTGAACCGGACAGGTCACCACTTGTTGGCATGTTGCCTCAGTGTATATAAGAAAGCGCTTCTAAAGATGGCGCTGTGGGGCGGCAATGGCCTGGAACGAGGGTGGGGGTGATGGGCAACAGGCGTTGAGCGCCCTCTCTCTCCCCTAGACTCTGGCTGAATACTCTTTGTGTACTGTTATATATATTCCTCCCCGAAACTCCATAAAGTAGCAACATTTTCATCTCTGTTTCACTGATGGGGAAACAGACTCAGAGAGGTGGAGTCCCTTTTGCCCAAAGTCACGCCGCATTAACTGGTGGAGCTGGGACTTAAAACCCAGGCGTTTGAGGATGATGCTACCCTGCTTTTCCCTTCTTAGTTTGCAGCCAAAAGTTTATGAATCAAAAACTCCGTGGGGTTACCTGGAGCTCCACCCCGTAGCCAGTGTAGACTGTCGCGTTGTACGTGCACTCCAGGAAGTTGTTGAGGGGCAGCGGCGGGTAGTCACTGGAGTCGATGTACCCTTCAGGATCAGAGAAGCTCACACTGCAGAGAGCTGGAGGAAAGGCACTATCATCAGGACACAGAGAGGAGCTGAGATGTCATCTCTCAGGCGGGCTGCTGGCTGGAACAGGGCCTCTGAACACTGGCGTTCCCATCTCCACCCCTTCCCCTGGCGTTCCTTCTCCTTCAGCTCCACACTCAACGTAATAATCAAACAGCAAGAGCTGACATGGGACTGATGTTTCACTTTTATCTTAGAGACAAGTAAAGCACAGCTCAGAGAGGGAGCACATTTGGGCCAAGGTCACACAATGAGCAGGGGTCAAAAGCCCAGAGCTCCCAGTCTTTCCTGAGCAGCCACATTGCACCTGTCCCAGATGGACGTGTAATTGACAGCCGATGCCCCTGTGATGCACTTGAAGATGGGATAGAAGACGGAAGAAAAGACTGGAACACAGAAGTGCATTCTATCAAGTTCACGCAAGGGCGAGAGCAAAAGCGCCTTGGAAGGCTAGGGCCTTCTAGGCAGGTGAAAGGACTCTGTCCCAGGAGGAGCGGTTTTAAATCCTGCTCTTCAGCTGTGAGACCTTGGGCAGGTTGTCTGATGTCTTAGGGTCTCAGGGGTCTCATCTCTGAAATGGGGATGCTAGTTTTTAACCCCAGGGTCAAGTTCATAGCTAGGGCTGCATAGATGGTAACCAATGGCAGGGCATGAACCTTCCCGGGGTGTGTGTGTGTGTGTGTGTGTGTCCCCCTCCCCCCATGCACCTCCTCCCCCCCATCGCAGAAGCTGCCGCCTCACAGTTGCTGCAGGGCCGGAGGGGCTGGGGGCTGCCTACCTGGGGCCTGCTCGGTGGTGATGACAGTCGTGGTGATGATGGTGGACGTGGTGGTCTCCTGGCTCTCGTCTGAGGCTGACCCGGTCAGCTCGGTCTCCCCTTTGTCCATCAGCATCCCGGGGCTTGCATCCTCGGGGGGAGCATCCGGGGCCTCCTCGGGCACAGCGGGTACCCCGGGGTCGGGGCTCTGGGGGAGCGTGTGGGCCACCAGCGGCTGCGAGGTGAAGGGGGCGATCTGCAGGGGCGCGGGGGTCGTGGGGACCGCGTCTTCCTTCCGCTCCAGCCAGAGGGGCTCCTCGGAGGACAGAGACAGCGGGCGGGCCTCCTCCCCTGTGGAGGCCACGGGGTCCTGGTCACCGGGTGGGCGGGGCTTCCCCGGGGCGGAGGCCGGGAGACCCGGGCCCGGGGATGCGGGCTGGGATGCGGTCCTCTGCGTGGCCGCTGCGGGGGTGGCCTTCGGCCTCAGCTGCTTCCTGGCCAGGTTCACCTGCTTGAGCGAAGGCGGCTTCTTCCTGGCGGGGAAGGCGTGCCTACTGCCCGGCTCCTCCGAAAGCGGAAGCAGCGTAGACACAGCCGCCGGGTCCTGAGGCGCGAAGGGGACAGTTCCTTCCAACTCTGGCTCGCGAAGCTCATCCCCAGACTGCACTGGATTCAGAGGGGCCGTGGTCACGCTCTCTTCGGGGTTCTCCTTGCTCAGACTGCTGCTCCCCAAGATTTCAGAGGGCAGGAGGTAAGTATCTGATTGGCCGGCATCTCCCTCTGGGGGCTCATCTTAGAAAGAGAACAGAGACCAGTTAGCTTGGGGCGGGGGACTTTGAGTCCTCTACCTGGCCCACGCTGAGGGTGGCCCCTTTAAGGTGGGGCCCAAGGCTTGCCAGGATGCTGGCACATTTTGATCCGTAGATGTGGGGCTGCCACCGTTCTTTCCTTCCTTTTGCTGACTATGGAGACTCAGAGTGATCTGGGCCAGCCCCAGTTAAGCATTAGAGCTACAGAAATCGGGGACACAGAATCTCATGGTCCTAATAAGAAAGCAGAAACAATCATATTCAATGTGATAAATGCTTAGGAAGAGAGCAGCTCTGTGTGCCAAGAGGACAGAGAGGACAGGCCTCCAACCCAGTCTCTGGGCAGGACCACCATGTACAGTTGGGCAGGTTGCTCACTGCACAAGGTCATCCCGGTAAGAGGATGAAAGGGGCTGTAACCAACCCACAGTCTCTTCTGAAAGCTGTGTGCCCTGACTCAGGGCTGTATTGTCCTGGGACTGGGGAAGTTTGGATGTTTTTTGTTTGTGATTTGCTTATTTTTAACTAAAAATTGTACATGTGACCTTGTAGGAGTCGCAGACTGCAACAGTGTGCAACTGACATCAACAGATATTCCTGTGGTATAACACTGATTACCAGCCCGTGGGCATTCCAGGCTGATGGGAACACTGGGGCGGAAACAGGCATCGGGGAGGAGAGGGTGTGCAGAGGACCTGAGCACAGATCCAGGTCACTCATGCCAAGCAGGTTGTCTTGGTCCAAGGTGGGATGGATTGAGGCTTTGGGGTTAGACCTGGGTTCAGATCCCGCCTTTGACAGTTGCTAGCTGCATGGACCTGGGAAAGTCCATTAAACCTCTTTTATGTAACAGATCATGGGATCAGATCAGACATGGGGCTGCTGGAAAGCTGTAGCTTTTACGCTCACAGTCACTTTTATCAGATGATTGGTACTGACCATCTTTGTAGATTGTCGAATGAGAAGGCTATGGGGCAGAAAGAAAAGAAGATGAGAGTTCAATACACCTGGCTCCCAAGACCCAGCTGTGGTTCAATGCACAGAGCTTGGATGCAGCCAAGGGCTTGGGGGACCTGCATGGTGGTCCTCTCCTGGCTACCACTCAATTCTTCTTCTCTTGGTGTGTCAAATGGACAGCTAGACTGGATGAAGTCTAAGGGTCCTTCCAGCTCTGATATCATTGATTTTTCAAACAATCAGGTGACTGATAAGTATGCTTAGGGCCTGTTGGTAATCTTGCTGAAAAGGGCACAGCGACAACCTCAGTCCTGACCTGGGCTTGTGAGTTTTGTGGGGCCCTGTGGCTACATTAGTTTCAGGCAGTCTTTCCACAAAACTGTCCCCTTGATCACAAGGGACTGGAGGAGAGACAGGAAGAGGAAGAGGGAGTGGGAGACAGAGATGTTAGGAAAACAAGCTGTGTCAAAGGTGGTAAAAGATTACAGATGACATAAAGGACGTTGATGTGCCTTGGCCATAACAACAGTGATACTTATAACATTGCCTCCTGATTGCTTTATCGAGTGCCGAATATGTGCCAATATTTAGCTGAATATTTGTTAAACGCTTTGTATCCATTACTTCATTCAAGTCTTTCTCAACCTTATTAATTAGAAATCAGTATTCTTATTTTATGGATGGGCAGATGGAGGTTTGGGATATTAAATAACTTTCCAAGATCATAGAACAAAGCTGGGTTTCCTGCCTTGGTTTTCCTGATGGCACAGACCATGCTGCTGCCTTTTAAGAAATATGGGGCATATATATTTTAAGAAAGTGCAGTACTATCACCTGCGCCCCCCCTTGTCTGCTTGAATCGGCCTCTCCCCACTGCAACACTCTTCTCTCTAAACCCTTGTGTTGCGTTTCTGCTAAGTGGGCTACAGCGTATTCCAACACCCCATAGATGATACCCCATCCCTCAGTGCATTCCTTGTTAAAATACAAATTGCTGGTCTCCCCTGCCAGACCCATCACATCTGGATGTTCTCTGAGCCCAGTGAGACCCAACAGAGCTGGGGAAAGTGGAAGGAAACAGGAGAGAATGATCCTAGCATCAATTCCTGCCTCCCAATCACTGCTCCCACCTCTGAGGTCCCCAGGAAAAAACTGGAGCCGATCTCAGCAGCGATAAAGCATCTTAGGAAGCGCATCCATGGGAATGAGTCAGTCTTTTCCCCACTGAACACCCGACTTCCAGGAAGAGTTGTATATTTGCCTTGTCAGTTCACCTCCCTGCCCCCAGTGCCCCTTAACCCTCCGAGCTCACACACGCTGCGGTCTGGCTGGCCGGCTGGCTCCAAGCTGAAGGCCATGTTCAAGAGAGACGAGTGTGTATCTGTGACCTGAGTGTATGCAGCCCTGGAGAGGCAGCGTTTGTTCTCGACTGGGACACAGGCCAAATGAGTGCCATGTGAAAACATGTCCCAGTGGGAATTAGTCAGATTGGATTCCACGGCCTCACAGATCCAGAGACTTCACTTGCTCAAATAGGCTGGCTTTTCCCGGGGCTCCAGTGACCGCCGAGTTACATTAACTCCTCTTCCCCAAAGCATTTAACTTTTTCAATCACCGTAATCACGTCTGGCTGGTTCTCCCTTTAATGCGGGCATTCAGGGACCCACTGGGATGCTGTCAATCAACTACTGAGTGAAGGTGCTGGGTGCTGACTCTCCCTGCTGGGTGACCCTCAGCATGAGAGAGTCAGCACTCTAGGACATGGTCCCTGCATTCAAGAACTTAGGAAGGCGTGGCAACAGGTCCTACTGCATTGCACAGGGAACTATATTCAATAACCTGGGATAAACCATAATGGAAAAGAATATGAGAAAGCATATGGGTAACTAAATTGCTTTGCTGCACAGCAGAAATTAATGCAGTGTTGTGAATCAGCTCTACTTCGATTTGAAAAAAAAAGGCAGACAAACAACAAAAACTCAACATGGGTACCAAACAGAAGAGACGGAGTTTTAATTACATCCTTATGCTGTTTTCCTCTCTTGAGACAGCATGGAGCAATATCGAAGGCAACTGAGCGTTTGTTCTGGCTTCCAAGTTGGGAGAAACACCTCTCTCTCTCTCTCTTTACTAACGTTGATGGGGAGATGGAAGATTAGACCTGGAAGGATGCCATTAAAGTCGAAAAAGCACATGTGAAAAAGCACATGTTCGGAAGCCACGAAGCTGACGATTTTTTGTCTTAAATGCCCAGCAGCAGTGGAATGGCCAAGAACGGCCTGGAATGTGAGCAACAGCGGATCATCACACAGGCACGAAAGGACAGACCGAGAAGTGGAGGAAACAGAAGCCGGATGATGCTTCTGCTATAATGTTCTGTGAAAACAGCAAGATGGAAAGTTCTACGGTGTGGATGCAAACGACTCGACGCAAACGACTCAAGCAAATGGTAATGCAGAGTCCTTTTTTGACTCGAAGGAATGGCCCCCAAGCGTGGTCCTGGCTGCCTCTGGGTGGTGGGACTTCTGGAGACATGTTTGTTTCTTTCTACTTGTGGGCATTTTCCAAAATGTGCGTAAGAAGTATTCAAAACTTCTTAAGAGAAAAAGAATTATGAAAAGAGGAGGGTTCACATGCTGCCTTTAGCGCCTTGTGATGGGGAGGAGGCGGGAAATCACACGCGTTTGTAATCAGGGAGGTGCTTTGCTCACGGAGCCACTGAACCCCTTGGGATGCGGTCTCCTGGTGGGGACGTCATTGGACTGTTCACAGTGGGTGCTTTTGGGAGGAGGGGATGGCAGGTGGATCGATGGGTATCTGTTTGCTAAACGATGGTACAAAAATGCTAGTCACTCTTCTCTTTGACATTACTCATATCTGATTCAGTGGTGCGTTCTTGTACATTCCATGAGGACTTGCTTAGCTCACACTGGTGGGTTTGCCTGGCCTCATCAAGGGACAAAAACCCAAACTAAATGTCACCTCCTGCAGATGGAACGTTTCCCAGAGTTTCTGACCACAAGGTATGCAGAGGAAGGGCTGGAGGTCTGGAGAGGGAAAACGGACTGCCCAGGGTCACACCGCCTGTTTGTATCCATAACAAAACAATGAGGAGCCCGAACCCCGCGGCTAGAGAGTAGCCCCTGCTTGCCACAGCTAAGAAAGCACGGCCGTGGCAACGAAGATCCAGCACGGCCATAAAGAAAGAAAGACTATTTGAGGCTTGGAACAAACCACACCCCAGCACATCAGGCAAAACCAGAAACAAGCCCAGGAACGTCTGACTGCCCTGAAGAGTGTCGGTGATTCCAGGCTTCCTGCACCTGGGCTGGGCTGCAAGGGGCCATCCTGTGAGATGCAGGATGTTGAGGATTATCCCTGGCCCCCACTTGCTGCAGGACAGCAGCACCCTTCCCCCACCCCCTGGGGACAATCAAAACTGACCCCAGACATTGCCAAATGTCCCCTGGGTGGGTGGGTGAGGGGGGCTAGCCAGAGACCCTCTAGGTGGCGGCCACTGGTATTGCCCCCCAGAAGTGAATAGACCTTCCTGCTTCGTTCCTGGAGCTGATGTGCTTTGTCTCACTTACATCGTTGACTTTTAAGGCAGAGAAGGTCTTAGGCTTATCCCTGCTTTACAGATTAGGACACTGACATGAGTGAGGGCGGTGTTTCTTCCTCTCACTCACGTTTGGTCATTCATTCATTGAACACCTGCTGTGGTCCAGACACAGGCAACAAGGGGCTGGCATGCAGAGGTCTACCCCGGGGAGCAGAGAGCCAGAGCTGATGGGTACAACCCCTTCCCTTCAGCCGGAGAGGACCCGGCTCACCCAGCCCACTCAGGCCTGCGGGAACGAGGCCCCTGCGGTGGCTTCATGGTTCTGATCACACCTGGACTTGGAGAGGAGTTTCCGGGACAGAAGGGGCAGAGATAGATAGAGGGGGTGGGCTTGGGGTTTCATCTCGTGCTTCACTGGCTGCCTTCTACCTCCACCCGGGCTAACAATACTGATGTTCAGACTGTGATTAACACCCTGCAAAGTGCCTTCCCAGCTGTGATCTCATTCCAGCCTCCAAACAACTCTGTGAGTTTGGTGTTTTGTTTTGTTTTTTCCATTTTATAGATGAAAAAAAAAGTCAAGGCTCAGAAAGAGGAAGTGACCTGTCCAAGATGATTAGAGCAAATTGAGGATAGGATTAGATACTTTCTGACCTTGTTTCCGGTGTCCTTTCCTCTTTCCCACATCTGCAAATATTTTTTTTTTCCCTATAAAATAGTTCATTTGAAAAATGCAGGAACACTTGAAAGGCATGAAGTCAGAGGTGTCAGCCTTGTACCACCCTGACTCGTCCACTACTCCTGCCTTCCAGAGGGAACCCCTGTTAATGGGATCTTGTTTAACCTCCAAATAAAATGTATTGATATAAAAATAAAGTATGTTACCTTAAAATGTGGGGTGGCACACAGGAGTGTGGGCTTGGGGTCAGAATCACTGGGGTTCCAGACTTAGCCTGCGGCTAACTGCCCATGAGACCCTGGACAGCCCCTCCCTTCTCTGGGCCTCCTCTTTCTCATCTGTAAGATGGGATCACACAGCCTTATCTCTTAGGGTCGTGAGAAAGTATGATGGAACCACGAGTGTACAGAACAGCTCACACAGCAGCCGTCAACTCTCATGAGCTCTTTTGTTGCTTTCTATTGGTCTGAATATTCACTGGATTATGACATTGTGTATACTGCCCTGTCACTAAGAAATGCATTTTGAAATACTTTAGTCATTCAGAAACAGTTCAAGACTAAGCCAGCAAATACCCATGTGTGTATACCTTTAGCTTAAGAAACAGAATGTGCACCAGCACAGTCAAAGCCTCTGTTTGTTCCTCCTACCATCCTCTCCTTCTTCTCCACCTCCTGGGAGTAACTACTGTCCTGAATTTTGTCTTCAGCATTCTCATTTATTATGTGCATTACCTGTATTTAATATTAGTAGTTATCGTGTGCATGTATTATACATGTCAATACCTCTGAACACTATATGGCACTGTGCAAACTTTCTGCATGAACCCTCCTGAAGCTTGCTCCTTTCTTCTCTTTACTTTCCTTGCCCTTTCTCCTATTCAATACTTTGAGATTCATCTACGTTGATAAGTGTGGTTTGGACTGATTCGTTTTCACTGCTGCATACTACTCCATGATGCTGGTGTTCCACCACCATTTTTTTTCACTTAAAGTCCATCATGGCTCTCTTTTTGTCAGCACCTATGCAGCCATTTCATTCTTTTTTAATGGCTACATTAAAATGTGGGCTTCCCTGGTGGTATAAACACACACATCGTTGAACCATGCTCTTGATTAACATTCAGGTTGTTGCCGTTCTCTCCCCTGTCGTCCCAAATAACACTGCAGTAGAGATGTATCTTTGGTGAACATGTCCGGGTAATTCTTCAGGAGCGTGTCCCTGAAGTTGCACTGCTCGGCCAAAAGATTTGCACATGTAAAATGTTGACACTGAAAAGGCACCTTCCAAAAAGACATGAGCCTGTTTGTTCACCCTGCCGCCAACTCTACACAAGACTGCCCTCCAGGCTCTGTCTATGCATAATTTCCAATGACTTTAAAAAAATTTAAATGTATTTATTTATCATTGGCTGTGCCGGGTCTTCACTGCTGCACAGACTTTCTCAGTTGCGGTGCATGGGCCTCACTGGGGCTTCTCTTGTTGCGGAGCACAGGCTCCAGGCATGTGGGCTTCAGCAGCTGTAGCGTGGGGGTGTCCGGAGGTGTGGTCCTCAGGCTTAGTTGCCCCGTGGCATGTGGAGTCTTCCCAGACTAGAAATCAAACCGGTGTCCCCCGGCACTGGCAGGTGGGTCCTTAACCGCTGGACCTCCAGGGAAGTCCTTGCAGCTGACTTTTAACTCAACCATCTGGGGCAGATGGATCCAGGCACAGTGGGTTTCTAGAATGCTACCTTCCAAGGTGACTCTGAGGTGCTCTCTCACTTTCTCTAGTTGGTGCTGAAGCTGTGTCCAGGGTTGATCCTGACCTGTTGCCTGCATCATCAGACTTTTACTCCAGGGCATCCAGGAAGCCCACCTTCCAAGGGTGCTTCGGAAGCCCACCCCACCACAGCCTGACTTCAAGTCACAGGTCAGCCTGGGGACTGGTGGCTCAGGAAGGCTATGGATACCGTGGACGCTGGGGCACGAGAGCAACCGACGCCCCGTCTCAAGAGCGGTGGATTTCCAGGCAGGTGAGTTGCTTAGTCAGGTCCCAAAACAGAAGGACAGCTGTGGTCACGACACCCACTGGGATGGTACAAAGTATTCACAGCACAACGTATTATTTCTATTAGCAAAAATGTGCAAACAGTTGACCTGCCTGTCTCTAGGGGGCGAGTTAAATGATTGTAGAAACACAGTGGAATACAGGCAAGGTTCAAAGAGATGAGATGACGTCATCGGTGAATTATGTGGTGAGTAACCTGGCAAGAACATTCAGAATTACATCTCCCCTTTGACTCAGCAAGCCCACTTCTGGGAATTTATCCTGCAGACACAGGTCTGCCCACATGCAAAATGACGCACACACAAGGTTAAGCAATGCAGCACTGCCTGTTGTAGCAAAAGGCTTGGAGACAAACCAAGTCTCCATCCATAAGGTTAAATCAATGACAGAACATCCAGACGGAATGCCATCCAGCTGCCAGAAAAGGGTGGCGGGACTGTCTGTGGACCACAGAGGAGGGAAGGCAAAAGTTTGTGCTAGGTTAGAGAGCAAAGTGCAGAACGGTATGCAGAGTCTGTTGCTTTATGTGTTAAAAAAAAAAAGAGAGAAAATAAAGCTACATATGTTGGCATTGGTTAATATGTGCATAAAGAAGCTTTGAGGGGGTGGGAGGGAAGTTCACGAAGGAGGAGATATATGTATATTTATAGCTGATTCACATTGTACAGCAGAAGCTAACACAACATTGTAAAGCAATTATCCTCCAATTTAAAAAATGAAATTTAATAATAAAAAGAAACTTTGAAAGTGGTTATGGGGAGGTGGGGCATTGGAAATTGGGAGGATGACCAGAAAGAGTGGGAAGGAGAATTTTCACTGTATACCTTTACATCGATACGTATATATGTATCTATGCATATGTCTATATACATTTATAGCTGTATGTCCTACTCAACAACTATGTAACTAATTCAAAAATAGCATGAAGAATGGCAGAGCTATGTGCCAAGGTAATTCAGTATAAGCTGAAAAAAATCAAGGTAGAGTGGTGGGTATACGAGCTCTCATGGGAGAAAAGGGAATACATTTGAGCAAAGTAATGGGAACTGTCTTAGCAGAGCAGGAGTAAGGCTTGCAGTGGAACAGGGAAACACTTTTACCGCAACTTTTAAACAGTTTGATTAATTTGTAATGTGCATGCTATAACCAGAGATCAAATTGCCAACATCCATTGGATCATCTGCCTCTTGAGAAATCTGTATGCAGGTCAGGAAACAACAGTTAGAATTGGACATGGAGCAAGAGACTGGTTCCAAATAGGAAAAGGAGTACTTCAAGGCTGTATGTTGTCACCCTGCTTATTTAACTTATATGCAGAGTACATCATGAGAAACGCTGGGCTGGAGGAAGCACCAGCTGGAATCAAGATTGCCAGGAGAAATATCAATAACCTCAGATATGTAAATGACACCACCCTTATGGCAGAAAGCGAAGAAGAACTAAAAAGAGCCTCTTGATGAAAGTGAAAGAGGAGAGTGAAAAAGTTGGGTTAAAACTCAACATCCAGAAAACTAAGATCATGGCATCTGATCCCATCACTTCATGGCAAATAGATGGGAAAACAGTGGAAACAGTGACTTTATTTCTTTGGGCTCCAAAATCACTGCAGATGGTGACTGCAGACATGAAATTAAACGATGCTTACTCCTTGGAAGAAAAGTTGTGACCAACCTAGACAACATATTAAAAAGCAGAGACATTACTTTGCCAACAAAAGTCCATCTAGTCAAAGCTATGTTTTTTCCAGTAGTCATGTATAGATGTGAGAGTTGGACTATGAAGAAAGCTGAGCGCCAAAGAACTGATGCGTTTGAACTGTGGTGTTGGAGAAGACTCTTGAGAGTCCCTTGGACTGCAAGGAGATCCAACTAGTCCATCCTAAAGGAAATCAGTCCTGAATATTCATTGGAAGGACTGATGCTGAAGCTGAAATTCCAATACTTTGGCCACTTGATGTGAAGAACTGACTCATTGGAAAAGACCCTGATGCTGGGAAAGATTGAAGGTGGGAGAAGGGGACGACAGAGGATGAGATGGTTGGATGGCATCACTGACTCAATGGACATGAATTTGAGTAAACTCTGAGAGTTGGTAATGGACAGAAAGGCCAGGCATGCTGCAGTCCATGGGGTCCCAAAGAGTCAGACACAACTGAGTGACTGAGCTGAACTGAATAATTAGTAATAATAGTGAACTCCCTGAGGTTTGCCATCCCAGTTTCAAAGGAGAGCAGAGAACAAACCCCAGCCTTTCTTCAGGTTTTAGATCGTTCTCACCTCTCCACAGGTGATGGGGAAATGTGCATCGCTCCAGCAGGGAGTGACCCACTTCTCCACTCCCAACCCCCCTCCTCAGAGTGGAGGGACCATCTGATTGGAGGTGTGAGGGAGGGAGGTACTCGGGATGTCTGATATCCACAGCATCCCGTATCCAGGGCAATGTCGCTGGACCAAAAAGCCAGCAGTGTGGCTCTCCCTCTTTCCCTCTGTCTTTCCAGACTTCTCTCCTTGGGCCTGGGTACCCGAATCAAAGTCACCCGAGAAGGGCAGGGCGTAGGCACCCACCTGTGGTCTGCAGCCCAGCTTCACTGGTCATCAGACTGGTCCCATCTGGTTCCTGGTGCCTGTTTTCCCACACTTGCTTAAACCAGGGGAGAGGGCCACTGAAGGGAGTGACGACCATCCCCACCCTCTGCACCGACTAATCATAGAGTCCAGAGTCTCAGGAGAAACTTCTGGTCTCATGACTTAATTATTATGTCTTCACCTAGCACTTCACACTCTTCACGGGAGTATGGAATTTGCAGGTTTATCACGTGGCCTGTGGAGGGCTTATACTTTCGTCAAGACAGATGGGAATCTTCATATAGTTAGAGCTTTGCGAGGCATTTTGCAGATGCTTAGGACATCATGAAGTCCCCTTCCAATCCAGGAATTCTAGAATTCTGAATGTGGCCATGCCTGGGTGGTGGGGAGCAGGCTGTGGACATCACTCACACAGCGTCAAGTGCCCAGGCCTCATTATGGTACAAGCTACTCTGGTCCAGTTCTCAGCTCTCACAGAGCCGTTCTCTGACCTCCTTTTAAAAAATCTCTATTTATTTCTTCTCTGATCTTTGTTATTTCCTTCCTTCTGCTGAGTTTGGGTTTTGTTCATTCTTCTTTCTCTAGCTTGTTAAGGTGGCACGTTAGGTTGTTCACTTGAGATTTTTCTTGTGGGTTTTTTTTTTTTTAGGAAGGTCTGTATCACTCTGAATTTCCCTCCAAGAACTGCTTTTGCTGCACCCCATGGATTTTGTATGGCTGCACGTTCAATGTCATTTGTCTCAAGGCATTTTAACATTTCCATTTCAATTTTCTCACTGACCCATTGGTGTTTTTAGTAACTTCCTTCCCTTTCAACCAATTTTCTCTTTAAGACTGAAATGGACACACTTCTATTCCACATCCTCTTTCCACCTGTAGGTGGGCTAATTGACAAGGAAATGAACGCCAGGAAAAAGCGAGCAGGCTGGGATCATGGATTCACCATTCGTGATCCAGCACTTCCATTGTGGGGGCACAGGAAAGGCCCAGGACCCCCTGAAGAGGAGAGGCAGGGCTGGGTCCTCTCAGCATGGGGTTGGCTGGCATACCCTGGATCATGTAGCCATCCTCGCCACCAGGCTCAGACATTCATCCCTCTGGAAAAAAGTCATCTAAGGAGATTATTTCTGGGAGCATGGGAAACATCCAGGGCAGGCCAGACCCCGCGGGCGGTCAAGGTACCGGGGTTCCTTTCTACACAGTCCAGTGGCGGAGCTGGATAAACTCAGCTTTTCATTTTTACAAAGCACCGAGGAACCCGAGTGCCAGAATGACAGGAGAAGAGACTGTTGTCTCTTGACAGAAGATACAGGAAAAGATACTGTTGTATCTTACAGAGATATTAAAACCCCGTTTCTTTTCTGGCCTTGACCTCATAAGTCCAGCCCCTCTACCCACAGCAGGTCAGGGAGATCTTTCCAGACCACCCCTGGCAGTGGCAGGTGTCTCTCCTGGATTTTTCCGTTGTAGCCTTAACTCCTAACAGTACCAAAGAGATATTCTTCGATTTTCTCACCTTATCTTGATTCCTTCCAAAAAGATAAGCCGCCACATAAATCAGGCTCTCCTGTTTGGCCGGCGTCTTCCCCGTTCTTCCTCACTAGGAGCAGGTTTCCCGAGGACAGCAGTCGGGCCTGCTCCATTCATCACTGTCACCCTGGAACCTCCTCCATGACCATGAGCCTGATACACAGGCGGCCCCTCATCAAAAGCTAGTTAATGAATCGTGGGCACGCCTGCAGCACCGTTGAGAATAAGACTTGGAGTCTTAGATCAAGTCCAGCTCTTTAAGTGAGGGATTACAGACCAGCAGACGGTCAGCACTGCTGCCCCCATGAAGGGAAACCCTGAGGGCTTCCCAGGTGGCTCAGGGGTAAAGAATCCGCCTGCCAGTGCAGGGCACATGGATCCTTGGGTCAGGAAGGTCCCCTGGAGGAAGAAATGGCAACCCACTCCAGTATTCTTGTGTGGAAAATCCCTTGGACAGAGGAGCCTGGTAGGCTACTCTCCATGGGGTTGCAAAGAATCGGACATGACTGAGCATGTATGCAAATGGAAGTCCTTGGTAGACAAAGATGTTTTGGTTTAAGGTTTTGAGGGTGGGAAGCTGTTCTCGGTGATTTCCATACCTACTCGTTCTGATTACAAAGCAGAATTTCATCACAGTGCAAGCAGGGAGCAGGAAGGCAGCCCATTCCCATTCAGCAGTGGGAGGGCAAATGGAAACCCAGATCATGAATTCGTTTGACAGTCTCTTCATTTCCCTGGCACTGCTCAATATGCCATAGTCATATGGCTGGAGGGGAGATTTTGGTGTGGTGTAGATATCACCTGAAAAAAAAAAATCAGCACTGAATATTCACTGGCAGGACTGATGCTGAAGGTGAAGCTCCAATGCTTTGCCCACCTAAAGCGAAGAGCCAACTCATTGGGAAAGACCCTGATGCTGGGAAAGCTTGAAGGCAGGAGAAGGGGATGACAGAAGATGAGACGGTTGGATGGCATCACTGACTCAATGGACGTGAGTTTGCACAGACTCCAGGAGATAGTGAAAGACAGGGAAGCCTGGCATGCTGCAGTCAATGGGGTGACCAACAGTCGGACACGACTGAGCGACTGAGCAGGGGCCAACGCATCGCTGCAAAGAGCACACCAGCTGTACCTGTGAGCAGGCCCCCTGACTCACCCCCACTCCCCCCGACGCCCCCCACGTCTGCAGCAGAAATTCAGGGGTCTCCAGGGCACTTGGAGCAGGTGTTAAAAGGACAAGCTTGTACAGGCAAGGAAAGTCAGTGTTTCCGCTACAAGAGTGATTATCCGACAATCGTCCTCTGTGATCTGGCGTCTTCCCCCACGAATGGGCCTCCTTTCTAATTCGTGTTGGGTTCAGAAAGCCGTGGATGTTCTTTTATGTCCAGTTATGTCCCATCAGAGCAATGCCGGGGGTGCATCCATCTTCCCCGTGAATGAGCCCAGATAGCTGTTGGCATGGGGGTGTGAGCCTGCCTTTGTGTCTTCAACAATCTGATTAACTGTGGCTGACATCAGTGCCAAGTGATTAGCATTTAAACACTCCTCTCCCTTCCCACCTCCATTACCACNNNNCAACCCTGACTCCATTCACATCTCATGGGGCTGCAACGTTGTGATTTCTTGCCAGTAGCGAGGGGGAGAGGAACTCAGTGTGATTTATTTGTGTACAGGAAACTCAGTGAGTCATTGAGAGCGGGTTGGGAGACAGACACGCAAGACAGCTCTGAGAGGAAACCCACGGTGGGACATCTGTCTAGATTCAATTACCTATATAGTCGAATAGACAGATATCAGACTTGGGAATGGACCCAGATGGTCCTGAGTGAGTTCAAGAGACATCATCAGGAAGCTTCCAATTCCCCTTCACCTGTTTGCTCAGGTTCACAGACAAGAATAAAGAGCAGATTGCCATCCGGGGATGCTTCTGTGACAGGCTCAGAGAAGAGAAGACCCAGGGACTTGGGAGACCTGGGTTTGGGTGCTGGTTTTACCACCGATTTCCAATCTGCCTTAGGCAAATTCTACCTCTCAAAACCTAGCTTCTTGCTCTGTAAAGTCAAGATAGTCATCTTTGCCTGGTCAACCTCAGAGAAACAAAACTGGGGCAATGGCAGGGGTGGGGAGTGATGTGTAAGATTAACTTTATAACTGTGATGTTTAATTTGTTTCATTAAAAAGCTGAAGGCAGGTCTCTCTTCACACAGAATGTGAACAGCAGTGACTTTACCGGCTGGGGAGAAACAAAGCATTTCTTGGCTTTACTTGCAACACTGAAATGTCCCCAGCCCCGCCACCCATTTCCTGAAATGTAGCTGTTGTTATCTTCACTTTAATGATGAGGAGACACAGGTATGTGGTAAAGAGCTAGGATCTGAACTGGGGCCATCTGACCCTCACACCTGTATTTGTTCTGTGTCCCTCCTCCAGTTGATCCTTGACCCTGGCCTGGCAGCTTCCAGAGCGAAGGTCAAGTGTTACGCGCTGCTGACAAATTTCAGAAGATCTGCGTCCCCAGAAATGGTGGAGGACGCTGACTGTGCCCCATGGGTAGGAGAACGCTGGTTGCTCCTCCAAAGGCCCAAACTACAGAGAAAAGTGGAAAAATAGCTTCTACAAAGTAAAACCTGAAGAGGTTGGGGAGACAGCCCCAAATCCCCATTTTACAGGCAGGTAAACTGATTCTCATAGCATCTGGTCCCATCATTTCATGGCAAATAGATGGGGAAACAATGGAAACAGTGAGAGACTTTTATTTTGGGGGGCTCCAAAATCACTGCAGATGGTGACCGCAGGCATGGAATTAAAAGACGCTTGCTCCTTGGAAGAAAAGTTATGACCAACCTAGACAGCATATTAAAAAGCAGAGACATTACTTTGCCAACAAAGGTCCTATGGTTTTTCCAGTAGTCATGTATGGATGTGAGAGTTGGACTATAAAGAAAGCTGAGTGCCAAAGAATGGATGCTTTTGAACTGTGGTGTTGGAGAAGACTCTTGAGAGTCCTTTGGACTGCAAGGAGATCTAACCAGTCCATCCTAAAGGAAATCAGACCTGAATATTTCATTGGAAGGACTGATGCTGAAGCTGAAACTCCAATACTCTGGGCACCTGATGCAAAGAACTGACTCATTGGAAAAGACCCTGATGCTGGGAAAAATTGAAGGTGGGAGGAGAAGGGGATAACAGAGGATGAGATAGTTGGATGGCATCACCAACTCAATGGACATGAGTTTGGGTAAACTCCGGAAGTTGGTGATGGACAGGGAGGCCTGGAGTGCTGCAGTCCATGGGGTCGCAAAGAGTTGGACACGACTGAGCGACTGAACTGAACTGAACTGAAGCTGAGGCTTATGTACAAAGGAAAAGGCAGATTAGGAAAGTGAGGGTGCCTTGTTAACTCACCCTACGGCCTTTGGTAAGCCCACTCTCATCTCTGGGCCTCAATTTTATCCTCTGTTTGATGGAATCATCTCTTCAAATAAAACCCGAAGATGAATGACAGTGTATGATGTCATACAGTTAATAAAGAGTTAACTCAGCCAGTCTGGGCCATCCCTACCCTGCAGAACCCTTGCCCCTGGCTCCTGGGGTGTAACCTTTAGGCCTGGAGGAAGAAACCGTTTCTACTTACCTTGCATTTCTCCCCTGCTCCCTTTCAGATGACTTTGTCCATGCCAGCTCCACACCTGCTAACGTCTAGCTCAATTTCAACAGGGACTTAGGCCAGAAATTAAAAAGCAGACATGTCATTTGCCAACAAAAGTCTGTATAGTCAAAGCTATGGTTTTCTAGTAGTCATGTATGGATATGAGAATTGGACCATGAAGGCTGAGCGCCGAAGAATTGATGCTTTCGAACTGTGGTGCTGGAGAAGACTCTTGCGAGTCCCTGGGACTGCAAGGAGATCCAACCAGTCTGACCTACAGGAAATCAACCTTGAACTTCATTGGAAGGGCTGATGCTGAAGCTGAAGCTCCAGTACTTTGGCCACCTGATACAGGGCCGACCCCTAATGCTGGGAAAGATGGAGGGCAGGAGGAGAAGAGGGTGACAGAGGATGAGATGGTTGGATGGCATCACTGACTCAATGGACATGAATCTGAGCAAACTGCAGGGGACAGTGAAGGACAGGGAAGCCTGGTGCACTGTAGTCCTTGGGGTCATCAAGAGCTGGACATGACTTAGCAGCTGAACAACAACAATCCCATTCCATCCTGTCTGGTCGTGTGCTATACATCCTGTCTCATTCCATCCCCTCCCAGCTCACTTATCCCCTCTCACCCTACGCCCTCCCATCCCGTTCCATTCTATCCCGTGTACTGAGCACACACTGTAAGTCGGGGGGACACAGGACTGCATGGCACAGCATTTCTGCCCCGAGCCTCACTCAGGTCAAGGTTCTTGCCAGGCATAGATGAGCTCAGCTCATCCCGGGGAGAGGGGTTGGTACCATCTGATGCCAAGCCCCAGGCTCCTCCATTCTCTAACCCCTGGGCCTTGATGTCTGCCTCCTGGAGTCCAGCCAGCCTCTGTCCAGAGCCTAATGAGCTCTTGCAGCCAACAAGAACAATGCCTCGGGTGTGCAGGGGCCCAGGGCCGAGCCAGCACACAGAGCCACCCTTCACTCCCAGGCCTGCCCGCTGGGCAAGGTGGTGGGCGCGAGGCTCCGGGAAAGCGCCGGGGTCGGGGGGCGGATTTGATGGTCTTCAGAGTGGCCATTGCCGGGCCCCGAGGCTGGCAGGGACTACACAGAGGGCCTCAGTGCCCTGGTGCCCACCTGGCCCCCTTCATGGGCACTGTGCCTGCCCACACTGGCGCTGGGCCATCTCCCCGGGCTGGGGGTGGGGTGGGGTTGTGGTGGGGGGAAGGATGTCTTCTATTCACTTGGCAGCTGACTCCGCCAAGGCTGGCTCAGCACATGTGGACTTGTGACACAGAGAAAGAGAGAGGGCTGAAGGAGGAAAGGTGCTGGGCTCTCTTGTTCAGGAGCAATAACCGCAGCTTCATTCATTTTTACAACAGCCACCACTTTTGGAACCTGATGAGGTGCAGCATTTCACACGCACTTGTCATTTAATCCTCACCACTGCTCTGTAGCAATGGAACTGTTACTCCCCCCATTTTGCTGATGGCAAAACTGAGGCTCAGAGAGGGAAATTCACTCACCCATGAACACACTGGGCGAGGGTGGTAGAGCAGGGACTCAAAACCAGGTGTGTTTGACCTATTCGCCCCTTAGCTCTTCCATTTCAGGGCCTATTTAAAACATGCTAGGTCCATTATCTGACTTAATTTTCACAGTAGCAGTTTGTTCCTTCATGCATACCCTCATACAGTCTTTCAACAAACTCACCAAGATCCCACTGGGTGCCAGGCACTGTGCTCAGAGATGTGGAAGGAGGAATATAAGACAAAAGAAGTCTCTGTTCTCAGAGCAGGTGGGAGTGAAAGGGAGGGTACCTAACTCCAGAGTCCCTGCTTTTCCTCCAAGTCACCCACACCCTTACTTCTGCCTGGACAGTGTAGGTTTTCCACTTGTCATGAAATAACCAGACGGAGCCTTGCCAGGGAGTAAGAACATTGGGTGAGAACTCGAGTCTCCTGTGTCCAACACCCAAAGTGAGGATGGTCACGCAGACTGTGCTTAAGAGTCTCTCGGTCCCAAACATGCATTTTCATCCTTTTCCTAAACCTTACTTGAAGTGTAACCTATGCAGAGAAAAGTCTACTCAAGTCTTTCTCAAAAGTCTCAAAAGTCTACTCAAAAGTCTTCCCCAAGATGGACACACCTATGCAGCTAGCAAACAGATCAGGAAGCAGAATGCGGCCAGCACACACTGGATCTGCTGGTAACACCTCGCTCCCAGGGAACCCCAGTTTTGCCCTCTGTTGTGGAAGATTTTGTTTTGGCTATTTATGAAGTCATTGGGTAATTAGGCCCCATGGTCTCTTTTGTATCCAACTTTGTTCGTGTTCTTTTCTGTGTCTGACTTCTTTCACTCATGTTTGTGAGATTTATGCATGTGATTGCATGTAATGGTGGTTCATTCCTTTTGTATAGCTGCATAGTATTCCATTTGGGACTCTATTCTATTCTATCCATTCTGGACGTCTGAGTTGCTTCCAGCGTTTGGCTATGATGGGTAGTACAGCCGTGAACATTGCATTACGTGTGAGTTTCTGTGTTTGTTTGTTTTTGGTGCACATGTGTTGTCATTACTGCCGGGTATATTCCCGATGGAATGCTGGTAGCACAAAGTGGCGTGTTCATCTCTAATAGACACAGCCAAAGGTTTAGTCCAAAGCTTCCAACTGTGATGAAAAAATTATCCAGCTGCTTTCCTACGATGCAGTAAACTAGCGGACCAACGGAAACCTAATGTTGTTTGTAGAAATACTAATAATGACTATTTTTATTGCTGTTCTGTTGCGCCTATCTTTCAAGGATTGGGAACAAAAGCCCATGCTAAGCACCAAATGAATGGTTTGGATATAAACCCTACCCAAGCGCACATTCACAGAGGCTAATTGCACATTATTCCAATACCAATTTCCAGTTTCCAAGGGTCGGCTGGCCACGCTCCCTCCTCATTTTGGTATCTGGATTGTTAGTGGACATCTCGTTACATCCTCGAATGGGGATTGTTTCCTGCAGCCCCTTACTCAACTAAGTGTAAAATGAAACCCAGCCCAGTGGGAGGAGGCGGGGCTTGCCTGGAATGAGGCTTCAAGATGGCTCTGCACACTGAGGAGCGGGAAGGTGGAGTGGGGGGCAGGGGCCCAGGCATGGGGGGAGCCACAAGCAGCCAGGAGACACCAGGAGGGCTTCCCCGTGAGAGCCAGCCTCAGGGAAGCAGGCTTTAAGCCGGAGGCGATGTACCCTGCTGTGTACCAACGTGACCCCCTTTTGAGTGAAGAGATGACATAGGGAGTATAGAGACGGAATCGGACAATTCTGCAGTGGTCCAAAGTTTAAGTCTCCCCTCTTCAAGGTGCTGGAGACATCTATTCTATTCAGTGCGTGCACGCGTGCTAAGTCACTTCAGTCGTGTCTGACCCCGTGGACTGTAGCCCACCAGGCTCCTCTGTCCATGGGATTCTCCAGGCAAGAATATTGGAGTGTGCCACCATGCCCTCCTCCAGGGGATCTTCCCAACCCAGGGAGCGAACCCACGTCTCCTGTACTGCCAGCAGAATCTTTACTGCTGAGCCACCAGGGAAGCCTCTAATCAGCGTTCTTGCCTCTTACTATATTGCTGCCATGTCTTTGCTGGTGTTGTTACTGCCACATGGAATTCTTAACTTCCTGAAACACAGAAGCTCACACGCACATCACAACCATCCACACCAACATCTCTGTTTCCAGAGTCTCTGCTGCAGCTGCTACATTGCAACTTAAGCCTCTTGCTTTTGCTACTATTGCATGGTTTTTCTTAGAGAGGCAAAGGAATCGTTTTTTTAGTTGGAGAAACTGAGCTCATGGAGGGAAAGCGACTTACCCAGTGTTACCCAGGAAGTAATAAAGATGACAACACAATAGTAACATCTCAATAATAATAATTGAGCCTCTACTATGTGCCAAGAGCTGGCTTCAACATGCTGCCACACATCATCTGCTTTAATCCTCCTGTGTCAGGCCCTGTGTCTGCTCCATTTTATAGATAGGGAAGAAAAGTTATGACCAACCTAGACAGCGTATTAAAAAGCAGAGACATTACTTTGCCAACAAAGGTCAGTCTAGTCAAAGCTATGGTTTTTCCAGTAGTCAGGGATGGATGTCAGAGTTGGACTATAAAGAAAGCTGAACGCCAAAGAATTGATGCTTTCGAACTGTGGTGTTGGAGAAGACTCTTGAGAGTCCCTTGGACTGCAAGGAGATCCAACCAGTCCATCCTAAAGGAGATCAGACCAGAATATTCATTGGAAGGACTGATGCTGAATCTGAAACTCCGATACTTTGGTCACCTGATGAGAAGAGCTGACTCATTTGAAAAGACTCTACTGCTGGGAAAGACTGAGGGCAGGAGGAGAAGGGGACGACAGAGGATGAGATGGCTGGATGGCATCACCGACTCAATGGACATGAGTTTGGGTAAACTCCAGGAGTTGGTGATGGACAGGGAGGCCTGGCGTGCTGCAGTCCATGGGGTCGAAAAGAATCAGACACGACTGAGTGACTGAACTGAACTGACAGGTAAGGAAACTGAGGTTCAGAAAAACAAAATTACTATCCAGAAGCTTCTGAACTCAAACTCAGCACTGTCCCCAGGTTTGCCAACTCTGGGGCAAGTTTTTTTGTTTTTTTTTTTTTAATTTATTGGCTGTGAGGGATTTAGTTGCAGCATGAGAATTCTTTAATTGCAGCATGCGGGATCCAGTTCCCTGACCAGGGATTTAACTTGGGCCCCCTGCATTGGGAACGTGGAGTTCTAGCCACAGGGAAGTCCTGGGCAGTATTTTTAAGCATTTCTTGTATTTCCTGGCTCTCTGACACTTTCTCAGGGCTCTCCTTTCTGATAGCATCCTTCTCCTTGGATGCCCTCTCCTCCATCTCTTCCCGGTCCTCACCCTTTGTACACTAGGCTTGTAACACAGGAATGACAACTCACTGGCTACCACGGGAACAACATTGGTGGGCAAGATAATGCAATATTGATCTTCCCACGGTAGATTTGGTTACTTGCAGCCAAGTGGAAGGGAGATTAATGCAGGGCCCCAGCGAATAGCAAACAGCATCTGTAAGGCAGCTCCTGTGACAAGCAGGATAACATGCTTTATTAGCCTCATGACAAGACAATGTTTTACCATAATTTTTGATCAGAGACTGGGTGATGTTAGTATCAGAATGGGTTTGGGAGGCGGTCACGCTGAATAAGTAGCAAATGAAAAATGAAGTTGGTGGTGGGGACTGGCAGGTTGGGGGTAGAAGTTAAACTCTGTTTTCCAAAGAGACACAGAAAATGCAGATCCCCAAACTAGGAGGCTGGGGTTCCAATGCTGACTCTGGGACTTTTGTGCCTCCATTAAAGTCCCTGATCTTCTGCTAAGCTTTGGGTATCGCTCTCTCTGAGACCAGTGTTTCTCAAGAGACCATCTGCACCAGAAGCTTCTGGATTGATTTTTTTAAAATGCAGATTCATAGGTTCATCTCAGACCCTGCAAATTAGAATTTGGGTGGAGGGGTGGGGCCCAAAAGAGTCTGCAATTTTACCAAGTACCCTCAATGAGCCATATGCTGTTTAAGCATGATGTTTCAGAATCATTGCCTTGGACTGCCCTGGTGGTGCAGTGGCTAAGAATCTGCCTGCCAATGCAGGGGACACAGGTTCGGTCCCTCATCCTGGGAGATGCTACGTGCCGAGGAGCAACAAAGCCCGTGTGCCACAGCTACCGAGCCCGAGTGCACTAGAGCCTGTGTTCTGCAACAAGAGAGGCCACCACAGCGAGACGCCTGCACACCGCAGCTGAGAGCCGCCCCCGCTCGCCACAACTGGAGAAAGCCTGCGGGCAGCAACGAGGCCACAGCGCACCCCAAAATCAAGAAAATATTTTTTAAAAAAAGCATGGCTTTCAGGAATTCTGGGCATGGAGAAACTTACACCCCATAACATTCCCACACCTGTGCCGTCAGCCCAGTAAGGCTGAGTTGAACCGCACTGCAGTTAATCGTGTAATCTTTGTGCGGCACTTTGCCACGCACACTGCACAGTCACATTCACTGTCCAGTTTGGTTCTGGAAGAGCCTTGTGGAGAGAAATAATCCTTCCCATTTTACAGAAGGGGAAACTGAGGCTCGGAGATACAAAGGGCTGTGCCAAAGTCTTCATTTCCACTACACAAAGCAGCCAGCGCTGATTCCTTTCCTTTCCTTCCAACACGTCTTGCTCTCTGGCATTTGCCCAAGGCTGGTGGTTCTCAGGGCTTCAGCTGGGGGTGACTATGCCCCCACCCCTGCAAGGGGACAGTTAACGATGTCTGGAGGCATTTTTGGTTGCCACGATTGGGGTGGCATCTAGTGGGTAGAGGCCAGCTCCCTCTCCAAGGACCACCTAGCCTGAATGTCAGTAGCCTGAGGTGGAGAACCAGGACCCGCAGGCCCTATGTCATCCCCCCCTGATTTTCTCCTAAGTTCACTAAGATGCTTCTGGTGAGTTTAGGCTCTGGATCCCTCCAGCTGCTGAGGGGAGGGGACTTTAGTGAAGAAAAGGTAAATTCTGGGAGACCAGGTTAGGAAGCTGATTCAACTGTTGCATGGTCTTGGCCATGACACCCCTCCCCACTGAGCCTCCGCTTCCACTTAGGTAGGAGAGGGGTGAAGGGATGAGGCTAAACGAGACTTCTCTCTCGCTTTCAACCTGTCCTGTGATCTAATTATGTCTAATCTTCCGTTAATGCTGGGTAACCTCTTTTGGAAGGCGAGACAAGAGCTGAGAGGCTGGCGTTTGTGAAAGGCGAAGTTACAGTGCATTTTGGCCGATCCATCTTCCCACCTCATCAGCCAGACTGGCTCCATGTTCAGAAAGGAACTCCCAAAGCACTGAATGCTTTGGAAGGAAATGGGATTGGAATTTAATTGATGGCCCGGGCGGTATGCCACGGCTGTTAAATTACCCTGAAAAGCCAGCCCATTGTTCTATACAGAAGCCGCATGGCTTTGTTTGGATAATGCGGTGTGTTTGAATTCAGCTTCTTTCCCGCTGGACCCACTGTGAGTTAAAGCCTCTCTCTGGTGATGCCAGTGGGCCAGATGCAGGCCAGGGTCCCGACGGCCTTCACTCAGATCCTTGTTGGGAGAGTCCTGAATTCAGCAGAGCCTCCTCATCCAACGCTTGCGCTGTGTTCTCTCCAGGCGCCTTCACCACAGTCCGGGTGGTCTTCTTTGATCTGACCACACCACCCCCTGCCTTAACCCCCCCCCCACGGATCTCTGTCACCTATGCCAGCCACCCCCAGGTTCTGGGGGCTAATGAGAGGCATGCCACAGGAGTGAGTTTGGAGATGCACTCTCCTCCTCCTGGCCAATGCCCACTTTGACGGTCAGGCTCTGGCAAATCCTGCTGCAACAAGGAAATGCGTCCAGCTTGACTTGAACCATGTTTCCCAAATCCTTTGCAAATGAATCCCCCTCCCACTCTCCTTTTTATCCACATTTCACTATTTGTGTCTTATAAAATAGGCTTCCACAGAACTCCGGTCTGAGAAATACTGATCTGTAGAGAAGCACCAAAGGCTCTTCATGGAAGGGTTCGTGGCTACCTGGCCAGCCTCATGTCCTGTCTTCCCTGCACTCACCCGACGGCCATTTCCAAATCCCTGACATTTCCCCCAAACCCATGTTTTGGAGGGGCAGGCAGTAAAGCACAGTGGTTACAGCCAAGCCTGGAGTCAATTAGTCACTGAATCATGTTTTTGACATTTTGACATTTCCTAGCAGTCTGAGCTGAGAGCGTTAACCTCCATGACCTCAGTTTCTTTACCTGTGAAATGGGTATAAGAGCATCACCTCATAGGTAGTTGTGAGAGTTAAATGAGCAGATTATAGAAAGAGCTTAGGACATAGTGTTCTCAGTCACTTCAGTCATGTCCAACTCTGCAACATCGTGAACTGTAGCCCGCCAGGCTTCTTTGTCCATGGGATTTTTCAGGCAAGAACACTGGAGTGGGTTGCCATGCCCTCCTCCAATGCATGAAAGTGAAAAGTGAAAGTGCAGTCGCTCAGTCATGTCCGACTCTTCGTGACCCCATGGACTGCAGCCCACCAGGCTCCTCTGTCCATGGGATTTTCCAGGCAAGAGTCCTGGAGTGGGGTGCCATCGCCTTCTCCATAGTAGACCCTTAATAAATGTTAGCTGTTGATTTCATTATGGATGGTCCCAGCTTATGATGGCTTGACTTACAGTTTTTCTACTTTATGACAGTGCAAGAGTGATATACATTCAGTGGACACCATACTTAGCAGGTTGAATATGGATCTTTCCCCAGGTTAGCGATGATGTGGTCCAGTCCTCTCTTGATGCTGGGCAGTCGCAGCAAGCTGAAGCTCACAGTCAGCCACACAGTCACAACCAGTACACTTAAGCCACTTGGTACCCATACAACCATCTGTTTTTCACTTTTAGTACAGTATTCCATAAACTTAATCAACAATTGTAAAATTGTAGAAAGGTTTTGTGTTACATGATTTTACCCAACTTGAGGCAAATGTTAAATGTTCTGAGCACATTCAAGGGAGGCCAAGCCGTGATGTTCAGTCAGTTGGGGTATAAATGCATTTAAACTTATGATATTTTCAACGTAGGATGGGTATACTGTGATATAACCCCATGGTAAGTCAAGAAAGATTTATATACTGCTCTGACTTTTTACACATTATTCCCTCTGTTGGAAATACCATCCCACCTCTTGGCCATCTGGTAAACCTCTTCTCAGTTTCAATATCCCAGCCCTGATATCATCTCTCTGTAGAGGCTTCTTCTCATCTCTTTGGAAGAGACGGGTGTTCCCTGCCCTGTTCTCCTGCAGGATCTTGCCAGCCTGCTTGCCTTCCTTCCCGCCTTTATTCTTCTAGTTTAACCAAGCACCTGCTCTGGGCCTGCAGTCCTCAGCATTGGGGACGCATTGGAGGCAGCACTGATCTGGTCTCTGACCTCCTGGGGCTGAAAGTCTAGAAGGAAAGACAGATGTGGAACAAGAGCACAGAAGATCAACAGCCACCAGGATGGGAGCTACGGGGCCACTTACCAGGGCTCTGGTTTCTATTCTTGCTCTTAGTATATGCTGCATTTAATGACTTGTTTTCAGGCGCATCTCTCCCATCAGACAGGGAGCCCCTTCAGGGAGTCTGAAATGTTTACTGAATGGGGGGTGGGGGCTGGGAGCAGGAGCAGCTGGGAATGACCCTCATCCCTGTGTCCCCTTTGACCAAATATACCTGCCAGCTACTCTGACATTTACCACCGGTTATATCATAAACCCAAGCCCTGAAGGAGGAGAAGAGAGAATGACCTGGTTTATTCTGTTTGAAGAACTCAGAGCTCCCAGTGCCCTGGGTACCTCTCAGAGCTCCATTTTTATTTCTTAAAGAAAAATAATAAACCAGGTTAGCACTAAAGAAGATGAATAGGCAGAGAAATAGGCTGACCGGCGGCCCGCTGCTCTCCGAGGCGCCATCCTTGTAAGTTCCAGGGAAAGGGAGGGAGGAAGCGCAGGATTCCTCAAATAGCTCCTCTCTTTCTGAGGTGAGGAATAGGTAATCGTCTCAATTAAAATACAGACCAGAATATTTAATGGCACGGAAATTGATTTTGATGCAGTTTAAATAAATTCCCCCTGGGGAAAATGGGTATTACTTGGCCTAATTTGGTGGAAGTGTTCATTTCCTTCCCAGCTCAGAACTCGAGTACGTGAGGTTCTGTTCACACAA
This sequence comes from Redunca redunca, assembly GCA_006410935.1. Classification (NCBI taxonomy): domain Eukaryota; kingdom Metazoa; phylum Chordata; class Mammalia; order Artiodactyla; family Bovidae; genus Redunca; species Redunca redunca. The sequence continues at coordinate 151,843 of SJYQ01003836.1, forward strand.
ACGCAGACCTGAGTTTGTGTCTGGCTCAGAGGACTCTTCCAGGGGAAGAGACGAGAGAGGAGCCCCAGTACAGGTCAATCAGAGCAGAAAACTTGCCCCAGCTGCACCATCCCCGGCTCCTCTGAGTGCCTTTCCATGGGAAGGATCTTCTGGAGGGTGGGTCTCATGGTCGGGCAGCACTGTCTATGATGTCACTGAGAGTGGGAGCCAAGTGGAGGAGGGGCCAGTGATGCATGGCCCTGTATGATTTCCCCAACCCTAGCAAAGCGTCTAGTGCAATGTGAACACACCACACCCTGTAGGAAATTCACGCGTCGGTTCTCTCTAAATTGCCTTTCTTGGAAAGAGGGTGTGAGGAAATGAACCTGCGTTTGCTGCTCACCAGACACCGCTGGGCTTCCCTGGTGGCTCAGGGGTAAAGAATCTGCCTGCTAATGCAGGAGACCTGGGTTTGATCCCTGGGTGGGGAAGATCCCCTGGAGGAGGGAATAGCTACCCACTCCAGTATTCTTGCCTGGGAGATCCCATGGAGAGAGGAGCCTGGTGGGCTACAGTCCGTGGGGTTACGAAGAGTTGGACACGACTGAGTGACTAGACGGCAACAATAAGACACTCCGCTAGGCCCTTACAGCTCCTCTGTGCAAGTCCCACATCAGACATTATCACCGGCAAAGGGAAACTCCTGGTTCGAAAGCAGAGGTAGGCAAAGCACAGCCCGTGAGCCAAATCTGGCTCACCGTCTGTTACGGTAAATAGTGTTACTGAAGCAAAGCCATGCTTTCCCTCTTACATAGAGTCTGTGGCTGTTTTCCTGCTGCCATGGCAGAGTTGAATGACTGTCTCAGAGACTGAATGACCAGCAAAGCCTAAAATATCCATTATCTGGCTCTTTGAAGGAAAAGTTTGCCAACCTCTGTATTGAAGTATGAATACGTGAAATTACCATTTTAGCCATGCAAAGAAGAAAAAGGTAACATAGTGGCAATTTCACGTGGTTCGATCTAATGCCCCATTTTGGTGTTAAACCCCATTAAACCCCAAGGTGTTACACCCCAAGTTTGTACAGCGTGTCCCATTCATCCTCCTCACTTGTCTTTGTATCGTAAACAGAACTAATGGTCAGAGAGGTTAAGTGACTTGCCCAAGGTCACACAGCTGGAAACTGACAAGATCAGGACGCACACTCAGGAGCCCAGCTCCAAGATAACTGCTCTTCCTGCTCCCCACGGCTCCTCCCAGGGAGCCCTGGCAGGGTCTGTGCTCTGTTGTCAACCTCTGTGCCCTTGGAGTCACCAAATATTAACACCCTTCCCCGCCGTGCTTATTCCAGCAAGTGCAGCCTCAGCGTCTGCCCAGAGTCCAGAAATGAGATGACCCTGAGTTGACTCTTTGTGTTATTAGCAGTAAAATTTGTGATTGGAATCCTTGATCTGAGAGACGGCTGGAAGCCATCTCATCTGTCCAGGTCGAAGGTTTCAGAGTTATCTTGAGAGCAACGAGGGTTTTAAACATGGGGGGAGGGTAGAGGTGATGCAACCAGCTGTGCAAAGATCACTCTACTTTCTGGCTGCAGCTTGGAGTGGGGCAGGGGTGAGAGCAAAGAGACCCATCCAGGTGAAAGATGGCGAGACTTGGGCAGTGGAGCCAGAAGGGCGAATGAAATCTAAGACATATCTGCTTAGAGCCAAGAGGTCTTGGGATTGGGGTGGGTTGGGGTGGCACGTGGATTGAAAGGTGGCAATAATGGTGCTAGGCTTATGCCTGAGCAATCAAGTGGAGACTGAGGACTTCCCTAAGAAGGACAATTCTGAGTGAAGACCAGTGTTGGGAGGAAGGCTGGGTTTGTTATGTAGGTCACTGAAGAAAGAGGAAAATATCTCAGTTGGCTATTGGAAGAATAACTGAGATAGTGTTTGTGCAGAGCTGAGCGTGTAGTTGGTATTCTATACATGCAACGTTTGAGAACGTGGAAGGATTTCAACAAAGGCACGGGGCAGAGTGGAGAGAACGTGGCTTCTGCAGACAGAAAGACTGGGGTTCGAATCCCTGGTCTGCCGCTTTCTCTCTCCTGTAACTCCGGATGCACTATTTCATTCATCTGAGACTTGGTCCCTCTTCTAGAAACTTGGATGGGTAGACACTGTGTAAGTGATTGACACACCTGTCCACACTGACCCTCACACCTGCCCTGATCGGTAGAGGCTGCTGCTGCCCGCCTTGTGCTAGAGATGAAGACAGCAGAGCTCAGGAAGGAGAAGCCAGCTGCCCCAGGTGCCACCACGAGCGGCGGAGCTGGACTTGGCACCCAGGCCCCAGGGCTCTGCAGCGATTCTGGTCTCCAGGTAATAATGTCCCCGCTCCCGCTTGCGCTTGTAAAAATGAGATCAAGGGAAGGGCTAACATGGTGTCTGGCACCTAGTATAGATCTCAGGCCGCGCGGCAGTGCTGAGAGGTCTCAAGTCCTTCCCATAAGAGTTTAGGGGAACAAAAGGTAGGTGCTCTGGGAGGCTTCCTGGAGGAGGTGGTATTAGATCTGAGACAAAATGGTAGTCATTCTAGGAGGGCAAGTCTATGGGAAGAGGAGAAGATGTGTATGGATGCTCTAAAATACAAAATGAGTCATTTTGTAGATCATAAAGGAACCAAAGTTCTTTGCTTTGTGCTCAAACCATCCCCTCTTCCTTCTGATTTAGCAGCCTCTCTAGGGGCTGAGCTTTGTCAAGATAAGTAAGTTGGGCTTCACACTTTGGGCTCCTAGTACCACCACCCTCCATCAAACTCTGCACACGTTCGTCCTCTTTGTCTCCAGTGGCGACCGTTTCCACTCAGGTTTCAGGCTCTTTGCTTAAACATCACCTCTGCAGCTTTTTAGACTAGGTCAGTCCCCATTTCATGCTCCCTGAGCTCCTGTGCTTCTAATTACTTGCTCAACATCTGTCTCTGCCCTCGGAAAGAAGCCCGAGAGTGGAAACAATATCTATTTTTACAAAACTAGCCCTTGCAGCAGCTCTGAGTCGGGCGCACACAGGAGGCTAAATAAATATTTGAATAAACGAATGGATGGGTGAGTTTGTACACCTCATCTTGGTTCTTTTCCACACCTGGATTAATAACTCTCCCTTCCTTCCTTCCAGGGATTTCTATGGATTGCCAGGAAATGATATGTGGCTGAGTCTACCACAGTGATCCAGAAGGCTCATATTTACCTTCCAACTTAGAAGAGTCACAGTTTCCTTAAAAAAAAAACAAAAACCTGCCAGCCTAGCCCTGGTCACTCTGGAACTCCTCTTTCTTCCAGGATAACCCAGTTCCCTCCTCCCTGGAGATGAATTCAAATACTCAGTCTAGGCTTTTCAGACCCTCCAGTGCTGGACCAAGCGTGAAAGTGAAAGTCTCTCAGTCATGTTGGACTCTTGGCAACCCCATGGACTATACAGTCCATGGAATTCTCCAGGCCAGAGTCCTGGAATGGGTAGCCTTTCCCTTCTCCAGGGGATCTTCCCAAGCCAGGAATCGAACCTAGGTCTCCTATACTACAGGCAGATTCTTCACCAGCTGAGAAACCTCCCCAATATTACCTCCTCCTGACCCCTGATCATTTAGGCTCTCTCGCCTATATGCCTGGAGCCCTCACGATTGAAATCCTGTGGTTCCCTTTCCCATTCCCCCTTGATCAACCCATCTCCTCCTCAAAGCCATCCCCAACCACCCCAGTCCAAACTGGCTGCTCTGAAATACCTGTATCCATTCTGTCCAAACCCTTCCTTTATGTCATTTGATCTGTGTCCACTCCAACACCCCAACTATATTCTCTGAGAGAAGAGGAGGCCTTGTCTTGGCCAACTCTGTTTTCTTAGAGCAACTAGTGCCTTATGCTGAGCGAGGGCATGCTACTTATGGACCGCCTCTCTGAAACACATCCATACCACCTATAGCTGCCCTTTCAGGGTCTGACTTCCCTATTAGACCATACGTTTCATGAGGGCAGGGCATCTTCACATCTCCTGCTTCCTGACCCGCTGCTGTGGAGCAAGTTCTCAGTAAGTGTTTGTTGGGTGAATACACCAAATACCTGTCTCACCCTGACGTTTCTCTCCACACTGCGTATCTTTCATCCCCTAATTTGATCCCTAATGATGACAAATCAGCATTTGGTGGTGGTGGTGGGGGGGATAATTTCCCTCCCCAAATTCTCAGGAGGAAATCATTTTGCAATCATTCAAAGCATAATCAAGCCTTCATAAAATTACACACCTGCAGGGCCACATGTAAGTCATGGCTTTTTTTTTTCCTTCAATAGGACAGAGATCACAAACTTTTTTTTTTTAATTTTTCAAGAAGTTGAGAGAAACTGTGAGTTCTGGGAGAAGGATGACAGACATGATCTGTACTCTTGAATTACAAGGCATGTTTAAGATCCCCTGGAGAAGGGAATAGCAACCCACTCCAGTATTCCTGCCTGGAGAATTCCATGGACAGAGGAGCCTGGCAGGCTACAGTCCATGGGGTCTCAAAGAGTCAGACACGACTGAACGACCAACACTTTCACTTTTCCTACAGAAGACAGTGATTTGGAGGATTGTGCCCTTAAGAGCTCCTACCCCTGTGTTAAGACCGTTCAGGGTATCTCCAAGTCCAGTGTCCTCTTCACTTCCCTGACCCCCTTTCCTGCCATGCTCTCTCCTGCTATCCCATTCCTCACACTCAGGTTTTTTCCTCTTCCCCATGCATCTGTGACTTTTGTCCTTTCTTTGCCAGCTGAGCTAAGAAGGAAAGGCAGTGAGAGACGAGGGGTCTTGCAGCTGTGAACTCGTGGGTTCCTCACCTTTATCTGCACTTCCAGTTGCCTTTTAAGGTGGAACTCTGGTTTGAAACTCATTACTGTACACACAGATTCCCCCGTCCCCCAACTCTCCAAGTCTGTCCAGGACAGAAGGAAATAGTGATCATTTACATCAAGGCTGTATATTGTCACCCTGCTTATTTAACTTCTATGCAGAACACATCATGAGAAACGCTGGGCTGGAGGAAGCACAAGCTGAAATCAAGATTGCAGAGAGAAATATCAATAACCTCAGATGTGCAGATGACACCACCCTTATGGCAGAAAGTGAAGAGGAACTAAAGAGCCTCTTGATGAAAGTGAAAGTGGAAAGTGGAAAAGTTGGCTTAAAGCTCAACATTCAGAAAACTAAGATCATGGCATCTCATCCCATCACTTCATGGCAAATAGAAGGGGAAACAATGGAAACAATGGCTGACTTTATTTTTCTGGGCTCCAAAATCACTGCAGATGGTGATTGCAGCCATGAAATTAAAAGATGCTTACTCCTTGGAAGGAAAGTTATGACCAGATAGCATATTCAAAAGCAGAGACATTACTTTGCCAACAGAGGTTCATCTAGTCAAGGCTATGGTTTTTCCAGTGGTCATGTATGGATGTGAGAGTTGGACTGTGAAGAAAGCTGAGAGCCAAAGAATTGACGCTTTTGAATGGTATTTGAGAAGACTTTTGAGAGTCCCTTGGACTACAAGGAGATCCAACCAGTCCATTCTAAAGGAGATCAGTCCTGGGTGTTCATTGGAAGGACTGATGTTGAAGCTGAAACACTGATACTTTGGCCACCTGATGTGAAGAGCTGACTCATTGGAAAAGACCCTGATGCTGGGAAAGATTGAAGGCAGGAGGAGAAGGGGATGACAGAGGATGAGACAGTTGGATGGCATCACCAACTCAGTGGACATGAGTTTGAGTGAACTCTGGGAGTTGGTGATGAACAGGGAGGCCTGGCATGCTGCTGTTCTGGGGTCACAAAGAGTCGGACACGACTGAGCGACTGAACTGAACTAATCCTGCCTCTCTTGGTGCCAGCCAATTTCACCTTCATAGTCTAACCCAAATCATAACCCAGTGCTCTTTTATTTCTCTCATGTGGGGTGAAAATATAATTCCCTCCTCACTTCAGCAACTGTGGGGGTCTGATGGAAGCTGTGATTCTAGAAGCCTTCCATTTCTGCTCCCTCCTCTTCCACTCAGCCATGGGGTCTTGTAATTGCTCATTCTTTCAGCTTCACCAGGTCCTCTACGCCCCGCCCCCTGCCATGCGCACCGGCCCAGCTACCGTCCTCGCGTGCCTGGACGGTTATTACATCCTTCTCATTGGTTGCCCTCAGCCCACTCTCTCCCTCCAAAAGATCCTCCTTTCTCGATGATTTTTCTAAAATTCATATACAGCCATAGTACTCCTCTGCCTAACAGCTTATTGATCAGAGATGTATTAAAACATCTTCTGTTACCTGAACGTTATTGACAGGAGTGTCTCAGTATTCACTTACATAACAAACAGCTGGCCACAGGCGTTAGTTTCTGCAAAAATCCCCAGGTCAACAATGTGTTAAAATCCTTCAGATTTTACCCTCAAACCATGGTTTGACTCCTCCGAACACCGGGTGCATGGCCTTTCAGTTCCCATCCAAGCCTACATTTAGAGCCTCAACTCCCCGTGGGTCCCTACTCCAGATCCTTTATGATTCATTATCCAATGACACAGAATTAAACACGCATTTCTAGATACGTGCAGTATAAGCATAGCGGTTAGGAATGTAGGTCCACCCGTCAGACTGCCTGGGCTTGGGTCCAGTTCTGCAGTTTGCTAGCTGTATGTCTTGTCCTTGTACTCATTTTCTCATTTAAAAATAGAAAAAGAAAAAAAAACCATGTAGTAGCGCCTACTTCAGAAGGCTGCTGTCGCGTAAATGAGATCATTTACACAGAGGTCTTAACACAGCACACACCTTTTAAGAACGTTTTTACACATGCTGTATTCCCTGGGCCTTAGTCCACGCTAGCGCTTTTGCCCTCTCTTCGCCTGGTTAATTTTCTTTAAAAAAAATTATTTACTTCGGTTGTACCGGGTCTTAGTTACAGCATGTGGGATCTAGTTCCTTGACCCAGGATCGAACCCAGGCCCCCTGCATCAGGAGTGTGGAGCCTTAGCCACTGGGCCACCAGGGAAAGTCCCTAACTATTCTTTTTTTTTTTTAATTTATTTTTTTATTGAAGGATAATTGCTTTACAGAATTTTGTTGTTTTCTGTCAAACCTCAACATGAATCAGCCATAACTATTCTTAAACTCTCAATTCAGGAAGCACCTTCTCCAGGAAGCCCGTTTGGATTCTTAGGCCAGGTTAACGACCCCCTGATGCCTGTTCACATCTCACAATGACCTGTGATGATGTGTGTATTTGACACACGTCATGTGAGTTAAGGGCGGCATCTTCTCTTTCTCCAGCCTCAGTGCCTGGCCTCCACTTGGGGAGAATCTGTCGAATGAATGGACATGTGAGAATCTTACTTTCCTATGAGCCTGTGTGTATTTCAAGGGTAGAGGCTGCTGCTTCTCTCCCCGCTCCCCCTCCGGCAGCTCTCCACCCAGACCTGGGCAGAGTGGATGCTCACAAAAGACTTTTTAGCTCGACTGAATTGGAAATGACAGACTCATTCCAGGAGTCTTCGCGTGGCCATCTTGATGCGGGGAGAGGGCGGCTGGTTGGCAGGAGCGCACCGATAAAGCAGGCCAGAGTTGGTATAAGCCATTTATTCTGAAAGAACGAAAGCTAATCTCTCACAAGCAGTCTGGTCGGATCCTCGTTTCTAATACAGATGCTATCGGGGTCTTTGATGTGATAAGCTCTCCAGGGTTTCTGTAAGACTCTGAATGCTGGCTGGAGTTAAATGCCTGTTCGCTTCTGAGTCCCAGCAACTCCCTCTAGACCAGCGAGCTGTGGATGTGCTAGATGGCGGGGACAAAACCAGATTCTCCTTGCAGGCTGGGGTCACGGAAATGGGGGGGGGGGTCCTGCTCCCTCTCCCCGTGGCTGCCCCTCTTCAGCCTTCAGATCTCATCATGAACACCTTCTCAGAAGGGTCTTCTTCATCCACCTTAAATTAAGAAGTCTTTATAATTTTACCAATGCCCCATTTACTGTGAGTCCATGAGGGCAGGAGTCATTTCTGTCTGGTTTCCCATTATATCCTTTGTGCCAACACAGTACTTAGCACATAGTAAATCCTCAGTAAATATTTATGGGAGCAGATTAATGGATAGGAATTAGGAGTGCTGGGAGACCCTAGGGGACCATTTCAGTTCTCTGGCTTCTTTCCTCTGTAAAGCGAGAGAGTTGAATGGGATTTTGTCGGGTCCCTTCTGAGTCCACTGTCTGTGAGCTTCCAGGAACGAGATCAGGGAGAAAAGCATCTCACACTGGATGTCTCTCTTCTAAAGCTAGAGCCTTGCTAAGAGCATTCACCTAGACTGGGATTTCTCAACATCGGCGTTCAACGTTCGGGCTGGAAAGTTCCTTGTGGTGGTGGTGATGATGGCGGGGGTCACTGCCCAGTGCACTGGAAGGTAATGAGCAAGATCTCTGGCTTCAGCCCACAAGATGCCAGCAGTAGCCCCCCAAACAAGTTGTAACAACCCCAGATCTCCCCAGACATTGCCATACGTCTGTTAAGGGTAAGTTGCTCCCCACCCGCACTGAGAGCTCCTGCTGGGGACCACGGAGGCCTGCCCTGATTTGAGGTCATGCTGAGGCGTCCGGACTCTTTCCTTCACCAGGAGCATGTCTTCCCCTTGAAGGACTCTCAGCGGGTGCCAAGCTCCCTCCCTGGTAGTGGCCCTCAGACGTAAGCAGGTATCAGGATTCCCTGGCAGGACCCGCTAGGAGCCAGACTGCTGGTTCCTGCCCGCCCCTGCCCCGAGCTTCTGAGGCAGCAGGTCTGGGGAGGGGTCGCAGACTCTGCACTTCTAATAAGCTCCCAGGTGATGCCACTGCTACTGCTGACCCAGGGACCAGACTTGGAGAGCCGGTGCCCTAGGGCAGTGGTTCCCTAACCTGGCAGGACACAAGGGCCACCGGAACAGATTCTGCCAGCCCAGGTCACACCCCAGCCCACTACATCAGCATCTTTAGGGTGGCACCGAGGCAGCTGTGTTCCTAAAGCTCCCGGTGCTGCAGACAAGCCTGGGATCTCTGTCCTTACAGCACAGAGTGAGCCACGAGCACTTTCTCTACGCTTTCTGCATTCTGTTCATTCATAAGGAGCCCTTGGACCATACCGGCCACAGGGAAATACTGCGAGGGAAGAAACCTGCTTTCCATTCGTGTGTCAGTCCCCTCTCCACTCAGTTGGCCTCTTATCACTTCGTTGATTCACTTATTGGCTCATCTCCCTGTCCCCATGTGTCTTTGTTAGTTCTTTTCTGCACACGCCCCTTTCATCCCTTAATACCCCACTGCTTATCCGCCGCTCACGCCTTACCTAGCCTCTTATTTATTGCCCTTCTTCCCACCCATTGGTCATTCTCCTCGCCCATTTTTAAAATTCTCTCATTTATTTTCCTGTCTTGCTTCGCAAGCAGGGAGGCAGGGAGCTGGATGACTAAGATGGCAGAACTTTGCACATGGAACTCTCTCCCCTGGTCCCCTTCCCCACCTCCCCTCCCGATCCTCCTTGAGGTTTCAGAGTCATCATCACTTCCTTCATCTCCCAGCCAGGCTCAAATCCCTCTCCTGTACTCTTACACCCCTACAGTTCCCACAGATGTCAGTTTACAATGCCCTTTAAATTATGTGATCACTGTTTGTCCTCTGACTTCATTAGGGCAGGGGGCCTGTCTATTTTTGCTCTCACTGGACTGCAGTGTCTAGCCCAGTGCCCGCTCTTGTGTTGACTGAATACTGTGAGGCTCCTTGGACACCTGGCGCAGGGCACCCTCCCCTGTCTGCCTCTGTCAAGGTCCTTTGTCCTGGCAATTAGTGGACACAGAAATGACAGCCCCAGGACTCTTTCTCTAGCAACTGTGGGCCCAGGTGGATTATGAAATCACCTGGAAAAGACAGAGGCAAACCTAACCCCTGTCTTGCAAAAGTTATCCTTGGTGGTCAAGAGCGATTTCTCAGGTTGGTCTCAACTGCTCCATTTCAACCCAGGATGTTGCAATGGCACGCTATCTGACATTTACCCTTCAGAGTAACTGATTTTAGGTTTCTCTCTAGGCCTTCCAGACTTCCCTGGTGGCTTCCAGGCCCCACCTACCAATGCGGGGGATGTGGGCTTGTGGGGTTGGGAAGATCCCCAGGAGAAGGAAATGGCAACCCGCTCCAGTATCCTTGCCTGAAAAATACCATGGACAGAGGAGCTTGGTGGGCAACAGTCCATGGCCTCAAGAAAGGGTTGGATACAACTTAGTGACTGTTCAACAAGAGCCAGGCTTTCCAGACCTCTCTAGGTGGGAAAGCTGTAGACTTCCTCAAGTATTCACCGGACTCCTAGGAGGAGCACAGGGCAAGTTTGTAAATACAGACGCCTGGATCTAAGATGGGTAATGCCTTATGATGCCTACATATCCCTAGGCCAAAGGGAAATGGGCCATGGGAGAGAATTCCAAAGTGTTCTCTAGAACTGGTCTGCACAGCACACCCCAGGCTGGCTCCTTAACCCTAGTTAACCAACGCAAGTTAACTTTAGAAACCAGAAGCTCCTGACATTCTCACCAGCAATGAGCTAGGGGGACCAGGTAACAGAATTCTGAGGACAGGAAATGAGGGGTGAACGGATCAAGAAGAGGAGGTGCACATGTACACCGTGGAAAGCTGCTCAGCTGTGGAAAAGAATGAAATAGTGCCATTTGCAGCAACATGGATGGATCTGGAGATTATCACACTGCGTGAAGGAAGTACATCAGAAAGACACAAGTACCACATGCCATCATTATATGTGGGATCTCAAATATGCACAAATGAGCCTATAAAATAGAATCATGGACATAGAGAAAAACTGGTGGTTGTGAATGAAGAGGGAGGTGGGGGAGGGAAGGGTTGGGAGCTTGGGATTAGCGGATGCAAACTTTATATATAGGATGGACAAGCAACAAGGTCCCACTGTAGAACACAAGGAACTAGATTCGATATCCTGCGATAAACTATAATGGAAAACCACATGAGAAGCCTATGCACGCCCTACCCAACCTCTGGAGGAAGGGCTGGGAGGCTGGGTTTAGCAAGTAGAATATTTTCTATATAGAATGGATAAACAGTAAGGCCTTACTGTATAGCATGGAAAACAGTATTCAGTTTCCAACGATAAACCATACTGGAGAATATAAAAAGAATGTATGTGTGTATGTGTATATATATATATAAAACTGAATCAGTTTGCTGTGCAGCAGAAATTAACACATTATAAATCAATTCTACTTCAATTGAGGGGAAAAAAAAAAAAAGAATTCCGAGGACAAGAAACAGCCTCATATTCATGCCTGGAGATACTCACTGTCTGACAAAAAGCTATGCAGGATGCCCCTCTGCCTGGGCAGCTGTCCAAGGTCCTAGCTTTGCTGGGATTGTATCAATATTCCAGACCTTCCTCCCTATGACCCCTGACCCTGATCCTCTTTCCCAAAATCCCCCACTCCACACGGGCCAGGTACGCAGTTCTTCCTAGTTGGGAGGGCCGGTCCAGGGAAGCCACTGCTTTGGGGGTATTTATCTCATGTTCGGTACTCAGCTAAGGGCTTCATCACATGTGTTGGTTTTGGGGGGACATGTCTCCCTCCTTCCCTCTCTTCCATTTCCAGTGCTGGCTTTGACTAATGAGCATCTTCGTGTGTACAACTTCCACTCCCATCGGATCCACTTCTAAGCACAAATTCCCCGGGATGAAATTCTTTGGTCAAAGGGCATGCAGATTTTCACAGCTCTAGCTGAACAGAACTGCCACACTGCTTTCCTAAGGGGTCTTTCAAATTACAAACATCCCCGCTTAGCAATGACACAGTAACCTTGCCAGCACCCAGCCTTATTGGTTTAAACATTTGAAGCTAATTCAGTCAGTGTGCTGTGATCCCTCAAGGACACCATCAGGTGCATTTACTTGACCCCTGTGAAGGATGAACCTTTCCCATGAGCTTTCCACTCGTGGCTTGTGGTGGTGAATTATTTAATTATGTACTCTATTTGTGTTTTGTGGTCTAGATTTTCAAAAGGATAACTGTGAATAAATTATACTATAAGCCTGTGTTTATCAAATCTTTCCTTTTTCATTATCACCCATCCCAACAGGCTTTTAAGATAATCTTTTTCCATGAAAATTTAATCCGGCAGCTAGACTATGTATCTCTTTATGTACTGTGTGTCGATCTGTGCTTTACACATACATGGGAACTCAAGAACTAATTTTTGTCCCACTGGGGGCAATATTGCTGTTATTAAGAATGGATGCAACAAACTAAATTCAACTAAATAATTCAGTGAAGCATAATAATGAACTAATGATCCCGAACTAAACAATAATTCAGCTAAAAACATAAATTCCACAAACACTTCCTGGGACTTCCTCGGCAGTCCAGTGGTTAAGATGCCGCGCTTCCAAGGCAGGAGGTGCGGGTTTGGTCGTTGGTTGGGGAATTAGATTCCACACGATGCATGGCCAATAAATAAATGAATTAATTTAAAAAATAAACACTTCCTGGGAGGCTGATATGTACCAGCAATGAGTTAGTCACTGTGGATTCAAAAACGAAGATGGCAAGGGCTCCGGTATCTTTTCTTCTGTTGTTTTTAATGCAGATAGAGGAGGCCGTTGAGAAAGGGCCTTGCAAGGGGGAGGCAGAATGGACTGCCTGAAGAAAGGTCTGGGAACAATCAAAACAAAACAAACCACAGTAGGAGCCGCAATGACAATAAGGCAGGTGAGAGGTTTGTGGGCAGAAGCATTTCAAGCAGGAGCAGAAGTGCGATCAAAGATTACACAGGAGACAGCCTCCCAGTGCATAAGGAAGGGTAGCCTGGTGGCCAAAGGGGGACCTGGCAGCAGGGGACCTGGTTCCAAGCCCAGCTTGTAACGGACACGCAGTGTGACTCTGAACCCGCCACGTCACTTTGGATTCCAACTCTGCAAAATCAGGGAGATAAGACCCACCCTTCCAGGTAGGTCTGAGGGTTGAGTGAGATAATGCTGCCTAAACTCTTAGCACAGTGCCTGGCTCGAACAGTTTGCTGTTAATACCACTGCGTTCATTTTAAGAATGTTGCCTGGAGGCTATCAGACACTTGCGGGTGAGGAATGACCCTGCCCAAAGGGTTTTTCAAGGGTCCCAGATAGAGTGTGACCTTCTGATGTGGCACTGTAAGTATATAAAGTGGGCTTCCCGGGTGGCACTAGAGGTGAAGGGTCCGCCTGTCAGTGGAGGAGACTCAGGTTCGATCCCTGGGTGGGGAAGATCCCCCAGAGACGGAAATGGCAGCCCACTCCAGTATTCTTGCCTGGGAAATCCCACGGACAGAGGAGCCTGGCGGGCTACAGTCCATGGGGTCGCAAAGAGTCAGACACCACTGAGTAACACTTTCACTTTTTCTTAATCCAGTATGACCTCCTCTTAACCAAGTACCTCTCCAAAGACCCAAACATTGAAGTCGTATCCAGGAAAGGTTGGCGTTCTGAGATTCGCGGTTGCTATGAACTTGGAGCGGGAGTAATTAACCCAGAAGAGAGGGTGACTCATCTGAGGAAGCAGCAGTGCTCAGGCTCAAATGCAGATTCTGTAAAGCCCACATCTGCGCTTTCGGCTGTTCACTACTGACACAAGTAGGACCCCTCCGCCCTCCCACACCCTCGTCTACTTGGGTGTTGGGTGCACCTGAGCCAAAAAAAATAAAAAAGCTCTAGGCAAAAACAGGAAAGCCAGAGAGTCATTTCACATCATGGGATGAAACTCCAGGCCCCTTTTACCACTATGATGGAGCTCTCTCTGCCTCTCCATTCAGACCACACAAAACAACACAGTCTCGATGCCTGTAAATCCCTCCAGTGTTTATACAACGCATTCACATATGTAGCACCCCAGAGTGACTGGTCTTCTGACAACTTCACGAGGTCTGAGCAGTCACCCCCATTTGTCTGATAGGAAAATGGAGACCCAGATGGTGTCTTCAGGAAATGCATTGGAAAAAATGGGCTCAACATCCCAAAGTGCTGTGCTAACAAAGAGGTTTATTAATAACTAATTAAGACCCGCAACAAAGACGCTAGTAGTGGCTGCCTGTAACCAACGCAATTCTGTGCAATAAACATTTCCAGGCGTGGTGCTAAGTGCTCAACCAATATTATCTCATTTAATTCAATTAACGACGACAACCCAGGGGAAATGTGGTGAGTTAATTGACTCTGTTGTGAGGAGGAGTACTAGCAGGTCTGCAACGAGGATGCTCTTGCATCCTGGAAACATTTTGTTTTCTTCCTTTGGGCATTGGTGAGTAAAAGGGAAGAGGGACACAGTGGGTCATGGCGGGGGGAATAATGGACTTTTCCACTGAGAGACATACGAGAGGGTCTGTTTCTATTTCCTTCTCCAGATTAACTGTCTCAGAAAGCAACATGCCCCCTGCTCCCCTTCCTTCCACTTCCCTCCCTTCCTCTCTTCTAACAAACACCTATGTGCCATTGGGGGAGGGTTAGGAATACAGCAGTGAACCAAACCTGGTCTGTGAATGTGCTTTTCTTCTACAGGAGGCTGGAGGGAGGGGAGGGGTGTGTCTCATAAGTGTCTGAACTCAGGATTCTCAGGAGAATTTAGCATCACTTAGTTTGGAACTAGATGTACAACCCAGACCAGGCCTGGGAACTCAGGGACAGGGAGAGTTGGGTCAATTATTAAGACTCAGACAAATGAACGCTTGAGGATTAACCTGCCTAATTACTCTCAATGCCCATAAGCAATCCCGTCTTGATGTGTAGATGATATAGTATTTAATTTCCTTGAGCTCTTTCCTATAATTATGTCTCCAAAAGAGAAGATGAAAGGGTACTGCATTGTCTGCTTCAGTCTGACGATCTCACATTCTCCGCTAAGGGGACGGTTTACAGGATTTGATCTTTGCCCTCTGCAGCAGAGACCAACAGAGTCAGGGGTTATCATAAGAAGTACTAATACTAGCAATAATACGGTAAAAATAGTAACAATAACAACAGCAATAATAATCAAGTTTAAGAGCTTGTGGTGCACAGGAAAGAGGTAACACCTCCTTATGGCATAAGGACAGGGAGATCCAGAAGAAGGGAAGTGGCTCCCTCAAGGTCACACTCCAGTCCATGGCCAGCCTGAGCAGAAGACCTGGTGTCCTGATACCAAGGCCAGCACTCTTTACGGACAATGCCAAAGAAAGCAATAACCACCAGCATTTGGTGCCATTTCCCGTGGGCCAGGCATTGGGTAGGCAGCTTGGTGAAGAGTGTCACAGGTCATCAGAAGGACCGTGAAAGGGGGCACCGTCAGCCCATTTTCCAGGCTATCCTAGCCCCCATGGTATACGATGCAAACCAAGGGGCAAGGGTAGGCTTGGGAGAATCCCTGCCTGGAAGCGGGAGGAGGAAGGGGTACGGGGGCATCCCAAGGGCTGCCTGGGAGCCTGTATCCTACTTCCAGCTGAACAGTTTTGCCTCAATTCTCCCTACCTCTCCTTCAATCCTACTGCATCCCTGTCTTTCTAAAGGCAAGCTTTCGGCTGCCAGCGATGCTGGCTTCAAGGTCCACAGGAATGATGCCTGGGGAACTGCAGAGCTATCTTCACTATGGGCAAGCAAAGGTTGCCATGGAAACCCTTCATCCCTTCGCAGACCTGCAGCCTGTTCTCCCTCCCCTGATGCTCTGTCCCTCGCTTCCCCACTACGCAGGGGCTGGGTTGACCAGAAAGCCCAGATAAAAGCCGGGCACAATTGTGAGTCTTCCTTTGATGCATACTTGCCTCCCCACCTCTGGCCTCCTTCCAGTCTATCTTCTACATGCTGCCCAAATGATTATCTCCTGTCCAGTTCAAGTCATGTCACCCCCCTGTTTAAAACCTGCCATGGTGCCCCAAAGCCAGAAGGAGCAAGCACTGACTCTTTGTTCTGATATTAAAATGCCCCCTCCTTCATAATAGAGATATACACAGGAGCATCAAAACCCCACCAGTGTGTGGGCTCCAAGAGGGACTAGGTCTCTCTTGCTCATTATTGCTTCCCTGGTGCCTAGCTCCAGGCTTACAGCAGGTACTCAGGACGGAGAGAAAAAGGAAGAAAGTGAAAAATGCTGACTTATACCCTTAGCAGACCTCTGCTTCAGTTGTCCATGAGACAAATTCAAGTCTGACATACTTCCTCAAAGTTCTTCCTCCAAGACCAGGCAGGTCTCTTTCAGAACTCTCTGCCAAAATCCCACTGATCCTTAGAAAGCTCAGCTCAGCCGCCACCTCCTCCAGGAAGACTTCCCAGGTACTCCCTTTAGAAACAATGTCTCTCTATTCTAGAGCTCACTGGGGTGAGCTGTGTGTGCGCAAAGCACCTTTGCCTCTCCTCTGTAAGTACTTTGAGTTTCTTCATCCCTGCCCTCCCCCCCGCAACCAGGGACTAGAGCTTAACACCATGAGGTCTCAGGAAGCAAACATATTTTGGATTTATTTGCATCAAAGGCCATTGTGACTTTCCCTCACTCCAGGGCTTCTTAGCTCATGGAAGGGCAAGGTTCTCAACTTCCACCCGCACTTCACTTGGGTGATGGCCTACTCTGCTGATTTTTCTTCTCTGGGGAATTTAGTGGGTTAAACAAAATCACCAGACCAAGTCCTTTGATGAACCTCAGTGCTCTCTCTCTTCTTTTAGTTGCCATGTTACCATCCTTGACTTCTTTGCAATCTGTTCTCCATGTATCAGCTAGTGATGCTTATAAAACTTCAACCTCAGCAAGGTCACTCCATGGCTCAAAGCCCTCCAATGGCTTCCCTCTTGTTCTGAGTGACAGCCAAAGCCCTTGGTCTCTAGGATGACAGGCTGTGGACTGAGACACAAGAAGGCAATGGGGCATGGTGGTCCTGGCAGCCCATCTGGGCAGCGAGTCTGAATGCCAGCTTCAGGAATAGCTGTGTGATTCGGGCATCCGACTCCTCCTCTTTGAGCCCAGGGGACACCAGTGAAGGCATTTGAATCCCCCTGTTATCGCCCCCCGCTCCCCGCCCCCACCAAAGTCAATTTTCCTTGAGCTTCTTGGGTATGACGGTTGTCATTGATGTGTATCAATCCCTTAACACCCAGGTAATCATAGCATCTCACTCTTCTTAAAAAGTCTTTCTTCAATTTGTTAAAATATTGCTTCTGCTTTATGATTTGTTTTTTTGACTGCAAGGCATGTGGGATCTAACTCCCCGACCAGCATCCTGCAGGTTGAACCTGCACTCTCCGCATTGGAAGGCAAAGTCTGTCTTAACCACTGGCCCACCAGGAAAGTCCCAGCATCTCACTTTTAATAACTTTGAGGAAGCCAGGCTCAAAGCCTGGGGCTCCGTTTTTCTGTGTGCCTAAGGTATGTATGACTTCTGAGCCCATGACGTTGACAGAGAGAATGCCAGCCGGTGGCAGGAGGCAAAGAACCTCCACTTAAAATAAGACAGAAGCCTGAAAGCCCCAAAAGCTATTTTTAACTGAGTCTAGAAGTGTTTGTTTTTAAAATATCATGAAATGGTTATTACCGACCATTTTCCCCCCTCCTCCCGCCTTCTTCCCAAACAGGTGCAGTAAGATTAGTGGTAATTTAAAAAAGCAGGATTGCCTCCGTGTCAATTTCTTGCTAATGAGCAAAACGCGCCATGTAATTGCTACGTATTGAAGGAGGCAACAATACATCCTCGGAGGCTGTTTAATACACTGAGGCTTGGCGGAGCAGATGTTCTGAGACTCGCTCTCCAAGATGGAGGAGGCAAGCCCAGAGCAAGAAGGTGATGCTTCTCTTTCAGCTTGGTCCGGCGCTGGGCCCCTTGGAGGGCGTCAGACAAAGCCACGTGTGTGACACAGCATGATAGGTTCCGGAGGCAGAGCGGATGAGCTGGAACACAGGCTGGGGCAGTATGGGAGGAGAGAGAGTGCCCTGCAACCTCTGCATCATAACAACGTCTTGTTTTTCGACTTGCAACAAGCCAGGGTTGTCCGCTGCTAGCGCTGTGATCTTCAGCCTCTCTGAGCAGCAGCCTCATCAACTCGCGAATGGGGATCGTAAGACCCTAGCGCATCTGGTGGGGATGAAATGAAGGACGGACTAGGTGGGCATGCCTGTCTCTAAAGTGCCCACGTGGACTTCCCTGGTGAGTCAGTTTAAAGAATCAGCCTGCCAGTGCAGGAGACATGGGTTTGATCCCTGGTCCAGGAAGATCCCACTTAATTGCTGAGGAGCAGCCAAGCCTGTGTGCCACAACCACTGAGCCTGTGCTCTGAAGCCCGGGAGCCTGACCCCTCGCACTGCAACTACTGAAGCCTGGGCGGCTACAGCCCATGCTCTGCAACAGGAGAAGCCGCCGCAGTGAGAAGCCCTGTGCGCTGCAGCTAGAGAGGAGCCGCCCACTGGCCACAACTAGAGAAAGCCAGGGCAGCAACAAAGACCCAGCACAGCCAAAAAATAACAAATAAACTGTTCACGTGACTCACTCCCCCACTGGGCGCATGGATGCCTGCAGAAGTCACCCTCCTCTGTCTGCATGTGGCAAGGTCCTTGGTGCTGGGGAACTGGTGGACGTGGACATCAAATATCACATCTTCACGAGGCCTTCCCTGACCACCTCCTGGCTCAAAGAGGGTACGATTTATCATCTGTATTTTTCTTTCGCTGATGAATTCCAAGCACATGAAACGGTGCCTGGCACATAGGAAGTGCCCGATCCCTCTTGACTAAATGATGCCTTTGGAACACCTGCCCTAGAGCCCATGACACAGCAGTAGCTCTGTAAGCAGCAGCACATAAGTTATTATTTAAATTGCTCTGGACTTCCCTGGTGGTCCAGTGATAAGAGTCAGCCTTGCAACGCAGGGGACACTGGTTTGATCCCTGGTTGCGGAAATAAAATCGCACATGCCACAGGGCAACTAAGCCCAGCCTGCAACTACTGAGCCCGCGAACTGCAAAGAAAGATCCCGCAGGATGCAACGAAGACCCGACGCAGCCAAGTAAATAAATAAATAATATTTTTAAAAGAACTGCTTGGAGCAAAGCACTTTCACATTGCATTAAGTGTCTGCCGTCTGCCAGGCCCAGGAGCAGATGCTATTACATGAATTATCTTCCCAGTGCTCCCAACAGCCAAGTAAGTCAGGTACTGTTAGCACCCCATTTGACGGAGCTCAGGGAGGGGAGGCAAGCTGCCCACACTCACACAGCTGTCAAGAGGCAGGAGCTGATTGCACATCGCTCTGTCCTGAGTTCCAGGTCCCCTTTTCAGGGCCAGCCCGGTCCATGGAACAGATGGTCACAGAAGTGCCGGATGAATGCCTCTTCCCTTCCACCAAGGAGGAGGGCTTGTCTGTTGAAGCCTTTTAACAAGGAGCCAAATGTGAGTGAGCGGAGAGGGCGCACGAGACACAGGGAACAGCATGAACAAAGGTGTGGGGGGTCAAACCGGATGTGTTTCTCATGCTTCCACTCTGGGTCCCACCCCTGGGGAAGAGGCAGTGATGGATACCTGAGGAGACACACCCCCGAGGAGAGAAACAACACCTGGGAGAGGCCAGTGGATGATAAGGAAGAAGAGAATAATCCCATGATTCAGTGTTTGCAGCTCCAGAAGCCCCAGCTCCAGGCTGGTGGAGGGAACCTGCTCTCCCTAGGTTAAACCGAGGCTGAGCTGTGTGTGTGTGTGTGTGTGTGTGTGTGTGTGTGTGTGCCGGGGTGGGGGCGGGCAGCCCGAGGAGGTGCTGTTGGAGGTTGGAGAGGGAAGAGGAGGATATTTAAATGGATGGCTTCCTGCCTGGGCTGCATGCAGCAGCCCAAGCTCACGCCGGCAGGTTTCAGACGCACTTCTCCAAAGTGGAAAGTGACGTGAGAGAGCGTTTTACGGACCCTGGCAGCTCAGGGCGGCAGAACAGCACAGCGGTTTCACGTTGACAAGGTAACCAAATGGGATCAGTTGCCCCCTGGGCCTGAGGAAGAGGAAGAGGCAGAGCTGGAAGGATCTGGGGGCCGGGGTCTTGTCTTGCATCTGTCTGTTCTCCGTTTCCTCCTCTATAAAGTGAGGGTTTGCGTAGACCCTCCTCACGGACCGGATAGATGAAACGGTGCCTTGTGAACACTGAAGAAATAGGGGGCAAGGACTTCCCTGTGGTCCAGTGGCTAAGACGCCGCTGTCCTGATGCAGAGGGCCTGGGTTCGATCCCTGCTCCGGGAACCAGAGCCCACAGGCTGCACCTAAGAATTCACATGCCATAACGAAGACCCAAGGCAGCCAAATAAATATTTTATTTAAAAAAGAAAAGTCAGAAATAGGGGGCAGAGGCTTGCCTGTTGGTGCTCAGAAAGGCTTCGAATCAGCAAGTTCCTGCCAACCACCTATTCTGTGCAAGACACTAAGACGCACGCTGAGGAGGGGGGGCTGTGAAACCCGCCGCCAAGGGCTCACCCCAGCCTGCCCTTCAGCTGGGTGTCTACTTTCTGTAGTTGCTACTCAGCAGTTAAAACAAGGTGTTCTAAAAACAGAAACAGCACCGTGTGCTCTAGTTATTTGGAGAGGCAGGCTAGCCTAGTGGTTGGCGGCAGGAGGGTCTGGGGGCTGATGGGGCTGCTCTCACTCGTGATTGCATCCTGCCTGCCTGGGCCCTCACCCAGAGACTAGCCCTTCTCAGAGCTCTGGGCTCACCATCTGCACACACGGGGTAAAACAGGCTCTCTCACGGAGCTATTGAGAGAGCAAATGAAGACTCGTGAGCGGGGCCTGGCTTGCCGTCAGCACCCGACCCGCGGCCACTGCTTCTGCACTCATCACTGTTGTCATCGTGTGTGCACTTTCGTGACCTCACCTCTCACGTGGCTGCCTCCCAGGAAAGCAGGGCCCGCGTTTTGCTCCCCACTGGCGTCTACAAGTCATCAGAACCATCCCCACCTCGTCGTAAGGTGCTAAGTTT
The DNA here is from genome assembly GCA_006410935.1 of Redunca redunca. Classification (NCBI taxonomy): domain Eukaryota; kingdom Metazoa; phylum Chordata; class Mammalia; order Artiodactyla; family Bovidae; genus Redunca; species Redunca redunca. Next base: position 172,821 of record SJYQ01003836.1, read on the forward strand.
CTAAGTAAATGCAGGGACGATGGAACGAAAGCTATCTCGTCACAGGGCCTACCTTTATCCACACAGTTCCCGACTTCTCCACTCTTTCAGATGCAGCTGGTATTTTCAGCTCTTATGCTCACATCTGGGTTTCCTGGGTTTCCTCTCATGGGTGCTTCGCCCAGTGGCAACTCAGAGTGGGTGCTTATGAAATGCCAACCTATGTGCCTAGGCGTCACCTTGGGCTATACTGTGTCAGGGATACAACCTTGATACTGACAGCATGGGGCTCCAAGCCACAGCTAAGCCACCTGAGTTAGTCCCCCTAACCCTCTGACCAGTGCCTGCCCCTTAATTAATAACAGGGACATGGTTTGCTCAAGACCTCATCTCTGCCCATCTACCTACCATCCTGGGTCATCCCGAAGACCCCAGCCCCTGGGGAAAACCCCCCAGGAAGACCTCCTCCCAAGCCTGTGGGCCCGGCAGCTCCTCCATCGAGAATAATCCCAGGCTGCCAGCCTGGAGTGGAAAATGAATATTCTGGCCGCTTTTCAGTTTCCAGATTGATTGGGGACAAACGGGAACTCGGCCCCCCTCAACCAATCATCCAAGGCAGTCGGCTGTAACTAGGTATACACTTAAACAGCTGGCGTGTGAAATGGCACACCCGCACTCTGCTGATTAAAGAAAAAATAACCCAAATCCTTATTTCCTGCAGCGGCTGGCTTGGAGGCCAGGCCGTGGGTGGGATGGGTCAAGGGAGAGATGGCGACACCTCAGTAGCCCCAAATGTTTCATCATTAATGCCCTCTACCCCATTGTATACTATAAAATATGTTTTGCCTTCCACAGTGCTTTGATGAAGTAATAAGCATTCAGTTCCCTGGTTTTATCAATCAAATAATGAGTGACACTTAAACAGTGTTCACTTTGTTCCAAACACTTTACATCCTCCCAGAAACCCCACAAGGTAGGTGCTATCATAATACCCATTTTACAGATGAGGAAACTGAGGCACAAAGTGGGGAAATAACCTGCCCAGGTTCACCCAGCTGGTAAGCAGTTCTGGTTCCCTCTCTGACGTCTTGGGACATCTTCATGCAAACGTGTACCAGGAGTCTCCTATTCCTGAGGTGTTGCACCAGAAAGTGAGGATAAGGGATGCAAGACTGGTCCCTAACCCCTTAGCAATGCTGAAGGGTGAGCAGACCTGTAAATGAAGACAGGGAGCCACCGCCGATTGAAGAAGACCATCTCAGAGGCAAGGCAGCACTGAGAGCCTTCGCGATTCCATTTAATCCCCGTAACAACCCTACGAGGTAGGAATGCAAGTACAGTATCCGTGTTGGACACGTGGGGAAACAGAGGCCCAGGGAGGTGCATTCATGCCTCTGGGAAGTGGCTGAGCTGGGATGTGAAGCCAGGTCTGTGTAACTCAAGATTCCACTTCCTAGAGGGTCCCCGGAACACAGGTCTAGGTGGTCAGGAGATGCTTCTGGGAGGCAGGATGGTGAGCCAAGGACTGGGTGAGGCAGAGGGTGAAAGGGGAGCTGGGAGGGTTCTCTGGCAGAGTCTGGATGTGAGAGAGGCTGGTATCTATGGGCTTCTGTGTGGCAGAGGAGACAGTACTTGATCTCAGCCAAAAGGCTGAGAAGGGATGAGAAGGGAGCAGAGGGAGGCAGGAAGGGACGTGGTCACAGCGAGGTCCCAGCGGCTGGCAGTGCCCATGCCAAGCTGAGCCTCAGAGGTCACGGTTAGGGGGTCATCCTGCAGACAGTATCCATGATTTTAAACTCAAATAACCTGACCTCCGAGCTAGCAGATTCAGCCTTGGTTTTGTTAAGTAGAGAATCCCCCACAGGATTTTCAGAACCCTTACCCTAGTTCTCAAACCCTCTGCCATCACCCTTTTCAAAGACCATTAGGGTCTGGGGACCGCAGATTGGGAACTGGCGCCTGAGCTGACCAACTCCCTTTCTAAAATAAATGTCACGACTGCAGTTAATCAGGTCCACAGGCTCAAAACGTTTGGCCCCTCCCTTCCCCTCCCAGTTCCGTTCCCATTCCTTATTACTTAAAGTTCCCTCCCTGGACAGATCAACCAAACACATGAATGGATGGTCTAAAAGAGCTGCTGGAAATGGGGGGGCCGCCTGGGAAGACAATACATCATTCAGACAGGAAGAAGTTTACGCACCAAAGTTCTCAGGCAACTAGAGGGTCGGGGCTCTGTTCAGCTCTGGAGACCTAACGGGCTGGCAGCTGTGACTCTGCAGAGATGAGCCGTGTCCCCAGTCTCCAAGCATAATCAGGGCTGGATGGAGGGTAGCCGAGAACTTTCCCCTCACATCAGCCTAGAGGGACTGTGATCACTGAGAAGCCACTAACAGGAAGGTGGCGGGGAGGAGACGGACTGAGCTACTGAGCGGTGCACGAGACCCACACGTCTCCTCTGCAAAGGGGACCTCAAGGCCAGGGTAGGCCTATGCCCCAGGATTGCAGAACTGCCACACTCCCCTAAAAGGGCCAGGTCTGCCCACCCTCGAGAGCGTTGCTATCCCAGGTCCTTGGTTTAGACTGCCTTCTCTCCCTTTCATCTGGCTAATTTCTATTTATTTGTAATATTCAGGATAGATGTTGCCTCTTTCAGGGAGCCTTCCTGGAATGCACTCTCCTGCTCATACTCCCACAGCCTCTGTGCTCCCCCATCATAATTATTGGCTTGTCTCTCTTCCTGTCTGCCCTGGTGACTCCCCGAGGACAGTGGATGTGGCCGTGGCTGTGTCTTACACGTCTTAGTGTTCCTAATGCCTACATGGTTAAGTATTCAGTAAATGTTTGTTGAATGCAGGAATGAAAAAAATAAATGAATGAATGACTACATGGAGATTCCATGACAGTGGTTCTCCAACTGTGATTTTTGCCTCCAGGGGATACTTGGCGATGTCTGGAGACATTTTCTGTTTGTCATGACTGGGGCAGGGGGGTGGAAGCCAGGAATGCTGTTAAATATCTTACAATGCACAGCACAGGACAGGCCCTCAGTCCACTCTTGACCCAAATAATTACCCAGCCCCAAATGCCAAGAGTTCTGAGGTTGAGAAATTCTGCTCTACAGGTCAGGTCCACTGTGTCCTGTGTCTACTGCTATAGGAAATTGGAAGGAATGGGGAAAACACAATCCCTGCCCCTAGTGAGTTTATAATCTGGCAAAGCCCATAAGAGAAACATCTGAGAAAGCACTAGAAAAGAGAACAGGACAGGAACTCACCCGACACTCCCTACTATCAGGCACTGTGGGTAGATCTACCCGTTGCACTTCTACTCATCCTTCAAAACCCCACTGAAATATCCCCACCTCTAGGCAGCCTTCCCTGATGTCCCAACCCAGGCTCAGTATGCCCCTTTTCTCTGCTGCTGCAGTTTCCATTGTACCATCCCATAGTTATTCATATATGTGATCATCACCTCTCCAGCCTGAGGACAGGGGCTATGTCCTAATTATCTTTATTTCTCTGGTTCCTGGAGAATAGTGAATAGTTTACTAAATGTTAGAGGACATGAACATAAGAAAGAGGACTACTGCAGCCATCAAGCCAACGGTGGGGTTTTGCACCTTCTGGAACCTGGGGGAGGACCGCGTAAGGGCCACCACCACGGAGATGCCCAAGAATGCCAGTGAGGTCCACCACCACTCTCGACCCACCACGGAGGAGGAAGGCTATTCTGGGCTGTCAGTGCTTTGTCATTGACTCGGCTGCCAAGCCAGAGACAAGACGTCCTCCCAGTGAGCCCGTCAACTAACAAGCTATAAATTAAAAAGGAGGGAAAAAAAAGGTCTGCTAATTCCGACCCACTCTATTTTTTACTCGCAGCTGCTTGGGAGGGAATGCACTGTGACTTTCAGATGGAACATTTCTTTGGCTGAAGTTCCCCTCTCTCTGCCTGCCCTGGCATTTCCCTCCTCCAGGGTCCAGGCTGGATGGAGTCGAGCGAGTGTGGGCTTTGAGTTCTGGCCCTGCCACTTTTTCACCATGTCTCTCTGCACCTTCCTTTTCTCGCCTGTGGAATCCCAGTATCTCAGCTGTTCCAGGAAGCACTGAGGGGTGAAAGGTTGCCCATCCATTGCCCATCCATTGCCAGCATCTCCCAAGTGCCCTCAGAGGATCTGAAACTACCTGCAAGATGCTCTTAGTTCAGAAGGAAGCCTGGACTTCTGATCCCTGGAAGGAAGCCCTCCCCATCCCAGCTCCCAGTCCCCAACACTTCCCCCTCAGTATCCCTTTCCAGCCTTTAGAGAATATTAACACTCTGTCTATGATAATGGGCTCTCAAATATCACTGAGTCATGCAACTCCCTCATTGCACACATGGGGAAACTGAGGCTCAGAGAGGGGAAAGAGCTTAGCTGGACCACATAGAGAGGGGCACAGAGGTGCTGGGCCCCCGGGCCTCTCTCAGGGTACTGCACTTTCCCTTTCAAAGTTATAACAAGGACATCTGCCATTTATTAAGTACTTGTTAATGTGCCAGGCACTGGATTATCTTAATAGCTTTAAGGGGAAAAAAATACCCATAAAAGGGAAAATTGATAAATTGAACCTCATTAAATGTAAGAACTTCTGCTCTTTGATAGACACTGTTAAGAAAATGTAGTCAAGCCACAGATGGGGAGAAACTAACTGCAGATTTCATATCTGATAAAGAACTGTTCCTGGAATACATAAATGATTCTCAAAACTCAATAGTAATAAAATGAGCAATCCCCCAAAGAGGGCAAAATATTTGGACAGGCACTGCAGTACCCCAAAGCTACATGGACGTCAGGTAAACTCATGAAATTATGTTCAACATGTTAATCATTAGGGAAATGCAAATTCAAATCACACTCAGACACCCTGACACACCTATTAGGTTGGCTAAAATAAAGGCAGATAGTTGCAAGTGTTGACAGAGACCAGAAGCACCTGGAACACTCACATATATGTGGTGGGATGTAAAATGGTACCACGCTGGTAAATAGAAAGTTTCTTAAATGTAAACCTACTATATGATGAAGAAACTCTACTCTTGGGTATTTACCTGAGAAAAATGAAAACCTATATCCATATAAATACCTGTATGCATGTCTACAGCAGCACTATTCATAAACAGCCCCAAACTAGAAATAACCAAATACCTATCAATAGGTGAGTGTATAAACAAACTGTGGGTCACTCATTGAATGGGATTCTGCCTCACATAAAAAGGAATGATCTTTTGATATCCATGAAAACACACATGAATCTCAAAACACCACTACACTGAGTGAAAGAAGCCAGATTAAAAAGTCAGAGTACATATTAAATGATTCTATCCATAGAAAACTCTGGGGAAATGCAAACTAATATATAGTATGGTAGTAGCATGGAAAGGCTTCCCTGGTGGCTCAGAGGTTAAAGCATCTGCCCGCAATGCAGGAGGCCTGGGTTCGATTCCTGGGTCAGGAAGATCCCCTGGAGAAGGAAATGGCAGCCCACTCCAATACTCTTGCCTGGAGAATCCTGTGGATGGAGAAACCTGGTGGGCTACAGTCCATGGGGTTGCAAAGAGTCGGACACGACTGAGCCAACATGAGGGGGGTAGGGAGGGGTAAGAGGGAGGAATTTTTTTTCTAAGAGTGCATGAAGACTTTTTAGTGGATGGATGTGTTCATTGTCTTGATCGTGGGGATGGTTTCACAGGGGTATATGGCAAAATGGATTGACTGGTTCATTTTAAACATGGGCAATTTATTGGGTGCCAGTTATATTTAAAGAAAGCTGGAATAAAAAAAAAAAAAAAACCCTGTGAGGAGTAAAACAACTTTCCTCTTATTTTATAAGATAAACTGAGGCTCAGAGAGGTTATGTCACTTGCACAGGGTCACCCAGCTGGTAAGCGATGGAGCTGGGACTCAAAGCCAGGAGGGGGTGAGTAAGAAGTCCTACTTCTCAATCACTGGTCCAATCTGCCACTAGCTGCCAGTGGGTGGTCTTATCTGTTGTATCTCCCATAAGGCGAGAGAGAGGAAGAGACAGAGAGAGACAGAGATGGGAAAGAGAGACAGAGAAACACAGAGACCGTTTGGAGTTCCTCCCTCTCGTCCCTCTCCACCCCACTGGCTTCCCCCGCGCTCTCACGGACCTGCTCACTGTCACTATGCCTTAGTTCGCATTCTCTCCCCCACTTTATATAACTGGAACCGTGTAGTGTGTAGTCTGGTTTTTTTGGGTCTGGCTTTGTTCACTCAATATATAATGTTCTTTTTTGAGATTCATCCATGCTCTTGACAGAGATGGGGGGAGGGAGAGAAGAAGGGGGCAGAGAAAGAAAGACTCCCCCAGGAGAAGAGGGGAGTTGCCTGAGATGCCCCCACACCTCTCCTGGATGATTAGTAACTGGGGGGCTGTGTTCCCCAACGTCTGGACCGACCAGCATCAAAGCCTGTCCCCCAGAAAAGCTCTTCCCAGGACACCTAGCTGTACACACCAACGCCTCCAGGGGGCGCTCGTCCAGAAGGACTGGGCTCCCCTGAGGACCTGTCTCCGCCTCTCCACCTCCACTCCCGCTCCGCACTCTAGCTCGCCTGCCTCCCCTCCATGTCTCCCAGGCTGTGGGGGGCTTCCCTGCCCTGGGTCCTGACAGTCTCCCCAGGCGGTGTGTGCACTCAGGCGTGGCTGACTCTGCGACCCCATGGACTGTAGCCCACCAGGCTCCTCTGTCCCTGGGATTCTCCAGGCAAGAACACTGGAGAGGGTTGCCATTTCCTGCGCCAGGGGATCTTCCTGACTCAGGAATTGAACCCACATATCTTGTGTCTCCTGCACTGGCAGATGGGTTCTTTACCCGCTGAGCCACGGGGGAAACCAAGGTGGTCAGAGGGATCCTTAAAGTGTCGAAGGATGGCCTTGGCCCCCTTCGTGGCCTCCAGCTGTGCTAAGACCAGACTTTTCCCCTGGCCTCAGAGCCCCACGTGGACTTCTCCTCCCAGCTCCCCAGTCCTGCCTCCTGAAGTCCCATCCTCACTCCCAAGCCTGCTTTCCTTCCTGGAACCCTCCCCTGCTAGATCCCTGAGCCTCCGGCTACCCCTCACTGTCCCTGTCTCAGCTCAAAGACCACCTTCCATGAGGGGCTCCAGACCACCTTTGTAAGATATCACGTGTACACCCCCACCCCACGCTCATGGTTACAACCCCTTTGCATTGTATGGTCACAGTCTGAAATCACCCTGCTTACTTGAGGGTTTGCTCACTTGTCATCCATATCCTGTGTTTAGATCAGAGATTTGTATGTACTAAGCACCCAAGAGATACAGCTACAGGGACTTTCCAGTGGCTAAGACCCCATGCTCCCAATGCAGGGGCCCTGGGTTCGATTCCTGGTCAGGGAGCTAGATCCCACGTGCCGCAACCAAAAGATCTCACATACTGCAACAAAGATCAAAGATCCTGCCTACTGCAAATAAGAACTGGCACAGCCAAATAAATAGTAAAAGAAAAAAGAGAGAGAGAGAAAGAAATACAGGCCCAGTGAGGAAGGGGTGTCTAATCTAGCACATTCGCCCCAATCCTGGAGAAAAGCTGAGTGACCCTGGTCCAAGTACTTAACATCTCTGAGTCTCAGGTGCCTCATCTGTAAAATGGGTATAATAGACTTTCCTTCCTCACGGTGGTGTTGGAAGGGATGGAGCCAGGCACAAAGAGTGCTATTAACACATGGTAGCCCCTTTATAAGTAGTAGTATTTCCTCTTTGGGTGTGAGGAATTGATAGCTGGACTTGGAAAATGACTGCAGGACTTTCTGAGCCCCTAGTCCAGGACAAGCACCCACTTTCCATCTGCAAGACTGTTCTGGGGAGAACTGCTCCACGCATGACAGGATGGGGCAGATCCCAGCAGACGCTGCCTCTGAAGAGAGTGAGGGAGACGGCCCTGATGAAGAGGCTCCGCGAGAGACAAGGGGAGATTTCAGACAATCTCTCATTTGTATTCTCCACGCGACGCACAAGGACACTGCATCTCTAAAAAGGGAACAATCGGAGATTAGGGAAGATTGCTGTGAGAGAAAACCTTGTTTAAATCTATTACTGAACAAAAATGGTCTGTGGGTTTTGAATGGAAAATTTGTGTTTCTGTTCCCATCTTAGATTAACCCGTGGCAGAGCGCCGCTGAATCCAGGAGGGGGTGTGTGGGGGCGGGGTGGACAGAGTCTAATGGCTGATATTCAGACACTGTTTCTAAACCCCCTGTGCTGAGAAGGAAGCTGCAGGAAACCTCGGAAGCCCCAGACCACCACCTGACATGGTCATCCCTATTTTACAGATGGGGAGACTGAGGCTCACTGGGAGGAAGTGGCTTGGACAAGGTGATACATTCAGGGCAGAGAAGGCTGAGATCTGAATTCATGTCTCTCTGTTTTAAGTGTCTCAGCTCCTAGCATATGCACAGATGTGTGTGTGCGTGCGTGTGTATGTGCACATGTGTGTGACTTACTGACTTTTAGGGCAGGAGGGGCCTCAGAGGTCAGCTCATAGGGCCGCTTCCTTTCACAGATGGGGAAACTGAAGCTTGGCTGGGGAAGGAATTTTCTGGGAACTTGCCCAGCTGATGCTTGGAGGATTTCAGGAATTCCCAATTGAACAAGCGCTTATTAGGTACCAGACACCATGCTAAGGCTTCCTGTCGATCTCATCCACTCCAGGAGGAAGAAGGCACCACATACCCATTTTGACAGCTGAGGAAGCAGGGAGAGGTTAAGTGGCCATGCAGCCATCGACAATGGGGCAGAAATCAGAACCTAGATCTGCTGGACTCCAAGGACAGTGCTCCTTTCATTCAACAGATGGTCACTGAGTGTATGTGCCAGGCTCCATGCCAGGGATGTGCAGAGTGCAAAAATAGTCACAGTTCCTGTCATCATGGAGCTTGTATTAGTTAGAGTCTTATGGGAAGTTCCTTGGTGGTCCTGTGGTTAAGGGTTCGCCTTGCAATGCAGGGGTTACAGGTTCGATTCCTGGTCAGGGAAATAAGACCCCACATACAATATTGTAACAAATTCAATGAAGACTTTAAAAATGGTCCACATAAAAGAAATCTTTTTTTAAAAAAAGAGAATCTTACAGAACAAGGTGCAAGTTCTATGGAAATAACTCAGCTATTGCTAGTTACACAGAGCCCCAGCCCACGGCAACAAGAGGTCAGTGGTAAGTGGATCTGGCACCCCACCGTGCCAGAGTCACCCCAGCTTCTTCTCCTTCCACTCCCTCATCCTTGTGTGGCTCTTCTCTTCATGGCTGAAAGATGACCGCTACACCGGTCTTCACTGCGTTGGCAATCCAGCCAAGGATAAAGGGAAGGGGCAAAATGGCAAAGGGCATCCAAATTGAGTCTGTCCGCTTTTGAGAGTCTTTCCCAGGAGTCTCAATAGGACCTTCTGCTTGCATCTCATTGGCCAGATAGTGTCACATGGCCATTCTTACCTGCAAGGAATTCTGGGAATCCAACCACAGTAGAGGAAGGCTACTGAGGACAGGAGTGGGTCAAGTGATGGGTAAATCCATCCGCAGTTTCAGCCACAGGGCTCACAAGGAGGCTGATTTTAACAGAATAGTCACAGAAAAATGAAAGTGCAATTACTAGCTAAGATAAGGACTCTGAAGGAATGGAATAAGATCCTCTGAGTATATATTTAAGTTTCTGATCTCAAAGGCAAAGGGCACTGTTGCTTTGCAGAACTGATGCTTGAGCTGGCCTCTGAAGGATGACTATGTGAGCTTGCTGAAGGTAGGAGGGAAGTGTGTTCCAGGCGGACGGAACAGCTTGTGCAGCGGTGAGAGGTGGGCAGGGACTCAGACCCTGCTGGGAACAGTAAATTATATTCATAATTTTGGTCTCTATTCTGAAAGCAACGGGGAGTCACCAAACGGTTTTTAAAAAGGGAGGTGGTGTTGGCAGACACGTGTTTTGCAGAGATGGCTGTGGCGGCAGCATGGGGGGTGGATTGCGAGTTGGAAACCAGAAGACCAGCGAGGGGGCTGCTGCTGTCGGCCTGCTGAAAGCTGATGGAGGCTATGACTTGGTTGATGGCAGCAGGGATGGAGGGAAAGGGAGCCGCTTGGAGGAATATTTAGGAGGTAAAATGGACAGGTCTTGGGAATGGATTGGATAAGGGAGTGAGGGACAGCGAGGTGTAAGGGATGGCTTCCAAGTTTTTGTCTTGCTCAGGCACACACATAGCAACACAGTTCAATAAACCAGCAAATTCTAGAGAGAGGGGGCCAGGTCTGTGGCCTGGGGGAACTGCGGGTGTACGAGTCAGAGCCATGGGAAGGGTTGCTGTTGCGTTCAGATTAGAAGCCAGCCTTTCTTTGCAAATCCTTCACCTTTTAGGCAGCCACACTTAGCCCCGTTTGTTCCCAAATGCAGCTGCTTCAGGGTTCTTGTTCAGTCCCATTTACTTACTTCCTGTCCAGATCGCAAATCGCCACTTGGGATGGCAACAATTTTCCTCAAGCGCATCATCCATCTCTCTTTCTCCATAGGAGATGTGATACATTACCCAGTATGGTGAAAAGCATCGTCCTGTTGGTTCTCTTACTTCCTGGAGTCATCTAAATCCTCAACCGTGGATACTGGGCCTGGGTCACTGTCTAGTTTTCCTTTTATTTGTTCAGCTTGTCCTTCAAAAGACCCCCATCTTCCTTTTCAAAATCAGCCAGCCCTGCTGTCTACAGGCTTCTGACAGGCTGAGTGATCCTGCTGCTTGCAACCAGTAATGTAGGAGCAGGCACTGGCTGGCACAGGTTGCAGTTCTTAGTATTATGTGGATGGCATCGATTAGGGGAAGCAGGCCAATCTCTCTGAGTCAGCTTCTAGTGACAGGCTTGTCCTGTGTTTGGCCTGACAAGCTACCTGCCCGACAAAGTTCCTGCTAGCTGTGCAAAGCTAATCAGAAAATCGAACTTGCTTGACGCTGGGGTAAACTGGAGCATCCACTGATGTCCTGAATTGCAGGATGGCTGGAGCAAATGTTTTGAAGTGTTTTTAGAATCATTCCACCACAGATGATTGCTGACCCATCTGAATTGGGGCTGATTTGTTATGCAGCATTATCATGGCCATAGCTGACTGATACAGGTACTGGCATCCATTTAGCTAACTTAATCCCCAATCTAGGGTAGGGACCGACTGCCAACCTTGATTGCCTCCTTCCTCCCTTACTCTGTTCATCCAATCCCTCAGCACCTCTTGTCAACTTGTCCTTCAAAATATATCTGGCCTCTGTGTGCCTTCTCCATCAGCCACTGTCACCACGCTAATCCTATGTCAAATCCCTCTAAACTCTCATCCAGATGACAGTGATAACCTCCTACTGGTCTCCCACTTTACCCTTCTTCAGCCTGTTCTCCAGCCAATGGCCAGAGTGAGTTTTAAACACTCATATTAAATCACCCCCTGCTCTGAACCCTACAGAGACTTCCCATTGCACTTAGAGAAAAACCTCAATCTCTTTACCAGGGCTTCAAAGGCATGAGGTGATTTGTCCCTGACTGCCTCTCTGGTATCTCCTGTTTTTCTCCATCCATCACTGCCCCTGGTTACAGAGAAGAGCGCTGGGCCAGGGCCCACCATCCTGACTCCCAGTCCACTCCTCCTGCTCCACAGAATAACCGCGTTGGGGTAACAGGTGTCCTCAAATATCCCTTACTTCTCCTGCATTGCAGAATCAGCAGCTGAGCAACATCCGAGACGGAAAGGGCAAGTCGACCTCTTCCTCACTTCCCTCCCACCGTAGTTTCTGCCTCCAAAGCTTTCTCATGATTTACAGGCTCCTTAGATTAATTGTCAGCAGCAGTCAGGGTTATTAGGGATTTTCCAATTGGATTCAGGATGGTGCACTAATTTAGTTTTTTTTTCCTTTCCCTTGAGACGTTTTTCTCAATGATGATAACCCACTGGGTCTGCCACTGATCCCTCAGTGCTTAATAACAAGGCCACTTTAATAGTAATTAATTCCAATATTGAATATATTTTCACTAAAAGCAGAAATGACAGGTTAGATTTAGTGAGCTATGAATTATCAGACCTAGACAATACCACCTTTGCTTTACAAATGCCGAGGATGCCCCAGAGTCTCAATTTCCCACCCTTTCCTAATACTAGGGACTTAATTATAGTGACAATGGTGATGATAACAATAACTATTACTGTCAACATTTATTATTTTCAGCATACCAAAGACTGTGCCAAGCACTTTACCTGCATTATCTGAATTAAAACTCACGATAATCTTTAATATTGTGGATCTTATTATCCCCATGTTACAGTTGAGAAAACTGAGTCCCAGAGAAATGAGGGATTTTTCTCAAGGTCACACAGCCAAGAATCCTCAGGGCCAGGATTCAAACTCAGGCTAACCATAAAATCTGCATTCTCCACTCCAAGCAACACTTCTCTCCACTGAAGGGGAGGCCAAGGAGCAGATATTCTGCGTCAGAAGTCACGCTTGAAATTCAGCTTGAGAAACTCAGTGTACTCTACAGTGTAATTAAAACGAATGGCTAAAAAAAGATACGGTGCATGTGTACAATGGAATACTTGTTGTTGTTTCGTCTCTAAGTCGCGTCCAACTCTTTGCAACCCCGTGGACTATAGCTTGCCAGGTCCATCTGTCCATGGGATTCTCCAGGCCAGAATACTGGAGTGAGATGCCATTTCCTCTTCCAGGGGAATCTTCCTAACCCAGGGATTGAACCCATGTATCCTGCACTGGCAGGTGGATTCTTTACCACTGAACCACCAGGGAAGCCCACAGTGGAATATTCCTCAGCCATAGAAAGGAATGAGGGAGGATCATCCGTAGAGATGTGGCTGGACCTAGAGTCTGCCATACAGAGTGAAGTAGGTCAAAAAGAGAAAAACAGATATCATGTATTAACATGTATATGTGAAATCTAGGAAAATGGTACAGATGAAAACATTTGCAGGGCAGGAATAGGGACACAGAGAATGGACTTGCAGACATGGGGTTGGGGACAGGGAAGGGTGACATGAATTGGGAGAATAGGATTGTCATGTATACACTACCATGTGTAAAATACGTATTAGTAGCTAGTGGGAATCTGGTGTCTAGCACAGGGAACTCAGCTCAGGGCTCTGTGATGACCTAGATGGGGGGAGGGGAGGCCCAAGAGGGAGACTCAACAGGAAGAGGATAAATAAATACTTAGAGCTGATTCATTTCACTGCACAGAAACTAATACAATATTGCAGAGACATTATACTCCAGTAAAAAACAGACTGTGTTTGATACAAAGGAATTTCATGGCTCACCTTGCACCATCTTGATTCGTGGGGTTTTCATCCACAGGGAGAGAGAGAGTACTTGAAACTTCATTTTATTTTTGGATTTAGACAGCCCTGGAGTTGACGTCTAACTTCTTAGCAGTTGTGGGATCCCTGCCTAGAGACTTCATTCAGATATAACCTTGTTTCCTCTCTTTTTCTATCCACCTCATCTCATTCCACCCTAATATACCCATTTTGTGGACAGGAGATGGACCATCCAAGGGAAGGGTTGAATGCCTCTCGGGTCTGGGGGGCGCCATCGGGACCAGAGGTTATACTGCCTCCTAGCGGTGGTGCGCATGTGCAGTGGGGACTGACTCGGATCTTATGGACTGTACCCACCAGGCTCCTCTGTCCACGGGGTTCTCCCGGCAAGAATACTGGAGTGGGTTGCCGCTCGCTCCTCCAGGGGATCTTCCCCACCCAGGGATGGACCCCACATCTCTTTTGCCTCCTGCACTGGCAGGCGGGTTCTTTACCACTAGCGCCACCTGGGAGACAACCACAAATGACGTCACAACCAAAGAAGAGTTTCCTGTCGTGCAGACCAGGGTTCCTCAGCCCCGGCACTACTGACATTTTGGACCAGGTAATTCTTTGTCTGGGAAGCAATCCTGAGCACCATAGGCTGTTGAATAGCATCCCTGGCCTATATCCACTAGATGTCAGTGGTCCCTGCTCAGCTGTGACAACCAAAAATGTCTCTAGACATTGCCAGATGTTTCCCAGGGGGCCAAAATTGCACCCCCTAGTTGAGAACCACTGCTACGGATAAAATTCGAGCAGCAACAACGTGTCATGGGCCAGTGTTATTAGGGGTTCCTATTGGGTTCCAGTATGTAGTATATTCTGTTTACATGAATGAAAAAATGGATTTTTTCATATTAAGCCATTTTAAAATCGTTTTCACCACATGGATGATGAAAGGGCTCCCCTCAATTTCTCCTGGAATATTGGAATTGTTCTCATATACCAGCAGGCTTTGTTTCTCTGCAAATACTGTTTCTGTCCGATTCACAGCTTCCTTCTCTAGAATGACAGGCATGATAATACCTAGGGTTGCCGGAAAGTCCTGGGTAAGTGCCTGGTGTACAGTAAATGTTCAATAAATGCTAGTTTACTTCCTCCCTTGAGCCGACAAGGACTCCTTACAGAGGAAGAGGTGAGTGGAGCAAAGCAGGGAAGTGAGTGGAAGAGAGAGAGCAGGACCGTTGGTCTGTGTCCTGGCCCTGAACTGCTCTTGCTGTGTGACCTTGCATAGGTTGCCCACTGTCTCTGAGCCTTACTTCCCCAAGATGTAAAGTGAGGAAGTTGGATTAGAAACTCTCAAAGGCCCGCAAGCTCTAAACTCTAGGTTTCTATAAAGCTGTGCGGGGCAGTAGTTCCTTATCCAAGCATGCATTAGAATCCTCCAAGGAACTGGTTAAAATGAAGTTCCCCAGCCCCTGAGATTAAGGGTTTCTGATCTAGGGAGGTCTGATGGAAGGGGTTCTGGGTCCATGCTCTGGGAAATCCTATCCTCACCTACTGATTATTCAAGAGCATCAGAGGGCCCGAAAGTCTGTTGAGAACACACACTGATTTTTCTTTTTTTTTTTCTCTGTAATAAACTCACTTCTGAAAAGTTGGCCTGAATAAAACAGCTGGCAAATCGAAACTCACTTAACGTAGATCTTTTGAAATGAAACTTCCTGGACTTTGGGTCCAAGCAGACATCAACCAAAAAGTATTCTGGATTCTTAGCCCTGTGCTAGGGGTGGGGGTTTTATGTGTGTGTTTTGGCGGGGGGGGGGTGGTGGTGAGTGTGTGTGTATGTTGGGGAGGAGAGATGGGAGGAGCAGTCATTTTTTAAAACCTCACAGTGTTATTGGGTAGAAAAGATGTTCACGGATCACAATAACACGGCATCACTAACCTGAGTGAGGGCTTGTTTGCCCGCGTCGCACCTAAGCTCGCTGCACGCTTCTTCACAGGCGGTCGTCCTGACACTTCTACAGGGCAGTGGTGGTGCCTCTATTGCACACACAGGACAGTGGAGCCTCCAGACACTGGACTAACACTCTGCCACTTTGTTAGGAAGTGGAAGACCAGGATCCTCCCAGCCAATCTTCCTCCTACAGCCCAGGGATTTCACCATGGCCTGATGCTAACAAGCGCTCCGGTCACTTTCAATCATGGGAAGTGAAAGTTGTGTAACCAAGATGCTAATTGGCAATTAGACAACGGGAACACACTGTGTGAGAAAAAAGACCGGTCTCTGTGGGCTGAAACAGACAGCAGAGGGAGATTTAATTGAGCCTTGAAGGCTGTGGGGAGAATCAGATGGACAAGGGCAGGGGGTAAGCTGCAGGAGTCAGAGAGGGGGTCTGAGTTGCATTTCCTTCTTTTTATTTGTTCAGTGTTCATAGACACTTCCTCGGGAAGTTTGCCTATTCCTTTCTCTTTCCATTCCTCCACCTTTTATCTTCCCCTTCTTTTCTTACCTCTCTTTCTTCTTTCACCCACCATTCACCCTACGTTCTGTCCATCCATCCAGCCAGCCAGCCAGCCTCTCTTCCACCCATCTGTCCATTCATCCTGCCACCCTTCCATACATCCATCTATGTATCCATCCGCCTATTCATCCATCTACCCATCCTGTTTCCCTTCCTCCCATCTATCCATCCATCCTGACTTCCTTTTGTCTCTCCATCCATCTAGTCACCTCTCCATCAGTCTAATATTTATTGTGTGATATAAGCCAGAAATTCCCCTTCCCTCGTTTTCCCTTCTCCCCTTCCCTCTCTTCCTTCCTCCCTCTTTCATCCCTTCTTTCACTTCCACATATATTCCCCCGAGCGCTTGCTGGCTGCCAGACTCCACACTAAGCCCTGGAGATACGAGAGCCCCCGTTCTGGCAGAGCTCCAAACCTGATGGAGGAGAGAGAGGCAGACGACGGTGGGATGACAGGGATCGATTTTGCGCATGCTACCTAGGGCGGCATCCATCCCAGGGATGAAGTCCAGGTTGAGGAAGAAGCCTGTCCCAGGAACTCACCTGCCAGTAAGAGCTGGTTGCCCCAAGACAGCTGGGAGAGTGGAAAGAGCTGGGAGGTCCACGCCCCAATGCCTGGGGCGCTCCTGGGCGCTCAGTTTCCTGTCTCTACAGTGGAGATGCAAGAACTGCTCCATCTGCCTCCAAGGGAGGCAGGGGGACTGAGGAGCGCAGAGTCCATTAAGGTCCATTATCAACACTGCATCTGACTCAGGATTCTAAGCCAGTGTCAGCTCCACTGCTGGGGCTTGCCAGTCTCGATCAGTACTGCAGCTCCCTTATCGTAGAACATGCCCACCACACAACAGTTCAGTTCAGTCGCTCAGTCGTGTCCGACTCTTTGTGACCCCATGAACCGCAGCACGCCAGGCCTCCCTGTCCATCACCAACTCCCGGAGTTCACTCAGACTCACATCCATTGAGTCAGTGATGCCATCCAGCCATCTCATCCTCTGTTGTCCCCTTCTCCTGCTCCCAGCATCACAGTCTTTTCCAATGAGTCAACTCTTCGCATGAGGTGGCCACAGTACTGGAGTTTCAGCTTTAGCATCATTCCTTCCAAAGAAATCCCAGGGCTGATCTCCTTCAGAATGGACTGGTTGGATCTCCTTGAAGTCCAAGGGACTCTCAAGAGTCTTCTCCGACACCACAGTTCAAAAGCATCAATTCTTCGGCGCTCAGCTTTCTTCACAGTCCAACTCTCACNGACAATATACAGCCTTGACGTACTCCTTTTCCTATTTGGAACCAATCTGTTGTTCCATGTCCAGTTCTAACTGTTGCTTCCTGACCTGCATATAGGTTTCTCAAGAGGCAGGTCAGGTGGTCTGGTATTCCCATCTCTTTCAGAATTTTCCACAGTTTATTGTGATCCATACAGTCAGAGGGTTTGGAATAGTCAATAAAACAGAAATAGATGTTTTTCTGGAACTCTCTTGCTTTTTCCATGATCCAGCGGATGTTGGCAATTTGATCTCTGGTTCCTCTGCCTTTTCTAAAACCAGCTTAAACATCTGGAAGTTCACGGTTCACGTACTGCTGAAGCCTGGCTTGGAGAATTTTGAGCATTACTTTACTAGGGTGTGAGATGAGTGCAATTGTGCGGTAGTTTGAGGATTCTTTGGCATTGCCTTTCTTTGGGATTGGAATGAAACTGACATTTTCCAGTCCTGTGGCCACTGCTGAGTTTTCCAAATTTGCTGCCATATTGAGTGCAGCACTTTCACAGCCTTATCTTTCAGGATTTGAAATAGCTCAACTGAAATTCCATCACTTCCACTAGCTTTGTTTGTAGTGATGCTTTCTAAGGCCCACTTGACTTCACATTCCAGGATGTCTGGCTCTAGGTGAATGATCACACCATCGTGATTATCTTGGTCATGAAAGTCTTTTTTGTACAGTTCTTCTGTGTATTCTTGCCACCTCTTCTTAATATCTTCTTCTTCTGTTAGGTCCATACCATTTCTGTCCTTTATTGAGCCCATCTTTGCATGAAATGTTCCTTTCAGTTCAGTTCAGTCGCTCAGTCGTGTCCGACTCTTTGCAACCCCATGAATCGCAGCACGTCAGGCCTCCCTGTCCATCACCAACTCCCGGAGTTCACTCAGATTCACGTCCATTGAGTCAGTGATGCCATCCAGCCATCTCACCCTCTGTCGTCCCCTTCTCCTCCTGCCCCTAATCCCTCCCAACATTAAAGTCTTTTCCAGTGAGTCAACTCTTCACATAAGGTGGCCAGAGTACTGGAGTTTCAGCTTTAGCATCAATCCTTCCAAAGAAATCCCAAGGTTGATCTCCTTCAGAATGGACTGGTTGGATCTCCTTGTAGTCCAAGGGACTCTCAAGAGTCTTCTCCAACACCACAGGTCAGACGCATCAATTCTTTGGCACTCAGTGTTCTTTACAACTCTCACATCCATACATGACCACAGGAAAAACCATAGCCTTGACTAGACGGACCTTTGTCGGCAAAGTAATGTCTCTGCTTTTGAATATGCTATCTAGGTTGGTCATAACTTTTCTTCCAAGGAGTAAGCATCTTTTAATTTCCCTTGGTATCTCTAATTTTCTTGAAGAGATCTCTAGTCTTTCCCATTCTGTTGTTTGCCTCTATTTCTTTGCATTGATCACTGAGGAAGGCTTTCTTATCTCTTCTTGCTATTCTTTGGAACTCTGTATTGAGATGCTTATATCTTTCCTTTTCTCTTTTGCTTTTCGCTTCTTTTCTTCTCACAGCTATTTGTAAGGCCTCCTCAGACAGCCATTTTGCTTTTTTGCATTTCTTTTCCATGGGGATCATCTTGATCCCTATCTCCTGTACAATGTCATGAATCTCCATCCATAATTCATCAGGCACTCTATCTATCAGATCTAGTCCCTTAAATCTATTTCTCACTTCCACTGTATAATCATAAGGGATTTGATTTAGGTCATACCTGAATGGTCTAGTGGTTTTCCCTACTTTCTTCAATTTAAGTCTGAATTTGGCAATAAGGAGTTCATGATCTGAGCCACAGTCAGCTCCTGGTCTTGTTTTTGTTGACTGTATGGAGTTTCTCCATTTTTGGGTACAAAGAATATAATCAATCTGATTTCGGTGTTGACCATCTGGTGATGTCCATGTGTAGAGTTTTCTCTTGTGTTGTTGGAAGGGGGTGTTTGCTATGACCAGTGCATTTTCTTGGCAAAACTCTATTAGTCTTTGCCCTGCTTCATTCCATATTCCAAGGCCTAATTTCCCTTTTACTCCAGGTGTTTCTTGACTTCCTACTTTTGCATTCCAGTCCCCTATAATGAAAAGGACATCTTTTTTGGGTGTTAGTTCTAAAAGGTGTTGTAGGTCTTCATAGAGCACACAACAGGTGATCAGTAAATATTCGTTGAGTGAACGAATGAATGCGAGAAGATTTCCACTTGGCAGACATGGCATCCAGGGCCCAGAAAGCTGGAGCTACCCGCCTGCAGTCCCACAGTGAGTAGGTTGGTGGGCTCGGGGTTCTTGCTAGAGCTGTTGGACGCCGGCATTTGCGCACTTCCCACTTGCTGCGGGGCTTCGTTCTCCCATCAGAGCTCGCTGGCGTGACCAGCACAGTCCCCTCGTCATCTGCCCGGCACCCTGGTGATCGGACACCATTCTCATCATTGTCACTGCTGTCACTGGGCACTGCGCATCCCTTCTCACTACCAAGGCCAAATCTGCCCTGTTCCCACAGCCAGACGCCTTAATGAGTCCCCCTTGGGCTTCTGCTTCATTCTTTCTGCTGGTTTTTCTCACGGCATGTGATTAAGAAAAAACGCTTTTAGAAAGAGGCAGATTTCCTGGCTTACATAGGTTCCCTGGGCTCAGAAGATGGATTCACAAGAGAATGGTCCTTGACACGGGAGACATGAGTTCATACGGAAAGCAAAGCAGCATGTCATCTGCTCAATGATGAGTTCTAATTGCTTAATTCTTTCAAACAAGCCATATATAGAACAGATTTTGCAAAAAAAAAAAAAAAAAAATGCACAGAGGACTCTGTGTTTCCACTGTGATACTATTTGCCTCCTACCTGCCTTCCTGCTAATGTTAGCCAGGAACAAGGGAAACCTGTATTTTTTCAGCATCTTCTATGAAGAAGAACTGGGAACATTCACAAGATTTGCCTCACTGAAACATTCAAACCACCCTGAGAGGAAGGTGATGGGATCCCTACTCCGTCAGCAGAAGGAAGTGGGGCTTAGAAAAGTCATGTGCTTGTTGGTGCCAGAACCAGGGCTTGAACCCAGGACTTTCCAATACTACAGCATGCTGCCTCCATCAAGACATGTGAGACTTCTGGCTGCAGCCAGGGGATCATCTTTGGCAAAGAATCAGAGTAAAGCTCACTGCTCTTCGTGGGGCCTGGACAATTACTTCACCACTTTGTGTCTCACTTACTGCATCTGTGAAATGGGGATATGATTAGCACTTCAGAAGGCTTTGGTTGGCGTTGAAAAGGGACAAAGGAATGAAATTTACAAAGTGCTTAGCACTGCCTGACACATACAACCCCTCAACAAAAGGGAGACCACGGTTTCCTCTGCTGCTTGACGGTTGTTTATATCTTTGCGTCTGTTTCCCTTCTCAACTGTGTGTTCATAAAAGGCAAAGAACAAGTCTAATTGACCTCTGTGCCCCAGCACCCAGGAGACTGACTGGTCTCTAGGAACTGTTTGCTGAAGGAGCAATGAGATAAACATCGGTGCTCACTTTTTGTCCTCACTGGTCTCAGAACACCTCCCGAGTTCGGGATTCAATTCAGCTCTTTATGAGAAAAAGCCAGGCTCCTTACTTCCCCTTGCAGCAGGTGGCAAAGGGATTTTAGAAGCTGTCCTATTGAAAGTCTAAGTGGAAACCCCTTGGAGAGGGGACTTCCCATGGAAGCACACTTGCCTGGCCCACTTGGGGCCCCAGGAGCCCATCTCAGACCAGACCTGGAGGCTTGTCGCTCATTTTACAGATGAGAAGAGTGAGGCCCAGAAATGTGAGAGGGCAAGCTCAGGTCCACGCAGACAGTGATTGTATGAGTGGGGACTTAACTAACTCCATAGTCAAATAATAGTATCATTCAAGTGGAATAAGAAAAGGATGGATACCCCAGAAGAAGAGAGAGAGAGCTTGGGGCTTTCCTCGTGGTCCACTGAAAGCTTAAGACTTTGCTTTTCAATGCAGGGGGTGCAGGTTCGATCCCTGGTCACAGAGTTAAGATCCCACATGCCTCCCAGCCAAAAAACCAAAACGTAAGCCAGAAGCAATACTATAACAAATTCAGAAGACTTTAAAAAAAAGAGAAAGAGAATGCTCTGTGGGAATGACAGGCTGAGAGCTGAAGACGTTAACAAGGTCAAGAGGCAGGGAGGAGCATGTGAAGGGAATGTTGAGGAAGAGAGAGTAGCAGGTGCAAAGGCCCTGTGGTGGGAGGAGCCAGTGTGGCCAAAGCAAAGAGAGCGAAGGGAAGATGTTAGCAATGCAGATGGCGATGTGAGCAGGGGTGGGATCCTGCACGCTTTGAAGTACCAAGGAGGAGTCTGGGTTTGGTTTTGGGAAGGGTTGTGAGCAGAGGGCTGACACAATCAGGTTAGGTTTTAAAACATCCCCATGGCAGCTGGGGAGACAAGAATGGAGAGTTTCTGAGTCCCAGCCTGCTGTTGCCTAGTGGTGTGACCCTGCGATTGCAGGTTGTGACATCAGTTCACGAGATTGTTGACTCAAGTAAATGAGATAACAATTAATGAGTTACTAGAATCCTCATTAGGGCTTTCCTGGTGGCTCAGGGGTAAATAGTTTGCCTGCCAAGAAAGGAGATACAAGTTCAGTCCCTAGGTTGGGAAGACACCCTGGAGAAGGAGATGGCAATCCACTGCAGTATTTTTGCCCAGAGAATTACGTGGACAGAGGACCCTGGCATGTTAAAGTCCATGGCGTCGCAAAGAGTAGGGACACAACTTAGCAACCAAACAACATAATCCTCTTTAGTCAAAAGAGCCAGGAGCCCTGGGTTCAAATCCTGATTCCACCCCTTTACTCCTCTGGGCAGGCAGGCGAGTCCAGTGGTTAAGAGCTCTGGCTCTGACAGCAGATACCTGGGATCCAGGACAAACCCTGTCACTCACCACCTAGTTGCATGCCCTTGAACAAGTAACCTTTCCTCTTGAAGCCTCAGTTTTCTCATTTGCACACGGGGGACAACAATGGGAACCGCTGGGTGGGGTGGTTGTGTGAATTTCATGAAAATGAGTAGCATAGTGTCTGGTAAGTTATGGCAACCATTATTATTATTATTATTATTGTGGTCCGTTTCTATTTGCATTAAGGACAATGCATCTACCTCCCGGATCATTATTCAGAACAATAAAGGAAACATCCAACAGCTTGGGGATGGGTCAGCTGTACCCACAGAGGTCAAAGCCCTGAGAGAGATTTCTCGGGGTAAACTCTAAGAGGGCTCAACGCACAGACTGTTGTGGCCAAAAGCACTGGGTTCCGCCCGCAGCCCCTCCACCAGCGGGCCATGTGGCCCAGGCCCCGGCTCGCCCTGGCTCTCTGTTTCCTCCTCTCTGTGCATCGCTCCTGAAAGGGAATGTGTGCCTTTAACTCGCTGCCTGATCAGAATGCTCCAGGCTCGGGGGGAGGGAGAAAGGAGGATGGGAGTCACTCAAGTCCAATTTCCACGGCTTCACCAAGTGCTCCTGACACTTGATAAGCAGAAGCCAGGACCTCAGCTTTGCTGGTGTCACGGAGAAGTCGGGATGGTTCGGCGCCTGGCAAAGCTCGCTCATGGGATCAGGCTCTGCAGATAAGGTCCAGCTAATCAGACACGATGCCCTCCACCTTTCCTCAGATCCTCGCTCACTGCCAGCTGCCAAATGGCCCTTCTTTCTAGAGGCCAACACGTTGAAGGTGATCCCTGATGAGGCCCTGGGATTGAAAATTTATCCCAAACCCCAGTATGGCTCCTGGGCCTAACTTTCAGGCTGTGAAATGCACAAGGAATTCCTTTTTATCCATTCATTTCTCCCTGCCTCTTACAGCTTTGCTGTCTGATTCCCTTTTGGATAGACTCTCTCCTTCTCTTCCTTTCTTTCAACTCTTCCTGTGTCTCCATCAGGGCCCAGTTTGCCTTTTTGGTTCACCAAAGCAAGATGGCGGGAGTAGTCAGTCCATCAAGAAAGGCCTCCAGGTAAAGGCAAAGAAAACCAAAGCCTTACCCAGAGAATGCGAAACTGTGTCTTAGGCCAACACTGAACCATACAATGATCTCATTTAACTTTCCAACTTGAAATAATTTAAAATTGAGCCATGCAAATGATCTCACATTCCAATTTAATTTTTTTTTTTAAATTACAACATCTATTTACATATATGAAATTCAGTTCTAACCAAATACCACGCATATAGAAACTGATGGAAGTTTGGTTCTGAGAAGCATTTCTTTTGAAACATTTTGCTCTCCTCCTTTAGAGTAACCATTTCTTTAGCTCAATAAACATGTACTGAGGGCCTAGTTTATACCTAGTCACTCACTTGCGGCACTGGTATGTCAGATTCTCATCTCATTTATCACCCATGCAACCCCATGAACTGGGCATTTACCATATTTCACTGATTCTCAGGTCCACATTACTTGACACTTTAACGTCTCTGATATGTAACACATTTCTGAAATCGACACACAGCATGTCATAGTCCCATTGATGGAGTTTTAAAATTCCTGAGTGGCCCATAAAACATCAGGTATCTTAGAGTCAATGCATGCTTCCCTGGTGGCTCAACTGGTAAAGAATTTGCCTGCAATGCAGGAGACCCAGGTTCGGTCCCTGGGTTAGGAAGATCCCCTGGAGAAGGGAATGGCTACCCACTCCAGTATTCTTGCCTGGAGAATTCCATGGACAGAGGAGCCTAGTGGGCTACAGTCCATGGTGTCACAAAGGGTTGGACATGGCGATTCCTGGGTTGGGAAGTTCCCCTGGAGAAGCAATAGGCTACCCACTCCAGTATTCTTGGGCTTCCCTGGCGGCTCAGATGGTGAAGAATCCGCCTGCAATGCTGGAGACCTGGATTCCATCCCTGGGTTGGGAAGATCCCCTGGAGGAGGGCATGGCCACCCACTCCAGTATTCTTGCCTGGAGAATCCCCATGGACAGAGGGGCCTGGTGGCTACAGTCCATAGTGTTGCAGAGTCGGACATGACTGTACGACTAAGCACAAAGTCGATGCAGAAATAGAGTCACAGATGCAGAAAACTAACTTATGGTTACCCAGGGGCTGACAAGGAGCCTCAGTTCAGTTCAGTCGCTCAGTCGTGTCTGACTCTTTGCGACCTCACAAATTGCAGCACGCCAGGCCTCCCTGTCCAGCACCAACTTCCGGAGTCCACCCAAACCCATGTCCATTGAGTTGGTGATGCCATCCAACTATCTCATCCTCTGTCATCTCCTTTTCCTCATACCCTCAATCTTTCTCAGCATCAGCATCTTTTCAAATGAGTCAGCTCTTCTCATGAGGTGGCCAAAGTATTGGAGTTTTAGCTTCAACATCAGTCCTTCCAATGAACACCCAGGACTAATCTCCTTTAGAATGGACTGGTTGGATCTCCTTGCAGTCCAAGGGACTCTCAAGAGTCTTCTCCAACACCACAGTTCAAAAGCATCAATTCTTTGGCTCTCAGCTTTCTTTATAGTCCAACTCTCACATCCATACATGACTACTGGAAAAAACCATAGCCTTGACTAAGATGGAGCTTTGTTGGCAAAGTAATGTCTCTGCTTTTTAATATGCTGTCTAGGTTGGTCATAACTTTCCTTCCAAGGAGTAAGTGTCTTTTAATTTCATGGCTGCAGTCACCATCTGCAGTGATTTGAGATCCCAGAAAAATAAAGTCAGCCACTGTTTCCACTGTTTCCCCATCTATTTCCCATGAAGTCATGGGACTGGATGCCATGATCTTAGTTTTCTGAATGTTGAGCTTTAAGCCAACTTTTTCAATCTCCTCTTTCACTTTCATCAAGAGGCTCTTCAGTTCTTCTTCACTTTCTGCTATAAGGGTGGTGTCACCTGCATATCTGAGGTTATTGAGATTTCTCCCGGCAATCTTGATTCCAGCTGGTGCTTCCTCCAGCCCAGGGTTTCTCATGATGTACTCTGCATATAAGTTAAATAAGCAGGGTGACAATGTACTGCCTTGACGTACTCCTTTTCCTATTTGGAACCAATCTGTTGTTCATGTCCAGTTCTAACTGTTGCTTCCTGACCTGCATACAGGTTTCTCAAGAGGCAGGCAAGATGGTCTGGTATTCCCAGTGAGAGGAATTAATTGGGAGATGGGGAGACATGAATTGGGAGATATACACACTACCTCCTACTCCAGAGGATTTCCTGACTCAGGGATTAAACCCGTGCCTCCTGTGTCTCCTGCATTGCAGGCCAATTCTTTACTCATTGAGGCATCAGCTGAGACACTATATATAAAACAGATAGCTAACATGTACTGTGTAGCACAGGGAACTCTACCCAGTGCTCTGTAATGATGCATATGGGAAAAGAATCTAAAACAGAGTGTGTGTGTGTGTGTGTGTGTATTTATATATGTGTGTGTGTGTGCATATATATATTTATATATGTGACTTTGCTATACAGCAGAAACTAACATGATATTGTAAAGCAACTATATTTCAATAAAAATTAATTTTAAAAATGTCATATGAGAGTCGATGAAATATTTCACAGTGGAGGAATCAGAGGCTCAGACAGTGAAGCCACATAGCTGGCCGGTGACAGAGTCGGGATCCAAGCCCACACCTCCCTCTTGCACAGCCCCAGGCCCTCAACCGTCTGCATCTCATCCCAACTCTGTATCCACCATCCCGGGGAGCCTGGGGTCAACAGATCCTGCCTAGACTGTCAGAATTAGTCCTGGATAGCTAGATTTGGGGAAATCTAGCCAAATAACCTTGTGGATGACCTACTTCAAACACTTCGTCTTCCCGATGACCGGCCGATGGGTTCACAGCAAAATACTGAGAGCAGTGGGACCAGGATCCAGACTCGTGACCTCTGGGCATATGATTTTGTTCATCAATGTTAAGAGTTCGATTTCCAACCAGCTCTTGTCTCAGAGGAGACATTTGCCTCTCCTCTGTCTCTTTCTATCTATAAGCTGCCCACTCTCCCTTCCCTCTGTTCCAAATCTGGGCCTATTGGCTCCCAACTCCCTTTGTTGAGGTTTTTTATAAAAACAAGGTGTTACTGTCTGTTCACACTTTTGCTCTGGGCAAGCTGCTTCCTCCCAGAAATTCCCTGTGAGCTCCAGCCAGCAAATTCTCATATGTCATCTGCCCAGCGACATTCCTGCTTTGTATGGTTCCACGTTTTATCTCCCTCTTCTCTTCCACCACAGAATCTGTAACCTTGAATCCTGCAGCATATCTGGGCAAACGGGTCTCCATGTGCATAGCTAAGAATAGCCAACAATTACTGTCTCTTTCCTGAGTGCCAGGCCCTTACTAAGTACTTCGTGTGCATCAGCACATTTCATCCTCAGAACAGCTCTATCGCTGCTTCCATTTTTCAGATGGCCTCAGAGAGGTGAAGTGACCTGCCCAAGGACACACAGCTAGGTTGCACATAAAGTTGATTCCAAAGCCCCTTTCTCAACCTCCAGACTTTACAACTTCCCCCTCCCTCAGTGCTTCAGGAGGTCACTGACCGCACCCCCACCCCAAAGTTAGCAATTTCTCTTGCAGTTTCTTTTTTGGTTCTCACAATAATGCTGTGAGTACAACTGCATTCCAGGCAACTTGTGGGCAGAGAACGGCATTGCGTAGAACCTATCTTGCCTCTGGGCTTTTGCACCACATTGGACTTGTCACATGGGTCCAATTCCAGCTATTGCTGCAATTATTCAATCCTTTCTAATTTAGAAACTTTGAGTCCTCTGTGTGCTGGGCGCTAAGGAGAGAAAGGAAAGTTGAAGTTCTGTTCTCAGGGAAGAAAGTTAAGAAAAAGTAAATAGGAGTTCTTAACCTGGGATGCAGGGATAGGCTTTGCGGGGACGTGGTCTGTGAACCAGCTAAATTATATACCCCGTGGTGTACAGTGCGTGCATTTTGGGTTGCTGCTGGCCATTCCTTTCAGCTTGTTGTGGTCTTGTTGTTGTTCTTTAGTTGCCAAGTCATGTCTAACTCTTTCCTGACCCCAGGGTCTGTAGTGTTTCCAGGTTCCTCTGTCCATGGGATTTCTCTGGCAAGAACACTGGGGTGCGTTGCCATTCCCTTCTCCAGGGGATTTTCCTGACCCAGGGATCGAACCTGGGTCTCCTGCATTGGCAGGTGAGTTCTTTATCATCTGAGCCACCAGGGAAGCCCCAGATCCTCTAAACAGATACAGACCACATGTGTTATGGCAGCGGCCATGAAGCTCCAGATAAAGTGGAAAGCATCGCTGTTTCCACTCTGCAGATGGGAAAGCTGATGCCCAGCAAGGTGAGGAGACACGCCCAGGGCCACCCAGCCCCTGCCCGCAGCCAGGAACTCAGTCCATTCCCTAGCTTCCTCGCATCAGGTTTCTGCTGTTCTCATCCAATGATAAGTGAAAGACAATTACCCCATGATGAAACAGCTATTTGGCTTTAAAAACAAACTGAGAATCAAGGAGAGGGTTATGTGGACAAATTAAGCCTCATCACAGCCACACGATTTACTGCAAGTCATTCTGACCTCTGGTGGGAGGGGCTGACAGACCCTCAGCCGGTCCCCACTCTGGGACTGAGGACGTACCTGGATGCCCAAGTAACCGATACTGGGCTTTGGTTCTAGTAACAGGGTTTCTGCCTACCCCCCTAGTCTCAGCCCAGGGCTTGTCGGTTCTGCTGAGTCTTGCCAGTCCATGCCCCAAGGACCAGAGTGCTGACTCCAAGACTGGGGTCCAGCTTCCTGCTCTAATCTTACCCTGATGTGTGACCACAGTGCGTAGTCGTCCTCTCCAGGGATTGTACTCTGCCTTTCCTCGCATCTCTCGCTGCTAGTGCAGCACTCTGCCTGTCACTTCGCTTTCTCCTTCCAGGGGTACCATCTGCTTCAAAGCCGCCTATATCCTCAGGCTGTGCCTAACTGTATCCCATTCTAAGCCCCAGTTTCCTCATCTCTAAAAGCAGTGCCTGGAGAGATTGCTACTGTTGCTGTTTAGTCCCTGAGTCGAGTCTGACTCTTTGCGACCCCATGGATGGCAGCCTGCCAGGCTCCTCTGTCCATGGAATTTCCCAGGCAAGAATACTGGAGTGGGTTGCTGTTTCCTTCTCCAGTGGTATGGGATCTTCCCGACCCAGGGATCAAACATGCATCTCCTACACTGGCATGCAGGTTCTTCACCACTGAGCCACCAGGAATCCAGCTGAAAAGACACAGCCACTCTGGTGTTCACTGCAGCACTGATTACAATAGCCAGGACATGGAAGCAGTCTAAATGTCCATCAAGAGAAGAGCGAATACAGAAGATGTAGTATCAGTTCAGTTCAGTTCAGTCGCTCAGTCATGTCCGACTCTTTGCGACCCCATGAATCGCAGCACGCCAGGCCTCCCTGTCCATCACCATCTCCCGGAGTTCACTCAGACACACGTCCATCGCGTCCGTGATGCCATCCAGCCATCTCATCCTGGGTCGTCCCCTTCTCTTCCTGCCCCCAATCCCTCCCAGCATCAGAGTCTTTTCCAATGAATCAACTCTTTGCATCAGGTGTCCAAAGTACTGGAGTTTCAGCTTCAGCATCATTCCTTCCAAAGAAATCCCAGGATTGATCTCCTTCAGAATGGACTGGTTGGATCTTGTTGCAGTCCAAGGGACTCTCAAGAGTCTATATATATATATATATATATATATATATATATATATTCAAGGGACTATTATTCAGCCATAAAAAGGAATGACACTGGGTCATTTACAGAGATGTGGATGGACCTATAGAGTATCATACAGAGTAAAATAAGTCAGAAAAAGAAAAATGAATATCATATATTGATGCATATATATGGGATCTAAAAATAGTATAGGTGATATTTGCAAAGCAGAAATAGAGAACAAATATATGGATGCCAAGGGGTGAGGAGGGTGAGAGGAACTGGGAAACTGGGACTGACATACATACACTGTTGGCACTATGTATAAAATAGATAGCTCTTGAGGACCTGCTGCATGGCACAGGGAACTCTACTAAATGCACTGTGTTCACCTGAATGGGAAGGAAATCAAAAGGGAGGGGATATATCTATATGAATGGCTAATTCATTTTGCTGTATAGTAGAAATTAGCACAACATTATACAGCAACTATACTCCAATAAAAATTAATTACAAAAATAAAAGCAGTGGCTGGAGCAGTGATTTTTCCAACTGTTTTTAACTATAGATCTGTTATTTCAGTGAGAACGTATCATGAAAGATGGCATAAATGGGCTTTTCTGGCTGACTCCATGGGGCTACGAAACCTTCAAGTTTCTCTTAGGGTAAGCCCCAGGACCCATACCATGATCCAAAATGCCCTGCATGGCCTGAAACCTTCCCGTTTCCCTATTGTTTCTCAGCCATGGACCTGCTTCTAATTCCTGACATCACACATGTTCCCTCCATCCTGGGCTGTGGAATGCATGCATCGTCCTCTTTCTCTGAAGCACCTCTCTGCTTCACCTCGTTAGTTTCCATCTGTCCTTTGGATTTGATCACTTAACCAGGAAAGCACCAAGCTCAGGCTGGAATCTCTGACACACGTAGGCACAGCCCCACACCCTTCCCCTCTCTCCTCTATGTCTGATTTTCTCTCTGAGGACACTGATTCTGTCCACTTTTGTTCCCCTTTGTCTGTCTGTCACAAAGTAGCTTTTGATGAATATTTGATGAATGCCTGAATGTGATGCGAAGCTCAGAAGCCCCCTGGGCTGACCATTGACTTCTCCAATATCCACTGGATCCTGATGGAAAAAAAAAAAAAAAACCTTCTGCATCACTTGTATTTTTCTGAGGCTAAAGTTTTCTAGAACTATGGCTGCAGTAATAGAGAGGGCTTCCCTGGTGGCTTGGTGGTAAAGAATCCGCCTGCAATGCAGGAGACACGGAAGACACAGGTGTGATCAGGAAGATCCCCTGGAGGAGGAAATGGCAACCCACTCCAGCAGTCTTGCCTGGAGAATCCCATGGACAGTGGAGCCTGGTGGGCTGCAGTCCGTGGGGTCGCAGAGTCAGATAGGACCGAAGCGCCTGGCTGGCATGGCTGCAGTACTCGTGCAGACCCAACGACACCTCAGGATGGGTAGGTAGGCAGAGTGGGTCTTCCTTCCCTCAGACTTTATCTTCTGGGGACTCCGCTGGTGGGCCAGTGGTTAAGACTTTGCCTCCCGATGCAGGGGGTGTGGGTTCGATCCTTGGTTGAGGAGCTAAGCTCCCATATGCCTTGTGGCCAAAAGAACAAGATATAAAACACAAGCAATATTGTAACAAATTCGATAAAGACTTTAAAAAATGGTCCAAAAAAAAAACCTTAATTTTTTAAAATTAGACTTTATCTTCTGGGTCTGGGATCTAGAGCAGGAGAGGGTTGGGTTAGGTTCTTGTCCACAGCTTTGTTTCCAGATGGCATTGCTCTTCAGTGAAATGGCAAAGGATTTGGCCGATGCAACTCACAGCACAGTCTCATTCCAACAGACTCCATCAATGAAATGCCTTGGCAGGACTGAAAGTTGACTGTAGAGAAACCTCTTGAATGGGAAAAAAAAAATCTATCTTTGAACTAGTGTTTCCTTTCATGGGGTGGAAATTTCCATCACAACAGTACAGATCCTGTTGGCCGCTATGGTTCTCTTCTCCAAGAAATGGAGAAAGAAAAGTGAAAGTGTTAGTCTCTCAGTTGTGTCCAACTTTCTGTAACCTCACGGACTGAAGCCTGCCAGGTTCCTCTGTCCATGGGATTCTCCAGGCAAGAACACTGGAGTGGGTTGCCATTACCTTCTCCAAGGGATCTTCCTGACCTAGGGATGGAACTCAGGTCTCCTGCATTGCAGGCAGATTCTTTACCATCTGAGCCACCAAGGAAGCCCAAGAAATGGAGAAACCTGGTCAAATCTGTGGGGAGAGTCCAGAGCTTGGGGGATAATAAAGCTTAAGGGCAAGATTCATAAGGTCAGATGCCTATGAAAACTGAGAGAAATTGTGAATGAGTGGACAGTGGGGACCTTGTCATCTTATGGGACAACCCCTGCCAAATTAAGGGGCATGATCAGCTATTCACAGTTTGGTAATGTGGGCCCTGGGTTGTCAAATCTTCTGATTTCTCTAGGGATCCTTGAACTTGGGATCTTTCCTACAAATGTCTTCCTTGTTAAACGTTGGACTAATTCACTGAAAATGTAAAATATTTCCAGGCTGAAGCTAAAAATGCGTGTCGGTTAGTTTTGGCTTGTAGATTCTCTCTTCTGATTAGACGCTTGGAGAAAAGTCCAACTTCCTTTGCCTCCCCAGTAGTCCTTTGGACTGGAGTCAGAAAACCATGGTGAGAAAGGGGGTGGGGAGAGAGGAAATGTGGGTGAGGGCGCTGAGCTGGTGTACGGGGGTGCAGGTACCCACTCTCCCAGGCAAGATACAAAAGAAACCGCCCCCGACTAGAGGCTGACTGGTCCATCATGGCGTGTCACTGACATCGGAATTATATTAAATTATCACCACACGAGTGCCTTCTGCGCTTGTTGTTTGCGTTCCAAAATGTCCCAATGAATTCTAAAAGGAGCACTATGTTCTCTTAAAGGGAAAAAAAAAAAAACCAAACCCTAATGTTCTGTCCTTGATCGGAACCCACTCAGGAAAATGAGTGTTCTGAATGAGAGCCTTCCCTCCTCCTCGCTGGGGGAGAGAGGGAAACGGCGAGAATCGACTAAGGCTTTGGATTAGTTCATGGAAAAGTTTATTTTTTCTTTTATTATTGCTTTGTCTTTCCACTGAGAGAAAGTGGCCTGACAGATCTCAGAGGAGAACCGAGGGAAAGAGGCAGTCTGTGCACTGGGGCGGAGGGTGGGGTTGCTCAGTTGTGTCTGACTCCTTGAGACCCCAGGGACTGTAGCCCACCAGGCTCCTCCGTCCACGGGATTCTCCAGGCAGGAATACTGGAGTGGGCTGCCGTTTCCTTCTCCAGGGGATCTTCCTGAGCCAGGGGTCAAACCTGCCTCTCCTGCTTTGGCAGGTGGACTCTTCACCACTGAGCCACTAGGGAAGCCCGGGGGGAAGGGTATATATTTACTGAGAAGCTTTTCAGATGCTGGGACTGAGTTATGCTCCCACCTTGGTTCACAAATGAATGATACCTTTTGCTGAATAGGTGTTCGGTACCTACAGGTTCACAGGACATATTTTCCACTGACTGATCTTCCTTCCTTCTCCTTCCTCCTCCTCTTTCTTCATCCACACCTTTATTCAGTAAACATTTTCTGAGCATTCCCTCCCTCTCCGGCACTGTGCTAGGCAGAATGGATAAGATGCATCTAACCCAGTCACATCAGCTGTATAGTTAACAGCTTATTGAGCAAAGGTGTATTAACACATCATTTGTTCCCCAACATACATTATTGATGGGAGACATATCAACATTCACTTACATAACAAATCGCTGGCCATAGGCATTCGTTTCTGCAAAAATGCCCCGGTCAATAATGTGTTAAGTGACATGAGTCCATCTCCATGAGCTCAAAAAATAAAGTGAAATAATTTGGGCAACTTGCTTTAATGTTCTACGAGATGAGTATCGGCCAAGGTCATGGATATCTGCCACTCTTAGTCACTGTCCTCTCATGCCTCTCAAAGTGTTGAACATCTTGCAAAAAAGTAAGTGGGCTTAGATCATAATGTAAGAAAAGTATGGTGGAGAATATTGGGTTTTCACTAAAACTCACTTCCTGTTTATCCTGGGCACAAAGTTAGACCCCACATACCAGCCTCCTTTATGGTTAGTACTGACTGAGCCCTGTCTGCTGTGTCACTTCCAGACCCAAGCCACTAAAAGCCCCAGTGTTACCCTTTGAGAACCCATCAAAGAACTCAGGACCCAAGGTTCTCGGCCAGACCCCCAGGAGAGAAGGAATTGACAAGGAATGTCCAAGAGGACTGTTGCCTGTTAACCTGGAATGTCCTCAGTAGTTCCAAGTCTGTCGTTTTATTTGTCATTTACTTGTTAAAGCATCTTGCATTACTCACCCTAATTAATGCATCAGCTCTTTCACCAAATGAAGAACTGACCACCTGTTGCAAGACTGGATTAAAATCTGGCCGGTGGGATGGATAGGGAAGAGGTGTGTGGTTCTCTGTGGTGGCAAGCTATGTGATTTTTTCTTTTCACCTTATGATCCCGCTTCAGAGCCTTGACCATGGATCTAAAGGTGTAACTTGTCTACCTGGAGCATCATCTGGGACGGTTCATGGACAAGGCGATTCAGACTGAGGCAACGACTGGGTCAACTGAAGGAGGAAGACCTCAACTCCCATCCTCCCAACACACATGGCCCACAGCAATTCCAGGTCCCTGGGCCGTTTCTGCACGAGTAGATGTTCACCCGGGCTTCACTGACAAAGTGAGTATGGCAAGGTGTGCCCAGGCGCGCTCTCAGAACCCACTCAGTCCTGTCCTGGGCCAGGCTAGAGCGCAATTCACCCGAACTTCCAGTCCATGTGGTTTTATCACTCATCTCGAAATAGAGACAAAAATAACCATTTCCAAAGATTGTGGATTACACACGCACACGTGCGCGCGCGTACGCACACACACACACACACGCACACGCACACGCACACGCAAACTGCTACTATGGCTAGTACACAGTACCCTTCCTTTAATCAGATCCCAGGAATGACCCTTCAGAGATCAAAGACCAGACCCTTTACAAAATGCTATAATGTTATGGTGATGGCCACGATGCTGGGTAACTGACCCTCCCTCAGATAATGGCTATAAACGCTAGAGCCACTGGAAGGTAAACAAAAGTAGGCAGACTCGTAAGAGGGTCAAAACGTGAAAGAAGTAAAATAAACAACATGGGTTCAATTGTTTGTTTTTGTGGCTTTTAGCGTTAGAGCAGGCTGAAGACAGTGCTGCTGGAGAAAGCCAAAACTCCAGGAAAAACGTATGGCCTCAGGAGGAACGGGGGAGGGGAAAGCAAAGAGGAGAGAACCAGACAAACAAGAATATACCAAAAGGGGAGATTCAAATTCCCCTGCAGCAACACACACCTTAAATGTTACCATGGGGATCTCCCTGGTGGTCCAGTGGCTAAGACACCATGCTTCCAGTGCAGGGGACCAGGTTCGTCCCCTGGTCAGGGAACTGGATCTCACACAGTACTGCTAAGAGTGTGGATGCCACAACGAAAGACTGAAGATGGCATGTGCTGCAGCCAAGACTTGGCACAGCCAGATCAGACGCGGCTGAGTGTCTGAGAACAATATGAGGGTAGGTGCTGTGTACTGTGGGCCTGCTCTGCGCCTGATGACTTCCCTGCACTATTTAAGCTGGTCCTGACAACAACTTTGTGAGAGAAATATTCAGCTTCATGGTGATGAAGGAATCAAGGGTCAGGGAGATTAAATGCACCACCTAAGGTGATGAGGTTAATAACTGATCGAACCAAGACCTCAGGTTTGACTACACAGCTTCTAAGGATTCTATAGCACTCCGCCTCTAGGGTGGTTACCGTACTGTGGTGTCGGAGCAAGGAAAACGGAGGACTGCGCTGCCTCTTCGTTCTCACTGTCTCATGACAATTACCGTGGGTTTCAGTGATGTGAAGAAACAACAGGGAAAGAGCAGCAGAACAGAAAACACCTTTCCCAACATCTGCCTCTAGCGAGTGGCCTTGTGTGCCAGCCCCTCGTGGAGCTGATATCAGAGTTCATGCTTTTCGCTTTAAACAAAATTTTAGATGGATTAAGAAGGAAATAAGGGTTGTCAGGGTTCAAGAGACACTGGATTCATTCCATAGATACCTTTTAGGAATAGGTAGTCCCCGGAGTCTTCAAAATAAATTACTGTGACTTCATCAGGCATAGGAGATTAGCTCTAAATCCAATGCTTCAATGCCATTTTCAATTTTCTATTCACAACGAGATGGCTCAGTTTCTCTGGGTTCTTCTACCTTTCTCTGAGAGTTTAAAACAAAGTTTCTCTAGGTTGTATGACAGCACCTCAGATGGGTGCTGCTTCTTGCTTCCTGGAGTACTTGATTATCCTCATTCACCATCCAAACAACCCAGTGTGGATGGTGGACCATCTCGCTGTCTTGACACAGACAGTGTTCAGTCTGTCCTTTCTGAGCTTTTGAAGTTTTGGATGTTATTGCTGGAGGCTTAGTCCGATGGCAGGAGTTTTGAATCTTGACTCTTCATCCTTTTAGCTGTCTAAACTTGGACAAGTCACTTTACCTCTCTGGGTTTTTCTTTTCCCCTCATTTTCAAAGTGTAGACAGTAAGAGTGCAGGAGACACCTGAGTTGCAGTTTCGATCCCCGGGTCGGGAAGATCCCCTGGAGAAGGGAATGGCAACCCACTCCAGTGTTCTTGCCTGGGAAATCCCATGGACAGAGGAGCCCGGTGGGCTACAGTCCATGGGGTTGCAAAGAGTTGGACACAACTGAAGCAACTTAGCACACACAGACGGTAATAACAGTGCCTGCTGCATCTGACCTTTGGGAGGTTAGGGGAGATAATGTATGTAAAAGACAGGGACCAGCTGGCATATAGGACATGCTTAATTAAAAATGCAAACAATCATGGCAGAACTCTGGGCCACAGAAAAGGAACTGGTATCTGTGTCCGGGGTAGAAAGGGGAATTGAGAAAAGGACATGGTTCTGTAAATTTTCTCAGGGGAGGGGCAATTTGGGTTCAGTTCGGAAGGGTGAAGAGTAGTTTTCTAAGTGGGTTGAGTGGAGTAATTATTCCAGATAGTAGTAACAGCATTTTCACAGGTTTACGTGGTAGGATATTGGCTGGAGCGGGGGGAGTAAAGCTGGAAACTTCGGCTGTGATGAAGCTGTGAGGGGTCCTGTTGGTGCAGTGAAGGATCTGGGCACTCACTCTACAGGAGATATGCCAAGGGTAGAGACTGACACTTCCCAGGTTCTAAGGGGGGAATTCACTTCAGCAGGAAGGCGGAACATGCATTCCAGAGGCATAAAGTGGAGGCTTGAAGAAGTCTGACTTGTCTGGCATAGGACCCGTGAAAGAGGGTGCTGACCTGAACTGAGCAGTAGCTGTGAGGGTGGACAAGAAAGGGTGGAGTCTCAGATCGCTTCAGAGATGACTAACCAGATACCGAAAAATGCTTGAAAAGAAATTAAGGCTCGATTCACTCTCTCGAAGAGGAAGAGATTCTGCTAAATTGATTTTTGAAAGGACTCTCAGGAGAATTAAAATTAATTCAAGAAGAAAGCAATTTGGCTCAAGCCATGGTTCTTAAATGGCAACGTGATTGGTTTGGAGGAGTTGTTAAAATTCTAATTCCGGGTCCCCTCCCCCAAAGGTTCTGGTGCAGAAAGGCTAGGGTGGGGAGCCAGAAACCACATTTTTAGTAGGTGCCCAGGGGATTCTCAGGGCGGGGATGCCAAAACTCCTACACTGAGAAACAGGGGCTTAAGGAAAGAAGAGTAATAGGCAGGATGCACTTTGAAAGCCATGCAAGGGACTTCCCTGGTGGTCCAATAGCTAAGATGCCGAGCTTGCAATGCAGGGGGCCCAAGTTCTATCCCTGGTCAGGGAACTAGATCCCACATGCTGTAATGAAGGGTTCACACACTAAAGATGCAGCATGCAGCACCAAAGATCAAGGATCCCGCATGCCTTCTACTAAGACCTGGCACAGCCAGACCAAAACGTAATAAATAAATATTTTTTTAAAAGCCAGGCAAGACTAAATTGAAGCAAAGACTTTGTGGGATAAGCAATCAGGAACACTTGAGGAAGAAAGCCCCCTGTGAGCTGAATCTTAAAGGGGGATATGAGCATAGTTAACAATTGGTGCCTAGTTACCAGCAATGAAAAGACCATCCTGGCAGATGGTGATTTGTTGAAGACAGCCTCGAAGGGCAAAAAGAAATCAGACTGGAAGGCACATTGACTGGGGGGTAAGTGGTGGTGGTGGTTGACCGGAGGTGCCAGCGACAAGCCATATAGTCTTGAACAGGAGAAATCCACCAAGCAAATGGAGCTCCACCTCTCTTAAGATCCGACACTGAGCTGTCTCTGCCAATTCTATCAACGGAGGGAAAATGAGGAGGCAGACAAGGGCAAGAGGGAGTCAGGGCTGCTGGTTCAGAGGCCTCTTGGTTATGGGATGAGTCTGTTCGCATGGCGAGCCCAGTGGGTTGCTGGTAGCCACAAGCCACACTGGTATAGTGGTATCTTTCATCAGAAAGAGAGCGAGCGTGTGAGCTGGGAGGGAGCAGGACACAGAACCACGACATGGATTTCTGTGAAGCTTCTTCAGGAAGCTATCAGGAGGTCCAGGCCTCCCCTGGTGGTCCAGTGGTTAAGAATCTGTCTTAACCACAGTGCACAGGATGCTCGTTAGAGCATAAGTGCTTCTGTCTCTGCAACCTGCCTGGAGCCTTCTCATCTACTGTTCCCTCCGGAAGAACGCTCTTCCGTGCTCCAGCTAGTCAACTGCCTCATGTCCTTCCACTCTCAGTAGAAAGATACTTCCTCAAGGAAGCCTTTCCCAGCCCCCAGGCTGGACTACGTGTCTGTTGTAGACGCCCTCCAGGCAATAGACCCAGGTGGTTAAGAACCTGGGCTCTGGAACCAGATTGCCCAGATGGCGCCACTTAGCAGCTCTGTGACCTTGGGAAAATGTCTGAACCTCCCAGAGCCCGAGTTTCCTCGTCTATACACTGAAGACGATATTAATAGCATATGCTTCATAACCGAGAGTGACTGTTACTGAGTTAGTGCCTACAATGTGCTACGAGCAATGGGCGTCATTTAGTCACTCTGTCGTGTCCGACTCTTTTGTGACCCCATGGACTGTAGCCTGCCAGGCTCCTCTGCCCGTGGGATTTTCCAGGCAAGAACACTGGACTGGGTAGCCACTTCCTTTTCCAGGAGGTCTTCCCCACCCAGGGATCGAGTGCGTCTTCTGCGCTGGCAGGAGGGCTCTTCACAAGTGAGCCAGTGACCAGCAGATAGCAAATGCCACACCGGCGGCACGGCCAGTGAGAGCCCTCCGTACTGGATTTCCTCCCCCTAAGCAGTTTGTTCTTGTCTCAGCGGTACTGATGATTATGTGTATGATCATCTGTGTCACAGCTGACTTCCCATGTAGATTAAAGACCCCGAGAGGGCTCATGTCTGTATCATGTCCTGCTCTGACTCCAGTTCCGCCATGTAGCTGATACTAATATGGGTTGGGTGAGCATATCTAATCAAACCACCTTGAAAGCTAGGGATGGGAAGTACTTCCACAAGGCCGCAGAGGGCATGGGTTTAGCACTGCAGAGGGGCCTCTAGAATTAAGGTGCCTTAAAATTCAAAGCCCTTGGGGAAGCACTTTGGAAATTTTTAGAGTGCTCTACTCAATTCCGGCATTAACAAACATCCTTCTTGCCTCATAGTCACAATGCCCTCCTTGTCAAGAATAAGAAAGAGAAGTTGAAATATCTAATGTTCTCTCTCTGTTTCTACTTCTGTTTCCCCTCAGCTCCTGGGATCTCCATCATGCAGAGAGCCCACCTGGTCTCACCTGGAGGCAGGGCAGGCAGGAGGCTGTGAGGGTTTAGGTCTTTAGTTAAACATACCAGTTTCCATGGGCTTCCCTGATAGCTCAGTTGGTAAAAAATCTGCCTGCAATGTGGGAAACTTGGGTTTGCTCCCTGGGTTGGGAAGATCCCCTGGAGAAGGAAACGGCTACCCACTCCAGTAATTCTGGCTTGGAGAATTCCATGGACTGTGTATAGTCCATGGGGTCCCAAAGAGTCAGACATGCCTGAGCGACTTTCACTTTCACCAGTTCCAATGCTGGCTAGCTGTGGGACCCTGGCTGGATCTCATACCTCTTGGACCTCAGTCCCCACATCATAGCGTGGAGGTGATAGAGTGTAAAGATCCTTGAGTTTTGTTGAGAGGTTTAGATGACTAAACGCTGCCTGGCACATAGTATGTGCTTAGTAAGTGTTCCCATGGTTATGATTAATTCTTCCTTATTTTACGCAGGGAAACTAATCCCAGGGAGGGGAGGGATGTGACAAAGGACAAGAACGAGAGGTTTGAGCATCAATTCAAGAGGCCTGTACCAAGCCTTCTACTTGCCCACTGCTTATCAAGGAGGTGAACAAGAAACAGCCCTCACCTCAAGGGGCTCAGAAACTCCTAGGAGAGAGAGAGAGAGAGGCTAACAGTCACAACAGGTGCTATCCACAAAGGGACATATCTGGGACTAAGGGAGCACAAAGGTCGCACCCAAGTGAACCTGGAGAGTTCCGGGGAAGGATACACAGACATGCCAGGACAGGCCACCCAGGCGAAGGTGAGAGATGAGAGAGGGCATTCTAGGAACTGACAGAAAGCAGAGCTGTGGCTGTCAGCTTCGTTTATTCCTCAACAGATGTCTGCGGGACATGCTTCTATATACAGTGCGCTAGGTCCTACAGAGATGGTCTAGACCCTGAGACCTTGGCTGTTCATAAACCGATCACAAGGGCAGAGGCTCTGAGCTGCGGGTGCAAGTCACAGCCAGGCTGCTTCTCGCCAGGGCAACTCTAGGCATTGTTCCACTAGGGGGCGCTGCGGCGACAGCCCGTCCTCAGCCGTTAGATTAGAAAAACAAAACTGTATAAAGAAACTTCCTGTGTGTGAAATGGATCGCCAGTCCAGGTTTGATGCATGGGACAGGGCACTCAGGGCCGGTGCATTGGGATGACCCTGAGGGATGGGAGTGGGAGGGAGGTGGGAGGGGGGTTCAGGATGGGGGACACATGTACACCCATGTCTGATTCATGTCAATGTATGGCAAAAACCACTACAATATTGTAAAGTAATTAGCCTCCAATTAAAATTAATCAATCAATTAAAAAAAGAAACGATGAAAAATTTCAACATTAAATAGTGCTGTATAACAATTAAGGGAAATTATTGCAGCCCACTTAAGTTTTGAATTATTTCTATTAAACACTAGTTCACAATGATTAATGATTCTTCACATGCAAACCCCATCACACGGTGCGTAGGGTGAGTATTCTAAATCACCCAGGGGCTGATCGTTCTTGCAAAGGTCCGCTCTACTTTTGTGTGACTGCAGCTGAAGAACAGTTCTGCCCTTCCGCCCACATCATCATGAAACTCTCCTCTCCCCTGCCACTAACCTCATCAGAAAAAAAAGGAATACATAAAATTGATGAATTGTTTACTGGGAGAAGAATATCAGAGTTAACCCCCGTCACCTCCCTGTCCCTCTCACTCAGGAGTCTGTGTCTGACAATGGCCTTGAGGAAGTGTTTTGGGGAGGAGATGGGCAGGCCTTCTCATCCATCAATCTCAACAGCCCATGACTCTTTCAATGTCTATTAGAGAATGTGCTAGCCTGAATTTATGGAAACCCACGAGGAACTCTGCGCTTACCACACCTGTGGCTGAGGAAGTTGGGGGAAGGACATTTCCGTTTGCTTATTGGATTCATCAGACAATAGGTTCTACTTTCACGTGAACCGGAAATGTAACCATTTGTTGAAAGGGATCCATGAGGATAAGGACACAGATATGAGGGAGACAGAAAATGGACCCCTCAGGTGTGGAGACAAGGGGACCCTCCTAAACTCTTGTGGGGAATGTAAATTGGTACAGCCACTATGGAGAACAGGATGGAGGTTCTTTAAACTAAAAACAGAACTACCGTATGACCCCGTAGAGTCCCGCTCCCGGGCATCTATCCGGAGAAAACCGTAATTCAAAAAGAGTCATGCACTCCAGTGTTCACAGCAGCACTGTTGACAAGAGCCAAGACGTAGAAGCGACCGACACGCCCACCAACAAATCAACGGCTGGAGACAAAGTGGTCCACATACACAGTGGAGCATTACTCAGCCATATAAACACATATACATTCAAAGCTGTAACATTAGAGAAAGGAAAAGAGCTAAAGGAAAGTGTGTCTGTTAGGAGGAGGAGATGGTCTGAGGCAGGGAGAAGGAAGAAGAGGGATTCAGGAAGTCTGGGGAACCAGCGACATTTCAATCTCACCCACCATTTACTGTCGGTGTGATCCTGGCTACGGAACTTTACCATGGGGTCTTAGTTTCTCATCCATGGCATGAAAATAACAGGAATAGCACCAAGTTCAGGGGGCCATTTTGAGATTTGAAGGACCCCATCCAGATGAAGCACATGGCCCCGGACCAGGCAGAGATTAAAGGTGGTGACAGCGACCTCCCTGGTAGTCTAGTGGTTAAGAGTCCATCTGCCAGGGCAATCGACACAGGTTCAATCCCTGGTCCGGGAAGATTCCGCCTGCCATAGGACAACCAAGCACTTGCGCCACAACTCCTGAGCCTGCCAGCCGCAGCTACTGGAGCCCTCGCAGCCTAGAGCCCCTGCTCTGCAACAAGAGCAGCCGCCGCGACAAGAGGCCCACACACCACAGCTAGTGAGTAGCCCCCTGCTCGCTGCAGCTGGAAAAAGCCGCTAGCCACAGCAAAGACCAGTGCGGCCAAAGATGAACAAATAAATAAATATTAAAAAAATAATAAAGTCACAAAGGCTGGCAGGCTCACAGGTTTGTAGGAAGTGCCCGTGGACACCAGCTCCCTTTCCTCCTCTTCCAGTGTTTATTTACATCTGAAGACCCATGGGGGCTGAAGCTACAACAACCTCCTTTCTTGCCCCATGGTAAGACGCTACCTATTTGCTGAGTGCAAATTAGCAGAAGGGGATTCACCAAGCTGTGAAAAAGCTGCCCTGATGGTTATCCTTACCTTGGGCCCTGGGTATACCTCTCTTTGTTGAAGTTTTGCCGCATAAAGATGTCTTGGAAACTTTCAGAGATAATGGGACTGCAGGAAGAGTATCAATTAAATTAACCTTTCCCCAACAGCATCAAGCAGACGAAACAAGCCAAGGTAATTAAAGAGATGGCTTTTGCCTTTCTCTTAAGTTACCATTTTGTACAAAGTAGCTCCCAACGTCATCACACTGTGGATTTCCTCTCGGATGAACAGACACAAGTTAAATTAGCTCCCAGATATCCTCTTCCTCCCAGGCCTGGCTGTTGTGCAAAGAGTAGAGTTGAGATTAGCCCAGAGGGTGAATGCTACACACAGCCCTTGCTCTGCATTGGGCTCTTAGCAACTTGACACCTGGGTATGGTTCTCCATCTACTGTTTTTTTTTAATCACAGGCTCTAACACAGTGATGGTGCAAAAGGTTGGTCAGAGAATGACAAAGGGCT
Organism: Redunca redunca; assembly: GCA_006410935.1. Taxonomy (NCBI): domain Eukaryota; kingdom Metazoa; phylum Chordata; class Mammalia; order Artiodactyla; family Bovidae; genus Redunca; species Redunca redunca. The sequence goes on from SJYQ01003836.1 coordinate 215,172, forward strand.
GGCTTCTTCCGTCACTAATTTGCAAGTGACTTGTGCCAGTCTTTTCCCATTCTCTAGGAATCAATTTTTTTTTTTTTTTCATTTACCAATGAGCAGACAACTCTGACTTTAAGGACCTGTCCAGAATTGATCATCTCTAAATGTCTTCAGTAGTCCAGGCTTGCTATGAAACTTCCAGTGACTCTCTGATCACCCCCACTGTCTTTCCAAATTGTTGAGCATAAGTCTCCTAGAACTTGGCTGAGATGGCTGGTTTCCCCCATTAGATTTTTCCCTCCTCTTTTGTTTAATTATAAAAATCGCCACATTTTAGCTGGAGACACAGCCATCTAGGATATACTAATGTTCTCAACCTATCTTGCAGCCCATGGGGCTACATTATGGCCAACAGGAAGTGAGAGGTATAACTCTCACCGAAAACCCTCAGAAAAAAAGTGTCCATCACTCCCTACTGACCCTTTCCCACTGGCTGGAAGGTGGGTATAAGGACATGAGCTGGAATGGCTGTCTTTGATGATGTGAAGGAAGGTCCTTGTTGAGGATACTCTGCATTCTCTAAGCGGGAAGGAGCCTGGGGTCCCTGGGGATTCCAGACCCGTCTTGTTAGCTCCGGGCCATCCATACTGATTGAGAAACCAGCCTCTGTCTTAGCTAATCAATCCACAAGTGTATTTTGATTTCTCTGGCATAAGAGTTGACCCAATGTTATTAATAACTTAGTCTGTAGAGGTGAGTCTTGCTTTACCCAGTAATAAGATTCTGGAAAATGTATGAGTAAATGGAATTATTGTATCTTCAATCACACTCTCCATGTGCCTGGAGAAGCTGTATGTTGGGGCAGTTACGAGTAGGATTTTGGAGCCGGAACTGAGGTTTAGCTCTATCGCTACCTGTGTGGCTTTGGACACGTTACTTAGCATCCCTATGCCTCCCTCTGTTTTTGTTTTTCGTTCTTCCATTTACAAAGTGAAGGTGACTGTACTCATCTCACAGGTTTCTTGTGAAGATTGATTGAGATGCTGATTATAAAGTCCTTAGCATGGGGACTCACGCTGTAGAGAAGCACTCTGTAAATAATATTCTATGGAATTATCTGGGAAGTGAAAAAAAAACAAATGTCACAGAATCCACCAGCACAGATTCCGGTTCCACTGGTCTCGAGTGGGGTCTTGGTAACTATGCATTTTAAAGCTTTTCCAGGTCCCTCCCTGGCAGTCCAGTGGTTGGACCCCTGCACTTCCACTGTGGGCATGGCACAGGTTTGATCCCTGGTCAGGGAAGTAGGATTCAGCAAGCCACAACGCATGTCCAAAAAAGTGAAATAAAGCTTTCCAGTTCCTTGAGTAGTTGGGAACCACTGAATTAAAGGAATCTAGGGGGAGAACTTTCTAGAAATCAGTTTCTGATTTGTGCTTGCTCCTTGGAAGGAAAGCTATGACAAACCTAGACAGTGTATTAAAAAGCAGAGACATCACTTGGCCAACAAAGGTCCATAGAGTCAAAGCTATGGTTTTTCCAGAAGTCATGAATGGATGTGAGAGTTGGTCCATAAAGAAGGTTCAGTGCCAAAGAATTGATGCTTTTAAACTGTGCTGGAGAAGACTCTTGAGAGTCCCTTGGACTGTAAGGAGATCAAGCCAGTCAATCCTAAAGGAAGTCAACCCTGAATATTCACTGGAAGGACTGATGCTGAAGCTGAAGCTCCAGTACTTTGGCCACCTGATGTGAAGAGCTGACTCATTGGAACAGACCCCGATACTGGGAAAGATTGAGGGGAGGGAGAAAGGGGGATGACAGAGATAGTGAAGGGCAGGGAAGCCTGGCACACTGCAGTCTGTGGGGACGCAGAGTCTGAGACGACTTGGCGACTGAACAACAACGAGGGAGAGGGCTTTCTATGAATCAGTTCCTGAGTTGCCCATCATGCGAATACGGCCTCACCTCCAGGGTGAGCTGTCCTTGCGGCCCCTTTCTGTTTCGGTTTAATTTATTCCCCATCGTCTCTGGATACACGTGTGTTCCTGCCGTCACTGTCCACAGCATAAGCTTCCAGAGGAATCCCTGAGTCTAAGGTGCCGTCTGGGCCTGATTCCAGTGATAACTAATATCTGTGTAGCTTATGGGCTTTCTGGAGTACCGTCATATGCACTAGATCTCGGCCACAGCCCTGGAAAGCATTTAAAACTGGATTTTACCATCATCATCACTCTCACCTCTATTTTAAAGATGAGAAAACTGAGGAGGCTCAGAGTGGTTAGATAATTTCTCCAATAGGAGCCCAGATTTGAACTAAGTTCTATCTGATTTCAAAGCGTGTGATTCATTCCTGAACCCCTCTGCTTCTCTAATATTACATTGTGATTACTGAATGAGTCATTTCTTCATTTATTCAATACACGTTTGTAGTCTCAAAGACCAAAGAGATGGATAACTGCCGGAGCTGATGAAACCCTGGGTAGACCCGCAGTTTCTCCCTATTTGCTCAAATCCAGCTGTGAGTTTGGTGAAAGCGTCAAGGAGCTCCGATGCCACGAAAGCCCTCTGGAGAATCCACAGGGGGACACCTGACCATGCCAGAGTTGCCCAGGAATTCCATGTGAGGAAAGAAAGACTGAACAGATGGCCTTTTTATCCTTTTCTCCAAATCCATCCCTAGTCGATGAAGCCATTCTCTTTGGCCAGAGCAGCTTGAAAGCTGCTGTGAGGCCACTCTCACGTCTAACTTCCCCCAAGCCAACTGCAGATCAAAAACATCAAGGTGAAAAGCCCCTGTCATCCAGAAAGCCTGTGTTCCATTTGCCAAAAAAAAAAAAAAAAAAAAAAAATGTTTCTCTTACATATTATATAACTCCAGGGAGGCAGTTGCTTAGCAACCAAGCCCAGTTGGCTGGGCTGGGAGGAGTTATTAACTCTTCCTGCAGTCAATCGACATTGTTGAGTCTTCTGGAAGGCCACCAGCTACCCTATTTTCATAACGGAAAGCTCATGACATTCATCTGTCCCTACACCAGCACCTCTCCTGGCTTCCTTTTCACCAGAATTGCGTAAGTGAGAGCATGAAGCTCACCTAGCAAGACCAGCCTCAGGCTTTCCTCAGCCCATGGAGAGAATCTATTGAGAATCCATTTGGTCATTTGAGTTACATGAAATGAAACACCCAGCAAGTAATAGAAGTTAAATGCCTACATTGCCATATCAACATGCATAATTACATTTTCAACAGGAATTTATAGAGCACCTATGATGAGCCAGACCCAACATTAGGTATTGGAGATCAGCAATAAAAGAGATTGTCATTGCTCCAGCCTGATGAACTTACATTCTAGTTGGGCACATAGATGTTACCTATGCAAAGAGAGAAATAAACAGGTGAATTCGCTAGCTAAACTGTTTAAGTGACAAGCCTCACAGTTGTTCAGAGTATTTGAATTGACTAATAGAACAACATTTGGATACAGTGTATAAGCATAACATGTGCAAACTGAAAGCTGTTCAGTTATGTTGGACAGACTCTCTGGAACCTCATGAACTATTCAGTCCAGGGAATTCTCCAGGCCAGAATACTGGAGTGGGTAGCCTTTCCTTTCTCCAGAAGATCTTCCCAATCCAGTGATCGAACCCACGTCTCCTGCATTGCAGGCAGATTCTTTACCAGCTGAGCCACAAGGGAAGCCCAAGAATACTGGAGTGGGTAGCCTAGCCCTTCTCCAGAGGATCTTCCCAACCCAGGAATTGAACCCAGGTCTCTTGCACTGAAGACGGATTCTTTACCAGCTGAGCTATCAGGGAAGCCCAATATGTGGGCTCTACACCATGATACATTTGACTGGTAATAAAGACTAAGTCCTATGTAGTATATGTAACTTTTGCCAAGTAAATAGAATCAAACATGAAAATTTTATGAGTGTTTTAAAAAAGAGTAGTTCCAAAAGGCTAAAGACATTGTCTCACTATCTTTGTATCATATTTATTAAAGGATTTTCTCTAGTATTAAAAAAGAAAAACAAGCTAATTCTGTCTATCTTAAGTGCTTTGAGGAAATAAAATAAGGGGTTGAAACAGAGCCCGGTGCCTGTGTAGGAGGGGGTGTATCTATTTCTACAGATATCTGTATGCCCCCACATAAATGTATCCATCTATAAGATGTGTCCATATGCTGGACACTCCGGGTGGCTGCTGACAGATATCTTCCATTCAATGGCAGCATTGCGAGAGCCCTAGAGCTGATCTTATTCAATCTCCAAAATCTTTCCCATCCTTGTAAATGGTACTCCCAGATCCAGCCAGTCACTCAGGCAGTAACCGGGGGCGGGGGTGGGTGGAGCACCCTTGATGCTGTTTTCTCCCTTTCCCCCACATTTTATCCACCAACAAATCTATTGACTTTGATTTCAAAATAGACCTTCAACTGGCCACTTCTCTCCATCTCCATAGCTCCCATGCAAGCTGCCCCTCTGCCCCTGACTCTTAACAGCTTCCCCACGGGTGTCCTCTGACAGTCCCCTCTCCACCCAGCAGCCGACAGTGGAACTCAGACCCCATCACCCCCTCCTCTGCTGGTCACCTCTCTGTGCCTTGCCTCCCACTGTTTTCAGGCTGCCTGCGGGAGCCTAGCTGCTTCTCTTGAGTAGTCCAACTCTGACTACTCCCGCCCTCCTTTACCAGCCATGATGGCCTTGGTTCTGACTCAAGCAGGGCATGCTCATTCTTTACTCGGAGGCTTTGCACATGCTGATGCCTTTGCCCTAGGGCTGACAAACCCTTACTGCCCCATCAGATCGCAGTTCAAAGGTTGCCTCCTCAGGGAGGACCCCGCCCCGCCCCGCCCCCTCACCTGATCCCAGCACCCTGGCTGATGCATTTGCAGCCCACCTATTTGTAACTGTATTGTAAGCAGCCTTTGGCAGGAAAGAGCTCTCTCCAGGGAGCCCCCTTTCATCCTCTCACTAACCTTAGACAAGTCACCCTCCTGCTCTGCCCATCTCAGGCCCTGGCACACGTTTCAAACCTGTTGACCACACAACACCTTGCCTAATCAGTTGGTTCTTTTCATAGATCCGAGAAGTAGAAACAAAGAATAAGTAATGAACAGATGATCAGATCTATCCCCTTGCTTCCCTATCAGTAATCTCATGATAAACAAGATACACCCCAGTGTTCACTGGAGCACTGTTTACGAAAGTCAGGACATGGCAGTAACCTAAATGTCCATCAACAGATGAATGGACAGAGAAGACATGGTGCATATATACACTGGAATGTTACTCAGCCATAAAAAGGAATGAAAGTGGGTCATTGGTAGAGATGTGGATGGACCAAGAGTCTGTCATACAGTGAAGTAAGTCAGAAAAAGTAAGACAAATATCATATATTAACACATATATGCAGAATCCAGGGAAAAATGGTACAGATGAACTTATTTTCAGGGAAGGAATAGAGACAGAGATGTAGAGAATGGAAGTGTGAACTTGAGCTGGGGAAGCTGGGGTGAGATGAATTGGAAGATTAGGATTGATATGTATACACCATCACGTGTGAAATAGAAAGCTAGTAGGAAGCCGCTGTATAGCACGGGGACCTCAGCTCGGCGCTCTGTGATGACCTAGAGGGGTGGGATGGGTGGGGGCGGGAAGGGAGCTCAAGAGGGCGGGGATATATGTACACATGTGCCTGATTCACATCTCTGTACAGCAGAAACTAACACAACACCGTGAAGTAGCTATAACCCCCCCAAAAAGATAGCATCTAAGGAAAAATCACAAGGAGTCAACAGACCTGCAAACAGTGGGGAATGGTGGGGCCTCTGACCCCCCATCTCCAGGACTCACTGAGATCACTTCCCTTTTTCTCTTAAAAAATGCACACGGCTGAGCAGACTCTTTGGAAGTAGGTTTTGGGGGACACTGAGTTTACCATCTCCCCAGATGGCTGGCATTCTGATTAAAAGCGATTTTCTTTTCTACCTACACGTCTGTCTATCTTCTCTCTCTCTCTCTCTCTAGTATTGAGTTTTGAGTGGTAAACAGTTGGACCTGATCCAGTGACAGTGTGTTTCTGTGCGGATAAGTATATATGTTCAACTTGCATGTTGCTTTTCTCCTCTTATAGACTGAGCTTCATGAGGGCAGAGAACACATCTATTTGTTTGCAATTATATCTCCAGCATCTGTCCTGGAGCCATGGCATAGAGAGACACTGTTTAGATATTTCTATTTTCCAAATGAATGAATGCAACATAATAAAATACCTAGAATTTACTGAGAGTGTACTACTTCCCAAGAACAGTGCCAAACACTTTACACTTAACATAGTTAAATTAAATCTCATTTAGAGGTAGGCGTTACTATCTCCATTTTACTCACTTATCAATTTTTAAATTAATTTTTCACATTAAAAACATATTTTTAAAGTCTTTACTGAATTTGTTACATCGTTTCTGGTTTTTTCATTCATTTTTTTTTTTTTTTGGCCACAAGGCATGTGGAATCTTAGCTCCCTGACCAGGGATCAAACCCACACCCCCTGTATTGGAAGGCAGAGTCTCGACCACTGGACCACGAGGGGAGTCCCTACAATCCTCATTTTAGAGATGAGTCAACTAAGGTTCAGAGACAGGAGCCGATAAGACCAAGTTCACACAGCCAGGCAGCAGCTAGGATGAAAACAGAACAAAGCTTACTTTGACTCCCAAAGCTGGGCTTTTCAGTCACTGTAGAACTCTTAGTACCTGGGGAAGTTCTATGACACTTTTTTTTAAACCACATCCCCCTGCTTTACTGTATGAGGAATATTTCACCCAAAGGCAGCAGGCTTATCAAAGGCAGCTTGAGAGTCTGAGATGGCATTGCAGGTGGGCTCAGTCAGGCCAGTCTTGCAAAGTCAGGCAGAGTTTATCTGGACAACCAGAGCAGAGCAGACAAAGGGTGAACCAAAATAACTCCCCACATGGAGTCATTCCCAGTTGTGCCTGGGAGGCTTTGCAGGACATCTGAGATGCTTTGTAGCACAAGGTGTCTCCCCACTGCTTTATGTCCAGCACAGATCTGGATTATTAAAAAGAATGTGTCCATGGAAGTAGCTGGAGCTCAACAGTTCTGGAGGTGGAGGGAACTTGATTAGGATTAAAATAAGATGATGCAAATGGCTACCCCTTGTTGGGTGTTCGGAGCCCTCAGTCAGGATCCTTCCATGCCTCTGGGTCCACCTGAAGTCCTTCCAGGTGGGCGCTCTTCCCATCCCAGAAGAGGAGAGATACACTGGTCCACTTCAAGTGGTATGGCCTGTAAGTGGTGGATCTGGAGTTCCACCTGAGCTAGGTGAAGATCCAGAGTTCTCTTTCCAGTGCCATCAGGAATACCCCATTCTGTGATCTCCCAACCCATCTCTAAGGACCTACTGCATTGCCCAGTGATTGATTCATACACAGATTCCTATGATACCATGAGATGGCCAGGAGGAAACCGTGATTGTGGGTCACAGACAGTTGATGTGCCGTTCAAGCTTGCCAACTAGTGAGTGTAAGGTCGGGCTTTCTGAATTCTGGGGTGGGATTAGGTAGCCACAAACACACTTAATTCACACCACCTTTGCTTCAGGGTGCACTCAGTTCAGTTGAGTCACTCAGTCATGTCCATTCCTTGTGACCCCATGGACTGCAGCATGCCAGGCCTCCCTGTCCATCACCAACTCCCAGAGTTTACTCAAACCCATGTCCATTGAGTCGGCGATGTCATCCAACCATCTCATCCTCTGTTGTCCCCTTCTCCTCCTGCCTTCAATCTTTCCCAGCATCAGGGTCTTTTCAAATGAGTTGGTTCTTCGCACCAGGTAGCCAAAGTATTGAAGTTTCAGCTTCAGCATCAGTCCTCGCAATGAATATTCAGGACTGATTTCCTTTAGGATGCACTGGTTGGATCTCCTTGTAGTCCAAGGGACTCTTAAGAATCTTCTCCAACACCACAGTTCAAAAGCATCAATTCCTCAGTGCTCAGCTATCTTTATAGTCCAACTCTCACATCCACACATGACCACTGGAAAAACCATAGCTTTGACTAGACGGACCTTTGTTAATAGTGTCTCTGCTTTTTAACATTCTGTCTAGGTTGGTCTAAGTGTACTAGTTATAGCAAATATCTGCAGGATAATCATCTTCAACATCATCATCTTCTTCTAAAGGCCAGGATGATCAACAGAATGAGTTAGCCTGTACAATAGCACCCTACCCTCAAAAACCACTTGCTTTTCCCATCTGTGAGATAGGTATTTCGGGAGTAGGCTCTGGTTGCGTCTAAGGTTGTTTTTAGTCCCAAAGCTGTCACCTCCAATCTTTAAGTTTGCTCTTCTCTGAGCCTGAAATGCCCTTCTCTTTCCCATCTTTGGGATAAGATCTCTTCACTCATCCTCTGGGATCCAGCTTAGGGATCACCTCCTCCAGGAAGCCTTCCTTAGAACCCTAGTCTGGGTCAGGTGCATCCCTGAAGTTCTGTGGCTGATTTCTCTATCCCAGGACACATTGCTATTTGTCAAAATTGTCTGCTTATCCATTCAGCCTCCCCATTGGCCTCTGACTCTTTTGGGAGCAAGGATTCTGTCCTAGACAGCTTCTTTCCTTCAACAACCAGCACAGTTGCTGGCATTCGAGAAACACCCAGCATGGATTCTCTGTATACACAGCACCATGATCTCCGATGTGGTTATTATTCCTGGAAGAACTGAACTCAAGCAGCCACAGGGAGCAAAATCGAGTGCCATGACAAGTCTAAACATCACAGAGACTCAAGAAGCATATAGAAACATAAAGAGAAAATGGCTTTTCAAAGCTGAAAAGAAGGAAAGAAAAATCGTACTGGCTGTGAGTTCAGGTAGGATTTGTTGGTGTGCTGGGGTAGGGATGGGATAACTAATTTTCTCCATACATCTCCCCAGTGTTCAAAAATGCCCAATAAGGGGGAAAAATCAAACTGAAAAAATAGTACCTTTGTAAAATTCACACTATTTTAGGACAATGTAATACAAGAAGACTGAAGAAGAGCATCAAGCCAGGGTCAGCTCTTGGCCCGGACACACACTTGCTCTCTCTGTGACCTTGCATGAGTTACTTCCCCTCTCTGAGTCCTATACGCTGCGTCTTTAAAAAGGGAGATGGACTAGGGTATTCACCAAGTGTTCTGATGCATATATATTCCTCAGGCACTGAGCCATGTTTTTCTCACATGGATTTTCAGGTGACATATTAAGGGTTTTGTTTTTTTTTCTTTCCCTTGGGGAATTTTCTCATTTTTCCATGTTCAAAGACACACAAATGGCTTACAATTCCCTGCTGTTGTAAGAGCAATTTGCCTTCATTACCCTAAAGCTTTCAGCATTTCTTGAAACCACTTTTTATATGGAAAAAAAATTGTTCGTGATGTGATCACAGGAGATAAATCTGCTATTTCTTGTTTCAAAAAGTAATCAAAATGCTTCCTACTAGAGCAGGTACTCATTACAATTTATGACGAGGGCTGAAACCTGCCTTTTCATCTGCCCAGAATCATTGCTTCTGTTTGGGACAGGAAAGCCTAGAGGGGGGAGGGCGGGTGTGCTCTTTGGCACGGTGTTTATGGTTCATGCTGTGTTTCTTTCACGCATCACAATACCTGGGGTCAACCAGATAGCTCATTCGTATGACCTTCCTTTCATTCAGTTCAGTTCAGTCGCTCAGTCCTGTCCGACTCTTTGCGACCCCATGAATCTCAGCATGCCAGGCCTCCCTGTCCATCACCAACACCCGGAGTTCACTCAGACTCGTGTCCATCGAGTCGGTGATGCCATCCAGCCATCTCATCCTCTGTCGTCCCCTTCTCCTCCTGCCCCCAATCCCTCCCAGCATCAGAGTCTTTCCCAATGAGTCAACTCTTTACATGAGGTGGCCAAAGTACTGGAGTTTCAGCTTCAGCATCATTCCTGCCAATGAACACCCAGGACTGACCTCCTTTAGGATAGACTGGTTGGATCTCCTTGCAGTCCAAGGGACTCTCAAGAGTCTTCTCCAACACCACGGTTCAAAAGCATCAATTCTTCAGTGCTCAGCCTTCTTCATAGTCCAACTCTCACATCCATACATGACCACTGGAAAAACCATAGCCTTGACTAGACGGACCTTTGTTGGCAAAGTAATGTCTCTGCTTTTGAATATGCTATCTAGATCACAACTTTCCTTCCAAGGAGTAAGTGTTTTTTAATTTCATGGCTGCAATCACCTCATTCAACTAGGAATAAAAAAAAAAAATAGAGGGAGGGATAAGAGAGAACTTGGGAAATGGACCTATTTTACTCATTAAGGCCTGAGGCCTACACGCTTTTTAAGAGACCATGAAAATGTCTGGGAGCTAAAAGCAATATATTGGCTCCAAAATAATAAAACTGCACAAGCAAAATTAATAAAGGCTCAACTTAAATGGCTCCATAACATACCATTATGTCAACCTTAGTATTTTTGAAATTTAGTATTCATAAAGTTTTATTATATTTGAAAAGAGCTGATGGGTTAAAGCCTCATTTCACAAGGATTCTGAGTTATGCTTGATAATTTTTTCAAGAAATTACAGATAAACGTAAATTGAGAGAGTTACTGTGGTAACAAAATAATTCCAAAAGCATAACTTTAATATTTCCTGTGAAATGTTACGATAAAAATGTATTTAATTTCTATGATACAGTGTGAGTTTGGGGTGCCAAAGGAAGAATGTTTAGGGCAAATCAAGGTCTTAAAATGGCCTTGCATAGGATGTGCTGATGAACAGGTTGATAGATGAAAAGAGGAATGGATGGACGATGGATGCATGGGTGAAGACAGAGATGAAGAGAGAGATGAGTGGATGGATTCATCAACAGGTGAATGGATGAAAAGATGGTTGGATGGATGAACAGATGTATTTAAGGGCATCACTCTAGCCCCAGTGACTGGTCCAAAGATGAAGACATAAATCAATTCTGACTCTATAGTACACATATTAGCCTACTTAATCCTTCTTACCACCCTATGAAAATGGGTCTGCTTATAAATCTCTTTTAAAGATAAGACTGAGGCATAGAGATGATCAATAACTTGCCTGAGATTGTAGGGCTGATAAATGATAGAAATGCAACTTGAACCCAGGTGGCCTAATTTTAAGCTAGCATGCCTAATCGTACAATATCCTGCCTTTTAGTATTTGGTGCATAGTATGTCCTCCGGAAATAACCAATCGATGGGTTTTATCATAGATGCTGAAATATATATACGTTTGCTCCCATTAAGTGCTTAGTTTACAATTTTAAAGTGACTGAATCCCTAGGCGAATTTGACTGAATGACCTCATGTATTTTTCTTACATATAACATTTTCATTTTTTTGGAACTTTACTTCCTGGTAGCCTTCACTAAGTGGAAACTGCTAAGAACTAAGAATGAGTGAAGAATGAAAGCTTGCAGTAAAAAAGTGCTGCAAAGGGTGGGCTCTAAAGCTAGCAGATACTTTCTCTGGAAGAATCCCTCGCTCTGATTCTGCACACTTTCACATGAATATTACCTGTCTTCATAGCTCAAGGTAATTTGGCGATCTGGGAAGAAATCAGTGTAACATCCTGGAAGGAGTCGTTGACTTGTGAATCAGATGGATCTAGAAGCAAATCCCAGCCATGAAACTGACAGGGAAAACCGTTCACCTCTCTGAGCCTCGGTTTCCTCACTGATAAAACAGTGGCAACAATAGTAATATCTACCTCACACGATTGCTATGAGAAGGAAATTAAATGGTTGGTATCAAGTGCCCAGCACATAGTAGGTCCTTGATAAATCATACCCATTATGATTGACCAGTGATAAGTGTTTCATCCCTTCTCTCAGTTTCCTCACTTATAAACTATGGATTAAATACCCTCCTGGGGTATTTCCCAAGTTTGTTGGATAGAGTAGTAAGATAACAGAAGTAAAAATGACTTTTAAGCGGCCAAAGGCTGCTTAAGTGTAAGGCAGTATTACAGGTATTACTTCTAGAGCAGTAGGAATTATACTATTGTTAATACTTTCTACAATGAATCATTATGACTTCCACTATCATTATTACTGCTGCTACTATAGAAGAATATGATATTAGTCCTTAGGTTCCTGTAATATTTCATGATAATCTTTTGGGTTAAGAGTGGCCACCCTGGGAATGAACACCCAGAGTTATGGGCTCTCTATTGAACCTGAACCAACAGCCCCTCCTTGGTACCTGAGATGAATTTAACAAGGGTCGCTTGGCACAAGGAGATATAGACATAAACTAAGTATAGAGAGGTGAGTAGTACCTATCATAGCAGCTTCCAAGCCCATGGTAATTGCACAATAGATTCTCTACCATGAATAAGTATGAGAGGCAGCTTCAAGACGGCTGCCAAGACTCTGCCATCGAGAGTCTAATTCCTCTCCTCTTGAATCTGAGCTGGCTGTGTGACTTGTTTTGACCAACAGAGAGCAATGTGCAACTTCTAAAGCTGGCCCCTGTGAGATCCTAAGCTTCTGCCTCTGTTCTTGCAACACTCCCTTTTAGAACCTAGCTGTCACGCTGGGAGAAGCCCAAGTCACATGAAGAAGCCACGTGAGGGAAAGACAGATGCTCTGGTGATAAGAAGCTTGAGGTGTCCAACATGTGCTTGAGCCCCTTAGATCTTCCAGACCATGTCAAGCTGCCTGATGTCTGTGGCTCCATCCAACACTACATGGACCAGAAGAGTCTCCAAGCTGAGTCCTGTCAAACCACTGAATCGCTGGAGATGATAGATGGTTGCTATTTTAAGCCACTGAGGTTTAAAGGCGGTTCGTTACACAGCAATAGCCAACTGAAACAAAGTGGGTGTTGGTGTTCCAGTGAGATGTCCCTAACCCAGTTTCAAGGGGCTCGGATGGCTCCCCGAAAGAGGCAGCATGTGGAAGGCACATGGGATTTGTGGCTGACGCAGGCATGAAAGGGTTCCGGCTCTTGCACACGAGTCAACCCTCTTCTCTAAATGATGCTTTTGAGTCCAAGGCAGATAAGTGATAAGAACCAGAATTTTAAAATCTTTTCTCACCCGAATAATTGTTTCTCCTCTTTAGGGATCAGCCCCACTCCCCTGGCTCTAAATCAAAATGACAGAGTCTCCAAATTGGTTCAGGTGTTCATGCATTTATAAAAATGTCTTTTGCTGGGAAAGTCTTGGTATGTCTAATTTCTGCCCCAAGCACATTTTTATAGTTAAGCTATATTATAAATGTCGTTTAATTTACCCTGCAATGCCGGGCCACCCTTAAACCAAGAGCCAGTGATAATACGTATAAGCTCTTTTTTGGACAGTCTGATCAGGGTTTGGGAGGAAGGAATGGGGGGTGTTTAATCATCATTTGTCCAAATTTGTATTCTTCTCCTCGCCTCTCTGCTGCCTTTTCTGTATTATAGCTGCTGCAGGAAGGACAAAGGAAGCCTTTCAAAGCACCTGGCCAGGCTTGAGGGGGCAAGTCTGTGCATTGGATAGAGGTTTGAAACACAGCTGAAGGGTCAAGGGCTGAGAATCCTGTGCACTTCTGAGCAGGCTCAGAGCATCGGTCTCCCTTCCATGGCGCTTGGAGAGACTGCTGGGAGGGCTGGGTTGCACTGGATGGAACTCAAATGGTTCCAGACCTTATATAGGAGGCAGGAAACAGGTGAGCCTGTCTCATGATGGGGAAAGAGGAAGTGGGATGAATCGCCCCCGCCTCCAGCCTTGTCTACAAGGGCTTCGTAAACAATCCTTCACTTTATCAACAGCTTTGCAAACCAGATCAGGCCATCCCCCAGCTCACAGTGGCTTCCAAGAATGGGAGAGTAAATCCCCAGCACCTCTTGGCTGCCCTCCCTGCCCTGTGGGTTCTGGCCCCACCACCTCCTAATGCCCTGTGCCCACTTTCTTCTCTTGTTCTCATACTCTGGCCACTAAGGTTTTTTGTTTGGTCTCCGAATGCCCCAAAACTCTGGCAACTTACCCTGGCCAAGCTCCGAGCTGGATCCTAACATATCCCTAGATCAGCCTGGGCCCCACAAGAGCAGAAGTGGGAGAGAGGGCTGACAGCAGAGATAATTCATGCCAGGGAGGCAGGCCTGGTGCCCGGCAAACCTGGGTGTGGTGCACAGGAGGCTGGGTGTGATCGATCCCCTGATCCATAGGGCACATTTATTTGGCTCATTAAAGGAGTTAACTAGATTTCCAGGAAGAGAGGAGCTGGGAGACCAGGACTGTCCCTGGGGAGGGAACACAGAGTAGATTCCCACCTCTGAGAGACGCAGTAGATTCATTTAAGATCCTTGAGACACAAACAGAAATCCCAGCTCGGGGTCTTTCTAGAGCTATGTGACCTTGAGCAAGTCCCTGACCCCTCCAAGCCTCAGTGGCAACTGCTGTAAAGTGGGCATGATAGTCTATATAACATACACGGGTCTACGACGGGGCTTTAAATGAGATAAGGAGAGCAGAGGTCACAGCGGGTGCCTGGCAGGTAAGTGGTCAGGATAACTATCATGAACAAAGGCATCAGTAAAGGCCATGGTTTGGGGTCAAATAACCCGAGCACACTTTACTGATGCATCAGAAATCTGTAGATATAGTGGGGTAGCACTTCCAAGGGACTAAGCAGCAGTGTAGGCCAAGTATTTGTGTCTTTAAAAGCTCCCCATGGGATTTTAAGTCCCATTTAAGTCCATTTTGGAAACTACTGATTGAGCCCAGGCCACTAAATTTAGAGATGCAGAAACTGAGGTCCAGAGAGGGATAGCAATGGGCCCAAGGTCACACAGCATATCTCCACACACACACACTCAGCTCCAGAATGCAGCTCTCCGACTCCTGGCTGGCTGGGCTTTCTGCTAGTCCACGCCAAGAAGTTATGTTAGGGTTAGGGTACCTGGTTGTGTCTAAGCACCTAAGGGCAGTGTGAGGGATCCACTCTTGGCTTATACTCTTTAGAGGTTAGACATGCTCTCAGAGTCCTCAGCTCCTATTTTAAGTATACAGAGCCCTGCGAGAACACCTCAAGTTCTTTGGAAACTCTTTCTCTTGTTTATCATCACACACTAGCAAGCTGAATCTTTTCTCCCCCATGGGTGGGATGGGCCATCCCTTTCACCCCCTTGTGCAAATAATGAGTGATGGCTGTAGAGGAGGCAGCCCACCAGGCACACGGGCCATTCACGGATGCCTGATGGAGCAGTGAATGAATGAATGTGCTGAATCAGGGACTAAATGAAAGATCACCGAGAGTAAGTTCCTTGAGGGCTGGCGCTGTTGGTTTTTGTTCCAGGGCCTGGAGCGGAGCCTACCCAGTAAATACTCATTAAATATTTGCTGTCGTGGTTGAATCAAGTGAATTTCCAGCACCCCAGTGGGAAAGACAGACGCCTAAACAAAAACCAAGAATAGTACAGGCTTATTCCTACAGCAGGGGTGCCAGCCTGAGGCCTTGGCACTGGCAGCGAGAGAGAGGTGGCAGAGAGGAGGCATCAGAGAAAGGACCCCAGAAGTGCGTACAGGGTATCGGAGAGTGGGGAGGGGGCCAGCGAAAGACAGTCTATCTCGGATTAATTCTGGGCCTTGTTCCAATTACAGCAAAGAGACCCAAGAAGTAGAAATGCAAGTCACACACCAATATGGGAAGCACAGTGCCACGCTGTAAGAATTTAAGTTGTACACGCTGGGACTCCCCTGGTGGTCCAGGGGCTAGATTCCGCGCTTCCACTGCAGGCGGTGGGGGTTCGATCCCTGGTTGGGGAACTAAGATCCTGCATGGTACACAGCGTAGCGAAAATAAACAAAAACAAAAACAGTGGATGCGCTTAAATTGAAAGCAGTGGGCCAGTCGTCTGCCAAAATGTCAGTGTCAGGAAAAACCAAGGCCGAGGAACCATTTCTTATATGAAAAATAGGACTCGTTTTCAATATCACTAGGCTCTCAAAGTTGTTTGTGGCCATCTAATACTATAATGGGTGCTCTCTGCCACATGGGCACAAGTAAATGACTATTTTTATTACTGCTTAAAATAAAACTACTCCAGGACCTGAAGGGGGTAATTTGTTTGCGGTAATTTGTTAACTGATTGTCCAAGTTTATGTTTTATGGAAATAGTGGGTATACAATTTATGTATATACACACGGTCAGGTGCATCTATGTAATTCTCTGCAATTCGGGATGTAATTTTCCACATGCAAAAGAGAATGTGGTGCCCACATAGTTGCTGTAAGTGAAATCAGTGATGTTGCTCTCAGTACGTCCTGATGGAGGTCTCTTGTCTGTATCTGTGAAGTCCAGGATGGTTCTTGAAAGTTCTCTTCAAGTGGCACACTTATGTGTTTCATGAAACAGCACCAATTTTTTTTTTTTTTTTTTTTCTAGTAATGAGGGTAGGTGAGACCAAGGCATTTTGTTTTGTGCAGATACTAGCCAGGAACGATAGGCAGCGGCTCTGAGAATTCACGGCTCCCAGGCCTGATCCCTTGGGAGAACCTCTCGCTTGCCTGGAAATCATCAGGTCAGCACAAGAGAGGATGGAAGAGAGAAGAAAAGACTTGCATTTTTCTGAGTTACACCTGAGTTTGGAGAATGGTCAGCTGTTAAGACTCTTTGAAGGCAAGATTATGTTTTATTCATCTATCTCTAGTCTGTGCCAAGTACCCAGTACAGAGCAGAAGGTCTTGGAGGATGAGAAAGTAGGTCTTGAATGAATGAATGAATCCTAATCCACCACTCTTTAGCCAACTGAGCCTGACAGCTTCCTTATCTATAATCAAATGGCTGCAATATGAAGTTCTGCTAATAATTAAGCAAAATCCTACAAATGAAGCCACAGCAAGGATTCCCTGTTAGGGCATTAGAGGAGCTTTTTTCCTTCTCAGCCTTTCCAGAGATCTACTTTAGAAACAGGGAAGGGGCATAGTGGAGAGACAGACAGAAAAGACCCAGACCGTGCCCTCTGTAAGCCCCTGATGGCAGGAGGGTCCATGGAGGACCAGGCCACACCCACCTGGTTCCTCATCTGGGGTTCTGTGGCTGATCTGCAGTGAACCTTGCTCATAAAACACTAGCCAGGGAATGATGGCTTCACCCACCTGGGTCCTCGCATTCTTCATAGAACCTCAATTTTATGAAATAAGATGATAAAATACCTTACATCGGGGAGCAGCATTTAGATTCGGCTATTTTAAAGTCAATACACCTCTGTGAATGAAGTCCCCTAAAACATTTTATCTGTGGGGTTCAGGCAATTGTGAAATCTGTTCCTGCTGGTAATTATATACAAGTCCCTCTTCCTCTGTTGAGACTCTTGGGAAAGGTCATTCATTCATTTATTCATAGCCGTATCTAAATCGAGTACATAATTTGTGTCAGGCACTGTGCTATTTCTTGATGGACAATTCTTTATTTCAAATAGACGAAAAGCTTTTTTTCCCAAAGCACAAACAACCTCCCGTGGTTATGCGCCTAGAAGTGATGAAACTGGGTTTCAGACTCTAGTCTCTCTGACCCTAAACTCTGAGCTCTTGGCCACTGCCCTACAACCCAACAAGCACCAGCTGATGGCCTGATGTGCCATGCTCAGAGGTCAGTGACACAGACTTGAGGAGTTCTTAGTCTGGGAGACAGACAACCATGCCTTAGCAGGCATGCTGATACTAAGCACTTCCCGCACACTAATTAAGAAGAATTCTACTTCAGCAGTCATTCAACCAACAACTTTGCGT
Source organism: Redunca redunca (assembly GCA_006410935.1). Lineage (NCBI taxonomy): Eukaryota > Metazoa > Chordata > Mammalia > Artiodactyla > Bovidae > Redunca > Redunca redunca. The sequence continues at coordinate 232,923 of SJYQ01003836.1, forward strand.
TTGCTGAACTTCTGTTTATTGGAGATGGACTGTTGAGCGGTAGGGATTGAGAAAGAAATATGATCTATTCCCTGCCTTGGAGGACCTCACTGTCCAGGAGAGGAGAAAGGCTTCCCAGTGCTTGCACCTGTGGGGAATCGATTGATAATGGCCCATCTATGTATCCTACAACCAGACCCCTGCTGTGTCCTGACACAAGTCTAGGTCCTGAGCTCGGAATCACTCCCTGTGGAGTGCCCTATAGTGCATCCTTTTGACTTTTCTGTGATATCAACTGTAGGTCTGATGCAGGAGATGTAAGAGATGCTGGTTTGATCCCTGAATCAGGAAGATCCCCTGGAGGAGGGCATGGCAACCCACTCTAGTATTCTTGTTTGGAGAATTCCATGGACAGAAGAGCCTGGTGGGCTAGAGTCCATGGGGTAGCAAAGAGTGAGACACGGCTGAAGCAACTCAGCACACGTGCACTGTCGGTCTAGACATATGTTTAATTAATAAGGATGATATATGTTACATATATTATACATGTTCCTACATTACTGAGCTCCTACCATGGGGGCCAACCACTATTCTACAAGTTTTTCAGAATTAATTCTTGGCTCCTCACTACAATCCTATGATGTGGGTCCTCCTGCTATGCTCACTTCACAGTTGAGGAAATTGAAACCTAGAGAAGTTAGATTACTTGCCTGAACTTACAAAACTGGCTGAATGGGAGAGGCCTGAGGCTTTTTTAAAAAACAACCACAACAAAAAGTTATTTCTAACTCCAACGCAAGTGAAAGTATGCAAATTAGCTTCAGCACATCATCTTTTATTTATGCCATAAATTAGGCAAATTTCCCTTCCAAAGCCCTGGAAAATGAGGCCTGATTCCACATATTTTGCATTCATTTCCAAGGTGGCTGGCCCCCAGTTAGCTTTACAACTTGGTAAACCTGCTTTAAAGAGGGGGCACAGAGGTGCAGGCCTGATCAGCAGTCCAGGGAATGAGGAGTAGGAGGCGCACTGGTCCTCTCCCTGGGCAAATCGCTTCATCATTTGGGGGTGCACTTCCACTTCCAGGGCTGCCATGGACAGTTGCATAGGTCGTGCACTGCTTAACTTCAGGGGAGGTTTCACACACGCTGCAGTATGAATAGCTCCTCCTGCAGCTGTGCAGGTAAGCGGTTCTCTGCGTTGCATTCTCACAATCTACCCTGTGGAGGGAGGCAGGTTCAGGTTCAGGTTCAGTCGCTCAGTCGTGTCCGACTCTTTGCGACACCATGAATCGCAGCACGCCAGGCCTCCCTGTCTGTCACCAACTCCCGGAGTTCACTCAGACTCACGTCCATAGAGTCGGTGATGCCATCCAGCCATCTCATCCTCTGTCATCCCCTTCTCCTCCTGCCCCCAATCCCTCCCAGCATCAGAGTCTCTTCCAATGAGTCAAATCTTTGCATGAGGTGGCCAAAGTACTGCAGTTTCAGCTTAAGCATTAGTCCCTCCAAAGAAATCCCAGGACTGATCTCCTGTAGGATGGAATGGTTGGATCTCCTTGCAGTCCAAGGGACTCTCAAGAGTCTTCTCCAAAACCATAGTTCAAAAGCATCAATTCCTCGGCGCTCAGCCTTCTTCACAGTCGAGACAGTGGAAGCACCATGCTCACATTTGGCAGATGGAAACCGAAGCTTAAGTTGATGAGAGCACTTCCTCCAGCGTCCCATAATGACACACGAATGGCAGAGCTGGGATCCGCATCCAGGCCTCAGGCCTAACACAGGGCTGAGCTCACCAGCCTCAGAAAGTTCACCCTGGAAACAGTTCTTTTAAACGCTTCCTCCCCATTTCCGTGATGTTAAGGCTTTGGAGAGAACACAGCCTTCTACAATAGCTGTGTCACTGAGACCACGCGTAGAACCACATGTGCGAAAAAGCACATCCTGTTTCCCACTGGCCTCCAACATTGCTGTGCTTCTAAAGGCCGGGTTGTCATTCGGAGATGGCCTTTCCCAGGAATGGGCAGGGCTCCTGGGACCCGACCTTGAAGCTTCTCTGCACTTGCTACCTTAGCCTGATTTCCAAAGAGAATGAGGATCATGTTAAATACCTGAGAGTAGAGTGTTAGTCACTCAGCCGTGAACCACTCCTTGCGACCCCGTGGCCTGTAGCCTGCCAGGCTCCTCTGCCCATGGGGTGCTCCAGGCAAGAATGCTAGAGGGAGTTGCCGTTTCCTTCTCCAGGGGATCTTCCTAATCCACGGATCAAACCTGAGTCTCCTGCATTGCAGGTGGATTCTTTACCCTCTGAGTTACCAATATACCCGTTTATGAGAACCCATCTCATTAACGTCTTCCTTAGATCATTCTTTCCTAAGTTTACCCAAACGTGAAGCTCGAGCATTTCCTACAAATGCTCTCCCTTGTGCCCCCCAAGTCTGAGCCATTCATGGCCAAAGAATGCCTTTCTTTCTCTCTTTCTTCGTTTTTTCCTTGCTTTCTCCCCTCCTATCTTCCTCTCACTCACCTGCTCAGCAGAACAGCTGAGAATAGAGAGAGAACCCCTGGCCCCAAGGGTCTCACTGTCCAGTGAGGGGGCGGAGACAAACCACAGACGCTCAGGACACACTGTGATTCTCTCGAGCTCTCTGGGATGTGTTTGTCAGTGAGGCCTCAGCTTGATGAATATGGATGTGTGGCAAACGAGTTCCAGAGCCACATCTTCGCAATTAGAAGGGCTGAAGAAGCAGCAATCGAGGCCAGCGGAGCAAGTGTGTAAAATGTCATTAGCAGCGATTACGCAACCCCAAGTGAGGACCTGAATGACCCAGGGTTATGCCTCATGCAAGCTTATTACCCCAGCATGCCCGACTGGATCAAACACAGACAGCCTGAGCAGGACAAGCCACGTTCCTCTTAAGAACCTGAACCGGGAAAGACGAAGTGGCTGGGTGCTAGGGTATGTCTAGACAGCCAGGACCCAGTATCGTCCAATAGAGCTTTTGATCAAGATGGAAACATTCTCTCTCCAGGCCATTCAATAAGGGCAGCCGCTGGCCACACATGGCTACTGAGTGCCTGAGATGTGGCTACCAGGACTTAGGCAGTCACATTCTAATTTGATTTATTTTAATGAATTCAAATCTAAAATTAGTCACACGTGACTAATGGCCTCCACAGGAGGCAATGCATCTGTAGAGTTTGAGCTGGAAGAAAGGTGGGCATGAGCTGCTGTATCCGCCTACCACAATCTCACCTCCAGCCCCAGGGATGATCCTTAGGGTCCTACTTGCCCAAAGCTGGCCCTGACCGCAACAGCTATGCCTCCTGTGACCCTTCCCTGGCTCTCTCCACCCCATGCCCCACCCCTGCTGGGTTGCTCAATCAGCCAGCCTCCACAACCCGTGGTGAGAGACCGAAAGCCCAGAGTAACACCTGGCCTGGGACCTGCATCGCTGAGCCTCCCTGGCTAGCTCTTGCTTGCCTGACTCCAGCCATCTGCTTGGATGGTTCCACTGTGGAGCCACGATGGTCAGCGTGTCTGATGGTGGACGTGATGCGGGAACTGGACAGTGTGTGAGCAGAAGGGGACACAGGCAGTGGAGGGGCAACAGATGTACAGAGAGCGGCAGATGCCATGAAAGAGAAACGGACAGAGGAGCCAGGCCCTGGAGCATCCCTGGTCCATTATCTGAGGTGTCTTTTGAGCAAGTCTTCTTGTTCTCAAGCTATCCCGAACAAGTCTTTGATCTGTACAGCCCAAAGAAATTGTGGTTCCTCTCCTGGAAGCCAGCCTGGATCTGGGAATTTGAGAATCAGCTCAGACCAACCACGGCAACAAAGCATCACCCTCATTTCAGAGCGACGCGGCTTGTCTGAGACCATGCAGTGGGGAAGGGATACCTGACTCCAGAGCCTGTGCTCTCTGTTTCACTTCACGCCTTGCCCAGCGGGGCTCTCGATCTTGGGCCAGTGCCTCATTTCAGCCGAACTCACCGATTTATGAGCTAAGCTTTGGCACATGCCTACCCCCAAGCTGGGAATGGGTGAGACCAGACGAGGTAACTGTCACCCAAGAGCTCAAACCCACTCTTCTTCCCTCTACAACTTGTCACAAGCTCCAGCTCCCATGTATTAGACTGTATCCGCCCACCTAGCTCTCATCTCCAGCCCCTGGATCATCTCTGGGATCCTAGTTGCCCAAGGCTGGCCCTGACCTCATCAGTTCTGCCTCCTGTGGCCCCTCCCTGGCTCTCTCCACCCGACACCCCTGCTGGGTTTCTCAATCAGCCAGTCTCTACAGCCCTTGGTGAGACCAAGGAAGCCCAGGAGGGGCACCTGGCCTGGGGCCTGCGTCTCTGAGCTGCCCTGGCTTGCTCTTGCTTGCTTGACTTGAGCCATCTGCTTGGATGGCACCCTTCCCAGGTACAAGCTGGTCCACCGGTGCCTCAAGATTCAGGTGCCAAGTCAGCAGAGGAGGAGGAAGCTACAATTTGATGCCAGCTTCTGCTGAAGCTCCTTTCATGCAGTCATTCTGCCATGGCCACACAAGATAAACATCCAACGTGGGCAACGGATGCTATTGCTTTCATAGACAGACACTTTCACTGCCACATCTCTCTGGGTCTCAGAACATACACTTGAGAAGAGCTAGGATTCTGTGGTTCTTAAAAGAGAGAGTCACTTTAGAATGGGAGTAAGGGGCTTCCCTGATGACCCAGTGGTAAAGAATCTGCCTTTACCACTGAATGCAGGAGACACGGGTTCAGTCCCTGGTCTGGGAAGATCCTACATGCTGCAACGCAACTAAACCCATGACGTGCAAGTTGTTCAGTTGTATTTGACTCTTTGTGACCCCATGGACAGTCCATGGGATTCTCCAGGCCAGAATACTGGAGTGGGTAGCCTTTCCCTTCTCCAGGGGATCTTCCCAATCCAGGGATAGAACTCAGGTCTCCCACATTGCAGGTGGATTCTTTACCAGCTGAGCCACAAGGGAAGCCCAACTAAACCTGTGTGCTACAACTGTTGAGCCTGTCCTCCAGAGCCTGGGAGCTGCAACTACTGAAGCCTGGCACGCTCTAGAGCCCGTGCTCCACGAGAGAAGCCACCGCAATGGGACGCACATACAGTGCAACCCGAGAGCAGGCCCCGCTCGCCGCAACTAGAGGAAGTCTGCACAGCAGCAAAGACCAGCACAGCCAAGCATAAATGATTTAAAAAAAAGAATGGGAGTGAGAAGAAAGGAGCCAGAGGTTCCAGTTCCAGCCCTGCCACTCACTTGCAGTGGGACCTTGAGTAAGTCCGTCCCTTTTTGTCTTTGAGCCTCTTTCCTCAATAAAATGAAAACATCAGGAAGAGGATTAAGGCAGGTGGGGGAGCCTGAAGAACTGCTTCGATCTGAAGAATATTACAGACCCCAGGAAGCGTAGCTTATTAACTTCTTTTGCAGAGCATCTCTGTACCAAGCCCCACTCCACCCCCTTGATCCTTGAGAAGCAGGCAGAGAATAGACTATCACCCCCAAGAAAGGCCCAGTGCTGGCTCAGAGTGACAAAGCAGTTTGTTTGTTCAAGGTCACACATCTAATGAAAAGCAACAGAGTCAAACCCAGGTTGTTCTGACTCTGGAGTCTGGGTTTCCATTCACTTTGCTACTTTTTCTGTTTTCAGCCAGGCATTTGCTGTTTTCACAGCTGCCAGGGATCCGAGAGAAGGCAGATTCTACAACAGCCCATGTGGTGTCCAGGAAGTTCCTAATGTGAAATGAGCTAAGGCATGGGGTAAATCATTGCATCCAATATTCCCTTTGGAAAGAAAGGAGCCCTCAGCAAGCGTTTAATGAGTGGCCCATCTCGTGGCCCTGTGTCTGCGCAAAGGTTGTTTTCTCCTCTTTACACAATTTCTCGCCCTCCTCATCTTCTAATTTTTCTTCCCCCCTTTTCCTCTTTGTAGAATTCTTCAGTGAGTTCACATCTATTATCTCATTGATTTTCCTCATGGCAATCCTATGAGGTAGACACTATTATCAGCCTCATTTTTCAGAGGAGGAACCAAGTCTTTGCTGCCAAAGACCACACAGATGTAGGAGAAAGAGTCAGGAGTTAAATTCAGATCTCAGGATTCTACCACCTCATCACTAAGATTAAGATGAAAGGTAATTTAACAGAGTAAATGCATTTACACTGGGTTAGACGCAGAGGATGAGTACCATTCAGCTGAGGTTCTTGAAAAGTGGCTCAGACAGTAAAGAATCTGCCTGCAATGCAGGAGACCCAGGTTCGATCCTTGGTCAGGAAGATCCTCTGTAGAAGGTGATGGCCACCCAACTCCAGTATTCTTGCCTGAGTAATTCCACGGAGAGAGGAGCCTGGTGGGCCACAGAACATGGGGTCGCAGAGAATTGGGCATGATTGAGTGACACACTTTCACTTCAAGAGAGATATGGATGAGTATGATTCAGCTGAGGTGTTTGAAAAGGTTATTGTCTAGTGGGAGGGAGATGTGTAAATTGGCGACTCATTGGTGCATGAGTTACCAGCAATAGGGGAACAGAATATGTTGATGGGGGAGACAGAAGATCATTCATAACTGGTGTAAAGAGGAGAGAGACAAGGGATGGTCTTATAGAAAAAGATAATTAGGGACTGGGTTTTGAAGGATGAATAGAAGTTCACCAAGTGAACAATACTAGCAGTAATGGCAACTTTTCATTGCATGCTTGCTCAAAACACATATCTACATATGTGTATTCTTAACAATCTTTCAAGGGAGACATGATCCTTTCATTCTATGAATCAGGCCAGAGTAGTTTCAGAACACTAAAGCAAATAGCTTAGATCATGCTGCTAAATCAGCCAGCTGGGGATTTAATCTGGTCCTCTCTGAACTCCTTCAAACTCCTAGGATGACAGCACAGGTTGAAGGAAAAGCATGAGGCAAAAATGAAGGGTGGCTTTACCTAGAAGCCATCAGAGCAGGTAGAGAAGGTTAGGATGAGCTGTTTCTCCTCTCCGCGATCTGCTGTGAGATACCTGGCACCCGCCCCTGGGTTAGAAAACATCTCTCCTCCTGGAGGCCAAGCTGCCTTGATTTCTGGGTTTGCATCAGCTCTTGATGTAGCCGTTGCTATGGGATACCTATATGCTAGCATCCTAGTATTTAGAACAAACTTGTGCTTTGGAATCAACCAGTCTTGGGTTTGAATCCTGACTGCATCATTCATTTGCATGACACCTTGAGCAACTCCATCATTGCTGCCATGACACCTGTACCTTTCTAAGAATCAGTTTCCTCATTGGTAACATCTAGTTAGCAATATCATCTGATAGGGTTAGAAGAGGATCAACTGAGTGAATAAAGAGTAAGCACATGGATGATCCTCTGGCACAGAGTAGCCCACACTCAGTGGCAAACAAAAATGTTGTAGTTAGTAATTCTCTTATAAAAAGCCCAGGAAGAAACACACGGGGGTGTTTGGAGTCTTTCGTGCCAGCACCCACCTCCCTGAAGCTTTGCTTTTCTGGCATGCATGAAGCATCTTGCCTCCTGTGTCTCATCCAGCCCCATGAAGACAGCATTGTGTATGGGGTAGTGGTTATTGTGATCCATTTTACAGATGGGAAAACTGAGGCTCACAGCCAGGAGATGCCTGAGACCAGGTCCTGAACTCAGGGGCTTACAAAAACCAGTCTTCTACACTGTGAGTTCTCCATGACTGGGTGAGTAGCCTATGAACATGAGAAATTACAAACAGCCACAATTTCGAAACCAACCAGTGAACCAGCTGCATCACTCACCTTCTTTCATGAAGTCTCCTTCCCCTTCCTGGGAAGGAATAACCCTTACGCTTTTTTTTTTTTTTCTTTAAGAACTGTTAAGTGCTCGAGAAAGCTCTAGTTGATTTTGGCTTCTCTCATGTCAGTCTTTGAAGTTGGGTGAGGTGGGGTTTGGGTCCATGCAGCCTGGCTGCACACTGATGGTGAAGGAATCTGTACACATTCCACTTGGAAATATAGCAGGACCTAGCTTGGAAGGTGCTATGCCCTGCAGTCAAGCTCACAAACTCAGCAGCTGGGTACCTCTAGGACTTCCTTCATGGTCCAGTGTTCAAGACTCCATGCTTCCACCTCAGGGGGCATGGGTTCAATTCCTGGTCATGGAACTAAGATCCCACATGCTTCACGGCACAGCCAGAAAAAAAAAAAGAAAGAAAGAAAGGAACTCGACACCACAACAAATCCTACGTCTGCACCTTCCTAGCTGATAACTGTGAACTTCCAGAATGGATCGCAGCTTCTCTAAGCTTTGGTTTCCTCATCTACACAGTACAGAGAAACGGTGATGATTAAATAAAATAACCCACGTAAGGGCTGAACATAAGCTAAGTACTCATTAGAAATAACGGCAGTGAATTAATCGCCTACACATTCATTGCAGCCTCCTTCACTTTACCACTCACTTCAATTTGACCACGAGTACGTGTGCTTACAACATGCCAGAAACTGTGTAGCCAGAGGATAGACACGCCCCCCACACACCTGACAAGTATGCATCAGCCTCTCCCAGGAGCCCGCAGAACCAGCACGTTAGCTGGGGAACAGCAGCAAGTAAGAGGCAGTCGTGGGGGATGGGGTTCTAAAGGCTTCCGGCTCAGGCCTGGGTCTGACGCCAGATTACAACCACTTCGTGGCTTTGTGACTTTTGATGCATTGCTTAACCTCTCTGTGCCTCTATCTCCTCGGTCGGGAAGTAAGGATAATGACGGCATCTACCTCTTGGGGCTGTTGTGAGCATGCTCGGAACAAACCTCCATAAACCAGTTATCACTAGGCTCGGAAGGAAATCAACACTCCGTAAATGCCGTGTTCATCATGGACACAGACCCAGTAAATTACGTCACTCAGGTCCACTGACCTCACCCCAACACGTCAGCATTTGAACCTCTGCTAAAGGCAGCCAGTCCTCTCCCGATCCCCACCGTCACCACCAAAGGGCCTCCGAGGAACGACAGTAACCGGAGGGTTATGTGAATATGCAAGTCCCTGGAAAGCAGTGTCTACCCAGGGCTGTGCGCTGTTGCCTGTACTCAGCGTCTGGGCCTGGCTGTCCTCGGAGAGGAGTCCGTCGCTGCCATCGAAGCCTCTAGTGGACAACAGCGGACACTGTGGCTCGTGGCCTTTTGTTCCAGCTCTCAGCCCCTCGGCAGTGGAGTCCAAGGGAGTGCAAGGAGGGTGGGCAGGTCCCAGGATCCTTCTGGGCTTCTCACGTGTGAGCGTGCATGCCTCTCTGCCTCCCTACCCCACCCGTTCACTCCTGTTTTCCCTGATTACACAGGTGAGTGACACGTTCCGAAAGCTAAGCCCTCTTCAGGATCGTCACTGCCCCATCGTAGAAATCTCCCATGCGGCTGCTGACACTGGAGCCAGCTCAGATCCTGCCAGCTCAGGGAAGCCTTCACCAGCTGCCTCTGGCCAGAATGAAACACACCCAGCTGTGATATCTCTGCACTCAGACTTACCCCCCACCCCTGACTCCCAAGCGCACATCACGTGGCAAGGACGCTGGTGATTTACCTGCAGGTCTTTCTTGCCAGGCTACCACTGCTGGGATAGGGGCCTCATCCCATTACTCTGCATCTCCAGCACCCCACGCAGGGCCGGCTGCATGCTGAGAGTGCGCGTGTGTCTGTGGTTCAGTCGCTCAGTCGGGTCTGACTCTTTGCGACCATGTAGATAGTAGCCCGCTAGGCTCCCCTGTCCATGGAAGTTTTCAGGCAAGGATACTGGTGTGGGTTGCCATTTCCATCTCCAGGGGATCTTCCTGACCCAAGGATCCAACCTGTGTCTCCTGCATTGGCAGGTGGCTTCTTCACCACTGAGCCACCTGGGAAGCCGTGTAGAAAGTGCTTAGTTGATGTCGGATGAACAGATGGATAACTGGATTTTCTAGAAGACTCTTTCCTTAGGTTCTCTCCAGCCACTTATCTGCCATCCTATATCTTTGGTATAATGAACTCTGCTTCCTGGTGGTAATACTGAGGTTCAAAGAGTTATAGGAAGAGTATTTGAAAAGTCTGCACTAGGTGATGAAAGTTTCTCACCTGGGGCTACTCCTTACCCTACCTCCAACAGTCTACTTGGGATTAAATTATCCGGGTGTTTATGTCAACATTTCCTTCACACCAGCCTCAAGGATCTGCTTTGGAGGGGCAGCGTGGTCTTTGGAAAGGAGGGAAGAAAAGAGAGTAAACATTATTTGAGTACCTACTGTGTGCCAGGAGCTTTACAGGTATACGTGTTATGAAGTCACAGCAACCGTCCTTCTAGGCTGTGAACATTAATCCCCGCACCACCGCCACCCCACAGGTGGTGGAGTGGGGGCACCCTTCACCTGTTGAAGATAACACATGAGCAATGAAGCTGGACCTGACCCAGGCCACTCCGACTGCAAAGCCATATACTTCTTTTCCAGAACTGTTTAAATCTAATTGCAGGGTCCAATCCAGTCAGACTCCTCAGAGGCGCCATGCTGTGGCCTCTTTGCAACTTGGCTCCATGAAGGAAACCACAAACTCGTATAAAAAAGGCAACTGGACTCTTGTCTTCTAATGATGCCTTCCTTGGAGCATTCTCCCTCCTTATTTTCACCTTTCTTTCCTCTTTATTCACTGCATAGGTCAAATGCCATCAAATAATTTCCCTCATGGAAACAGGAGAGCTCCATTCTACTGACCGCTGGCACTGCACATGCCTGATGGTTCCAAAGGTCAGAATTTGCCTCCTCTGCCCTCAGTCACCAACTGTAGCTTTGAGCGCCCCTAGCGGAAGTCTGTGCCAATAGCATGTCGCAGAAATTGTGGACCAAACATGTGGACCAATAAATGGAGCCCTTTGGAATCACTTTTTGAGTAACAGGAATGAACTTGTGAGCAAAACTAGAAAACAAGCCATTCTGATCAGGAAAAATCCCTTTGCTCTGGATGAGGAAAGAGAGGAATGTAACATTATTTTCCTAACATCCAGCTGAGCTATATGAACACAAGAATCGTCAGGCTTTGAGGAGGTGGCCCCAGGAAGGGGCCCTTAACACTCCACAGGCAAAAAAAAAAAAGGAAAAAAGAAAAAAAGCCATTCCATCATGAAAATAGTCTTTAAGTGAGTCTAACAACGGTGTACATTAGAGACTGGAGGAAGCAGCAATTTTGAGTCTTACTAAGCAATACAGAATTTACATTATTAATTCAAGGAAAATGAAAAGAAATTAGGCTCGGCTCTGCAGCCTTAGCACGTAGTTACAATTATTCCCCATGTGCATATCTTAGACAATAAGAAGCCTCTTCAAAAACAAGTTACACTTTATATTTATTCATGCCTCACAGCAAAATGGCCCGGAGAATCACGTGACCTGCATAAGAATTTAGCAACAAGTTTCTTTCAAGTACTGTATTTACAAATCTCCTCACTGCACCAAAAACAGGACTGGCTTGCAACACTGAGCTAGATGAATGGTTCTCCAGCTAACATTAGTGGAAGTTGAGCCCCACGTTAAAAACAGAATGTATTGGGGGAGGTCAGTTGTTTCCAAATTCTAATTGGCTAACCTCCCTCCCTTCTTATGACTCAGAGTCTTAGAGTCAGAACCACACCATTATTAATGAGCCTTCGGAAGCAGTACACCGGTTGACTTTAATTTGGCAATGACCTGAAGTTAATGAAAAATATATGCTGGCTAGCTATAGAGTCGAGCAGTCGGAAAAATAATATAAAATGTCTTAAAAATTAAAACACGCACACACATTTTGTGAGTGAAGCCAGGGGAGGAGGCAGGATATAAAATCCTTGCCTTGGATGACGATTCAGTATGTGCCATTAAGACATTTTTTTCCCCCTGGAGGGGGATATGTTTTAGAGTGCCATCCTCAGAGGTAGAATGACTTTAGAAAAGCCAGCCAGCAAGCTTCCCATTCTTTTTTGTGTGTGTTAGTCACAACACAGATTCAAAAGGGGGGATGAGGGAGAGAGATCTGGACTCTGTTCAAGGCCACCAAGCCATTGTTGGAAAAGACAGCTAATTAAGGAAGGGCATGCAGTGGTGGAAACGATTTATTTAAGCTGGTTCTGTTCCCCCCATCCTTCCCAAAGAAACTGTCCAGAACTGGTGTAAATTGTGAATATTACTGTCTCATAAAAGGGGGGTTCTTTAATGATATGCTTTGTTAAACAAAAGGTGATGAATTATTTCCTTCGCTCTGCGCTCTGGGCTCCCCGTTTACAGAGAAGGGGGTGGGGGTAAAATGCCTGATTTATGCTGAGGAGGGCACTCCAGGCTGTGGGGAAGAGTTGAAGAGAAGACCCAGAAACAGTGCCCAGGAGCGCAGAGCTGTCCACGGCCTTTGGTGCTGAAAGCAGGTGTGTGCGCCCGGGGTGTTCAGGACGCCCCAGGGAGAAAGGGCGGCGTCTGCCCCCTGGTTCAGGTTCTAGACGGCCCAAACCAGACAAGGGGATCGAGATGGGCAGAGTGTGCGCCCTCCGGCTTGTCTTCAGCCTGGGAAGACCCTGCACACTGCCTGCTCTTTTCCGCCCGAGTTACTGGGAACGGGGGAGTTGGACCTTTCAAGAGGGGAGTTCTACGAAGGCTCCCCTCCCCTCTGGAGTCACCGAGTGACCTGATCAAACCCGCGAACGCTCCTGGGGTTAGCTTTGAATGAGTTAGGCTCTGTACTCGTCTCGATCTTAGCTCCCTCTCCCCAACAATCCGCTACAACTTTCCCAGTGGGCGCTCAGCCGGGTGGAGGAGAGGCTGCGGCTCCAGGTCTGGGAAGGAGGAGCGACCATCCTCCCCCTTCCAACCTGCAAGCACGTGCTGGGTGTAACTAGCAAGCCCTCCCCCCTCCCCCAACCCCCAACTGAAAACAGTGTTCAGAGACGCCGGGCTGTTAAAGGGAGAAAAGGACGGGGGTGGGGGAGTCGCTCAGGTTCCCGCCTGTGATCTAAGATCTCTCCCTCCCTCGCGAAGTTCAGAGAGCCCGGAGCCCCCCTCCACCGGCCTCCAGGCGAAGGCCACACCCAAGTTCTGCTTCCAGACACTTGGTTGGGATCGGTCCAGGGACCCGGTCCCCCGGGGGCAGCCTAAACCGAAAGGAAGCACGGGGTCCCACAGTGGGAGGGCGCGGCCCGGGGACGACCCCCAGGCGCACTGTTTAAATCCATCCCTCAGTTGCACGGCGGGTCAGTTGCCCCCCTTCTCCTCCTCTCCCCGAAAGGGTGAGAATTATCTGGCACCTGGCCCCGGGGGTGCGGTTTGCAGAGAGCTCCGGGAATGTGGGGGATTGGAGGCGACCCCACTCCAAGGAGACTCTCTGGGACTGCAAAGGGGAGTGAGCCCCGGAGCCCGGGCGGCAGGCAGGGAACCCGCGGCCGAGGCAGGAGAGCGCCGGAGTCCTTCAGACACATCCCCGCCTCCACACTCCCAGCAACACGGCCCAAGGGGACGCTGTGCCTAGCCCCGAATGTAAGCAGCCGCCCCCTGCTCCGCAGCCCAGCCGATGAGGGGCGAGTCCTCCGGATCAGCCAGGACGACCCCCACCCCCCACCCCGCAGCCGCCCAGTACTCGCGGCAACTTTGCCCCCTCCCCCGCCCCGCCCCTCCGGGCACTTACCTCCCGCCGGAGCCGCCGCGGGGCTGCCCAGGAGCAGGGCGAGGAGCAGCGCGATCCCGCCGGGTCCCGCGGCGGCCGGCCGGGCCGCGGGCATCGTGGCTGCGGGGCGCTCGGAGCCGCGGGCTGCGGGGCGGGCGGACGGCGCGGGAGCCGGGGAAGGAGAGAGGCGGCGAGCGAGGAAGGGAAGGAGGCGGCAGCCGCGGGGAGGGGGCCGCGGGCCGGGCAGCCGCCGGAGCCCCCCGGAGCGGACGCGCGCTCAGCCCCGCGATCGCTCTGGCCGAGCTGCGCCGGGCGCGGGCGGGCGAGTGAGGAGGAGCCGGCGAGCGAGCGAGCGAACGAGCGAGGAGCGGGCGGGAGGAGGGCGGGGGCTGGGGCCGAGTCGGTGCCGAGCGAGCGCGGGCAGGAAGGGAGGGGGCGGAGGGGGCGGGCGGGCCCCGGGT
>SJYQ01003836.1:256683-383555 GCA_006410935.1 Redunca redunca
TGGGGATGGCGGGGGTGTGGGGGATGGAGGGGGTCTGGTGATTGCAAACCACCCTGTGAGGCCACAGCCTCAGCAGTTTCTGGGGCACGTCTGGGATGCGGCATCCCCAGGGCGATGATTTAGGATTGGAGGAGGAGGGCCGGTTCTCCCCACACACTCAGCGCTGACTTGGCATCCACCGGGCTTCTTTGCACTTGTTTTCCAGTTGATGTTTATTGTGCACTTTTTAAGTGTCAAGTCCGTCCCCACAGTCGCCCTATAAACCAAGTCACCTGCACAGTGGAATTTGGAAACAAGAACAAAAGAACACACATTTCCATTTTCCTGGCATTGCTCAAATTGCAGTGAAGCCTTCCTTGAACAAATGGGTTTTAAGTTGTGACCCCTCTTTATCCCACTTCTGACACCGCATGCTACCCCACCTCTCGTCCTGCTTTATCTCTCCACGTACTACTTCTGAGCATCTGACTACTCTATATTCTTATTGTGCGTGTTATTTACATCTGCCTCCTCCAACCAGAATATCAGCCTCACAAAGGAGAGCTGGGAAAGAATGTCTGAGGACAGCATCTCAGCTGCTCTAGGGACCTAGGAAGCTGGAACCCTCCTGAGCCCTTTAAAGAGGCTGCACTTGGTATGGAATCACTCTCCATGGCAGGTCATGGGCCCACCTCTTGGACAGAAGAGGGTAAAGCCCTCTGATTGACAAGCCCACCAGGCCTGCATCTGATGAATGGTTCTCAGAACAAAGTAGAATTTTGGTCTGTTTTTTTTTTTTTCTTTCTTCATTCGTATATTCCTAGCACCTAAATGTGCATTTGCCCATAACTGGAAACCATGGTGCATTTGTGGAATGAATAAATATGTCTACATTTTACTTAACATCGGAGTTTTGCTTTCTTAGTCCATCAATCATAAATGTCACTCCAAACTTAGAGTAATAGAGTCCAGCATGTTACCCAGCACATGATGGGGGCTTTGTTAATACTGTATGAAATCCATTACTATACATATGATACCTAAGGGCTTTCGTAGGTGGTGCTACTGGTAAAGAAGCTGTCTGCCAATGCATGAGATGTGAGACTTGGGTTCGATGCCTGGGTCAGGAAGATCCCCTGGAGGAGGGCATGGCAACCCACTCCAGTATTCTTGCCTGGAGAATCCCATGGACAGAGGAGTCTGGCAGGCTGCAGTCCATGGAGCTGCATAGTCACACACTACTGAAGCAACTTAGAACTCATGCATACTTAAGACTCTTAAAAGGAAGAGTCTTGAAATGAAGCCGATTGTGGCTAAATTCAGCCAGAAACAGGTGGGAGAGCTTTGTCAGAAGGTTAGGAGTATCTCACAGACCACAGAAGAGTTGGGGAAGCCCGTCTGAAGGCAGCATCACCAGGACGCTCCCACATTCTTTAAAGAGGCTGCACTTGGTCTGAATCACTAAGTTGGCCCAATTCTTGGGCAGAAGACAGAGTAAAACCTTTTGACTGACAAGCCCACCAACCCTGCACCAAATAAGTGGTCCTCAGAACAAAACTAAGTGTTGATGCCAAAATGAAGATGAGTCCTGCTGCTTCCCTGGTGGCTCAGTAGTAGAGAATCCGCCTGCTGGTGCGGGGGCCATGGGTTCTATCCCCGATCAGGGAAGATCCCACATGCTGTGGAGCAACTAATCTCATGCGCCACAACTACTGAGTCTGTGATCTAGACCCGGAGAGCCACACCCACTGAGCCCTTGCACCCCAGCTACTGAAGCCCACGCACCCTACAGCCTGGGCTCCGCAACAGGTCACCGAGCATTGCAACCAGAGAGTGGTTCCCACCCGCCACAACTAGAGGAAATCCCACACAGCAATGCAGACCCAGCCCAGCCCTGCCCCCCTGCCAAATCAACAAATTTAAAAATGGAGACGAGTGTGAGTCCCGGCTATGGGAAAGCAGTGGATGCCTGTGAGAACTGACCTGCCTACTCCACTGGGTGCCCAGTAGCAGCCTACGTGGCTGTGAACGGCCCGTGTGAGGACTCCAGTGTTCTGAGCTTTCCATGTGTCTTCGTCCCAGCCATCTGAACTATCTGCACAGCAAGGGGCCAGCTGCAGGGTGCAGAGATGGGCATGAGCATTATGGCAAATCCCTGAACGTAGAAGACCCAGATGCCCTCCAGTCCACTTAAAGCCGGTTCTAGAAAAAAGGTCCACCAGTCTGGGAATGGCCAATGGCCAACAAGCCATTAGTGCCTTTAGAGCAAGAAGCACAAACCCAAAAGTGGACGTGATGGCAGAGACCAATCACCGTATTAATCAGCATAAGCTGGGTTACACTGCTGTAACAAAGCAGCCGCAACCTTCCAGTAACTTAACGCAATGATGGTTCATTTTCCACTCACAAAGGTCCCATGGGGATTCCACTGCTCTCCAGGACAGCTGTCCTCCCTGCAGGGATGATCTGAGTAACTTCCATCTTGTCGTCTCGTTATCTCTACATGTAGTTTTCCAGCCACCACTCTTTCATTGCCTCCAAACAGAAGTGACATATTTCTGCTCCCAGTCTATTGGTCAGAAGGAATCACATGACCTCACCCCAACTGCAAGGGAACCTGGGAAATGCAGAGGACCACACGGAATATTTGATGGGCTCTATTATCTCGTCCATATAAACAGATGGCAGAAAAACTTCCTGGTAACTAAAGCTATGATGGTGGGACATGAACCACCGTCAGGAGGCAGCGCAGAAAATCCTGCGTGAAGGCTGTGATTTGAACCTGGAGATTCTTGATTTTATATTCTGGACGTGCCTGAGCATGACACCACCACGGCAATCTGTTGAGCGGATGGAACTAGACTTTCAAGTTGGAGAATCAACAGGGTTCGAGCGGCTAGCTCCATGCTAGGCACAGCCTGCACCCCTCGTCACATTCCCAACATCCCCTTAAAAAGTTCGCTCATTTTACAAATAAGGAAAGAAATACAATGACTTGCCTGAGACTGAATATCTTATAAGTGGCACAGATTAGAGGGTTGCCAGAAGCAAAACTCATAGACTTTCCCCTGCACCATGAAGCTCACCAGAGCCATGGCAGGCATCACAAGAGCCCTCTCTTCACTGGATGAAAATGACAAAAATGATGCTAATGGTGATAAAGATGATGGCAGTGGTGCTGCTACTGCTGATAACAACTCCTAATTATTAATGTGTGACTTCAGTTGAAAAATGTATAATCTCATTAATCCTCTCAGTCACTGTGTGAGATGGGTTCTACCATTATTTCCATTTTGCAGATGAGGAAACTGAGGCTCAGAGAGGCCAAACAAAACTGCTCAGTGTCACATAGCTAGTAAGTAGTAGAGTTAAGATGTGGATGCATAGGTCACCAAGTTCAAAGCCACTCTGTCCTACAGAAAAGACAATTCAGTTGGTCCTTTTGTCCACATACCTCCGATCACCGAGTTTAACTAATTGTTTTTCTTTAAACCATCCACTTCCTCTTTAGGAATTTCTTAGATGTCTACACAACTTTCATCCTTTT
The DNA here is from genome assembly GCA_006410935.1 of Redunca redunca. Classification (NCBI taxonomy): domain Eukaryota; kingdom Metazoa; phylum Chordata; class Mammalia; order Artiodactyla; family Bovidae; genus Redunca; species Redunca redunca. The sequence goes on from SJYQ01003836.1 coordinate 260,210, forward strand.
TTGAAATGGTTCTTAAAAAGGAATGAGAACAGCATGGCCTGCCCCACCTAGGATCCAGAAAAGAAACACAAACACCCTGATTATGTTCCCCGTAAATATATACATCCCCACTTCATTGTCCTTAACAAAAGACAGATGCTAATTAAAATGTTCACTAGCATTTACGGGCTCCATTTTAATTGTACCAGATCTATCTGAATTTACTGCAGCCCTCCAACTAACAGGGGAAGAAAATCAATAAGCATACCGAAAAATTTGGATGTGTTATACGACTAATTTCAATTTTATGTTATAATCATGTTTTAATGTGGCTCCTAATTACCATAATTAAGCTGCCTGTGACAGCACTGGCTGGGACAGAAGCTGTTACTATTCTAAGATGACTTGTCGAAGGTTTTCCCCAGATTCCGGGTGCAATTTTGGCTGGTTTGGGGTGCGATGGGGGTGGGATGTGTGTATCTGTGTGTGTGTGTGTGTGCGTGTGCGTGTGTGTGTGTGTGTGTGTGTGAGATAGTTTTTGGAGCCCTAACTCTTCCCAGGAAAGCCTTGGTTCTAAGGTTAAAGCTGAACCAAGTATCATGCCCACGTCATTTATCGAATATTCACTGAACACTTACTATGTGCTCGGTCTTATTCCCTTTTCTCCAAAAGTTAATTTGGGTTTTTTGTAAATTGTTATGGGAAAGCTTGAACAACTTCTTGGCCAGCCCAATGCCAGGACCCGGACTGTTCTCTTGCCTACATTGGATGGTGCAGCTCTGGCAGGGCAGGTGAGGACCACACAGGCAAGCCTGGTTAACACCGCCCTGCCTGAGGAAGAACACAGAGGAGCTTGGAGATAACTGCCAGGACACCCAACCACAGGGCTCACTTGTTCCCAACCTTTAATAGCCTGTGGGATCCAACTGTGAGACTCAATGAACGTCCAGGCTCCGGGGCCCTTTCCCATGAAGGTTGTGGTTCAATGGGAAACTGCATTTTAAGTAGTACAATGGTGATTCTGAAGCAGGGGGTCCACAGGGTTCTCTGAGAGGAATGTTGCTCAAGCTTAATAACCGTCTTTTACAGATGCAACAACTGAGGCTCAGGGGGAAGTTCGTATCACAGTAACCTATATGATCGGAACCCACCTCGCCGGCCAGAGCTGGCCTCTGCTAGAAGAGGGAAAAAGTCATGCACTCCCAGGTACTTGGTATTTCAGGCACACCCTCTGTTACTGACAGGCACTCATGGCGGTAACAGACTACGGTGACCTGAGTTCACCCAATAATTGCAGGTGGGGCTAAAGAGTAAATATAATCCTCATTAACATAAAGCAAACTTCACTATAGAAATCTTATACAAATTTTAAGCACTGGCACAGATGAACCACATCCTTTATTTATTCATTTAGCTTACAGGAAAAAACATTTCAGAATGCTTGTGAAATCCATGCAGTAGGAGACACCAAAGCTATATCGAGCTCCTCAAATTCAATGTCTGTAACTATGTATTTGAATTAAGATGAGAGGCGTGTGGACACAGGCATTTACCCAGCTAGCCAGCTTAGATGGTCACCTGGACAGAGAAGCAAGAGATGAGGAAGAGAAGGCATGGGAAAAAAATGTAGCAGGATGAAATAATACAGATGGCATAATGCTAATTAGATGCAGGGTACAAAATTCTATACATACATTCCCACAGAGGTATAAAATTTAAAAATGCATCTATGCAAGTTCTGAGAAGAACAAAATAAGAAGAAAATAGAATTTCCAGGTAATTAAGTTTGGTGTTTTTTTTTTTTTTTTTTTAACATTACTCCCTGTCCCTCCCAACAAAAGTAAAGAAATTGGGGAGACAAGGATATAAGAATGTAGGAGTTTCTATTCTATGGGCATTCTCTAGGCAGGGATTCTCCAACTTTCTCAGAATTATCTGGAGGGTTTGTTACAATGCAGATTCCCAGGCTCATCCCTCAGAGATGCTGATTTTAAGGAGATTCTCATGTAGCTCTGATGCATATTGTGATTAGGACACAATCTGGTCCCAGACAATAAAGCCTTCCCTCAGCCCCCTTCCACCTGGCACCATTTGATCAGGCCTGAAATTCTGGTTAGACTCTGCTTCCTAAAATAAGCCTGTGTTAAAACACAATCGCTATCTGGAGGATCACCTATTAAAATTGATCTGTATAAGACAGTGTGCTAAGGTGAATCAGACCTTTAAAACTTTTCCTGATCCTGGGTTCATGTGCTAAGAAAAGCAAATATTTATTGATTGCTTACATGCCCAATGCCAAGAGCTTTCTATGCTCTTAACAGCTCCAGGAGCTAATACTCTGATGATCACCATTTTCCAAATAAAAAAACTGAAGCACAGAGAGGTTGAGTAATCCACACAAGATCGCACAGCTAGTAAGTGGAAGAGCCAGGTTTTGAACCCACATTATCTTATATTAATATGTGATCAAACCCAGATCTCTCGCATCACGGGCAGATTCTTTACCATCTGAGCCACCAGGAAAGCCCCATATAAATATGTGACCTCTCCCCAAAGGAGACAAAAGGAAGAGATGATATTATGACTCTGGGAATTCAAAATGAGGGAAAAGACACACCGCAAGAAGGTAAAGTAGGGATCTAAACCAAGTCTGATAACCATATTTCCCAAGTCAAAATTCCTATGCCTGGTTAACAAACAAAAAAAAACACACCACAAAAACATCTTTTTTTCCCATTTAGCAAAGGTTTGAAGATATAATCATGCTTACTTATCTTCTTAAGAAACAAGATATATTGAGATGAATAGAATGACCTGATTACACCAGACAGAGAATGGACATGTGAGCACAGGGGGGGAAGGAGAGGGTGGAATGAATCGGGAGATTCATACACACACTACCGCCTGTGAAACAGAGCTAGTGGCAACCTGTTACAAAGCCCAGGAAGCTCTGTGATAACCTGGGCGGCTGGGATGGGCGAAAGGGTGGGAGGGAGGTCCAAGAAGGAGTGGGTGTATGTGTACATACCACTGACTCACTTCCTGTACGGCAGAAACCAACACAACTTTGTAAAGCAATTATATTCCAGAAACAAGCAAACAAAAAACCCACCTGACTATAGCCATGTGACTGCATCCCTCAATCAGGATAAAGACACGGGTCCTGGGTATGGAGGGTACCAAGGCCTGGGGTGGGAGTGTTTTATTTTAAATCCTCTGACATCAGGGAGACTTTCCCTGTAATCTGATGCTTTCAAGGAAAGTGCTGAAATATACTAGATGAATGAGAAGTATCAAGAGACCTGCATTGGTACGGAAACCGCAGTTTTTCTTAATGGACATACCTGTGTGATGGGCATTTGGGTTGTTTACTTTCTGGCTATAACAAATGAAGCTGCTTCAAGAATTCGTTTACAAGTGTTGGTGAGGCATGTTTTCATTTCTCTTAAGTAAATCCTTAGGAGCGGAACAGCTGTATCAGACAGTAGGTGTGTGTTTAACTAATTAAGAACAACATGGTGGCTTTCCAAAGTGGTTGCATCATTTCGCATATCCTCCAGGGGCTTGTAAGAGTCCCAGTTGCTTAACATCCATGCCAACACTTGGTATAATTCGATTTTCTCATTTAAGCCATACAGTGGGTGTGTGGTGGCTTTAATTTTCATTTCCTTAATGACTAATGATGATGTGTATCCTTTCACACGTTTACTTGCCACCCAAATATCTTCTTTGATTTATGTTTAGTTCTTTTGCCTATTTAAAGTTTGTTTTTATGTTTTTAAATTATTGTGTTGTAAGAATTCTTTATATATTCCAGAGGAAAAAACTTTTGCTGGCTATGTGTTCTCTAAATATTTCCTCTCAGTTCGTGGTGTGGCTTCTCATTTTCATCAGTTCAGTTGCCCAGTCGTGTCCAACTCTTCGTGACCCCATGGACTGGAGCACACTGGGCTTCCCTGTCCATCACCAGCTCCTGGAGCCTGCTCAAACTCATGTCCATCGAGTCAGTGATGCCATCCGACCATCTCATCCTCTGTCGTCCCCTTCTCCTCCTGTCCTCAATCTTTCCCAGCGTCAGGGTCTTTTCAAATGAGTCAGCACTTTGCAGCAGGTGGCCAAAGTATTGGAGTTTCAGCTTCAGCATCAGTCCTTCCAATGAATATTCAGGACTGATTTCCTTCAGGATGGACTGGTTGGGTCTCCTTGCAGTCCAAGGGACTTAAAAGAGTCTTCTCCAACACCACAGTTCAAAAGCATCAATTCTTCGGCACTCAGCTTTCTTTAGAGTCCAACTCTCACATCCACACATGACTACGAACTGAGAGAAAATATTTAGAGAACACATAGCTTTGACTAGAAGGACCTGTGTTGGCAAAGTAATGTCTCTGCTTTTTAATATGCTGTCTAGGTTGATCATAGCTTTTCTTCCAAGGAAGACGATAGATACACTTAAGCATGTATCCTAAAGAACAGAGTACTCGAATTTCGATCTTATCCAACTAATTGATATGATCTTTTACAGTTTGTTATTTTTTACATCATATTTTTTTTAACTTTTGTGAAATTCAAGCCAATAGAGATTTTTTTTCTAATTTCTCTCCTGAACATTTAATAATTTCAGCTCTTGCCTTTAGGTCTATGATCTCTTTTGAGTAATTTTTGTATCTGATTTGCAGAGTCAAGTTTCTTTCACTTATTTATTTATTTTGCATGTAGCCATCCAGTTGTTTTAGAACTGCTTAATGAAAAGATTGTCCATTCCCCTGTGGAATTGCCTTGGCAATGCCACTGGAAATCAATTAGTCATACATATGCGGGCCTATTTCTCAACCCTCTATTCTGTTCCATTGATCTAAATGTCTATCTTTATGTCAATACCAAACTGATGCTGTCTGGATCACTGTAACCTTATAATGCATGTTAAAATCAAGCAATGTAGGTCTTCAACTCTGGTCTTTTTCAAAATGATTTTTGCTCTTCTACACCCTTTGCTTTTCCATATGAATTATATGCTCGCCTTATAAATTTCTGTAAAAAAGTCCTTCTGAGGTTTTAATTGGGATTGACCTGAATCTATAGATCAATGTGGACAGCACTGACATCTTAACAATATTGAATGTTCTGACTCATAAATGTGGTTTATCTTCCCATTTATTCATGCCTTCTTTAATTTCTTTCAGCAATATTTTATAGTTCTGAGGTTTTAAGTGCTTTTTGCTAAACTTATCCTGAAGAATTCCACATTTTTGATGCTACAGTGGTGGTATTAATTAACTTCAGCTTCCAAAGAGTTGTTCCTAGCTTTGTTGCTTGTTATTTTTCAGTCACTCGGTCATGTCTGACTCTTTGCAACCCCATGGACAGTAGTACGTCAGGCTTCCTTGTCCTTCACTGTCTCCGGGAGTCTGCTCACATTCATGCCCATTGAGTCGGTGATGCTATCGAACCATCTCATCTCTGCCTCCCCTTTCTCCTCTCACCTTCAATCTTTCCCAGCATCAGGGCCTTTTCCAATGAGTTGGCTTTTTGCATCATGTGGCCAAATATTGGAGTTTCAGCTTCAGCGTCAGTCCTTCCAATGAGTATTCAGGACTGATTTCCTTTAGGACGGACTGATTTGATCTGCTTGCAGTCCAAGGGCCTCTTAAGAGTCTTCTCCAGCACCACAATTTGAAATCATCAATTCTTTGGCACACAGCCTTCCTTATGGTCCAACACTCACATCCATACATGACTACTCCTGGAAAAACCTAGTTTATAGAGACGCAATTCATTTTTTTTGTATATGAACCTTGTTAATCTCACTTATTACTTCTAGTAGCTTCTTTGAGGATTCCTAAGAATTCCTTTGCAAAATCTTTAGGACTTTCTATTGAGACCATCATGCATTCAGCAAATAATGTTGGTTTTACTTCCTCCTTTACAATCTACATGCCTTTAATTTTTTTCCCCTTCTTTACTGCCTTGAAGAGAACTTCAGGCAAAGTGATGGATGGACATGATGAGTGTGGACACCTTGCTTCATTCCCTGTCTAAGAAGAGAAGCACTCAGTCTGTCACCATTAAGGGTGCTGTTATTTGTAGGTGTTTTTTTTTTTTTTTGGTAGATACCTTTTATCAGGTTAAAAAAATTTCTTTCTATTCCTGATTTGATGAAGATTTGTTTATTGGGAGTGGATATTGAATTTTGTCAGATGCTTTTCTGCATCAACCGAGAAGTTCGTTTAATTTGCCTTTTTTGAAGCAGTATTCATTTATTTGGCTGTGTCCGTCTTAGTTGTGGCACGCGGGGTCTTCATTGCATCATGTGGACCTTCCATATGATGAGAGTATCTCTTTCAGGGAGTCCATATGACACACGGGCTCTCTTAACTGTGGCACGGGGGCTCCCGGGCACATGGGCTTCCGCAGGTGCTGGACTCGGGCTCAAGTTGTTTTCCGCTCATGAGATCTTAGTTCCCTTGCCAGGGATGGAACCAGCATCTCCTGCGTGGCAAGGTGGATTCTTAACCACTGGGCCAGCACAGAAGTCCTCTTAATTTTCCTTTTTTTAATTCCTTAATATAGCAAATTCCACTTATTGACTTTTCAAATCTTAAATCAGTCCTGAATATCTAGCACACACCACACTTAGTCACAATGTATCACTCTTTATATATATTGTCGGATTTGATTTGCGAGAACCTACCCGCCAGTGTAGGAGACATGAGAGACCCGGGCTCGATCCCTGGGTTGGCAAGATCCCCTGGAGGACAGCATGGCAACCCACTCCAGTGCTCTTGCCTAGAGAATCCCCACGGACAGGGCTACAGTCCATGGGGTTGCAAAGAGTCAGACATGACTGAACGACTACGCATGCAGGCATGGTAAATCCACGTTTTAAATTGCTAGGAATTGCCAAACTGTTTTCCAAAGTAGCTATAGCATGTTCCATCCCCACAAGTCATACAGTTGCAGTTTTTTTCACATGGTCACTAGTGCTTATTAAAGTCTTTTTTTTTAAATTATGAACTGCTTTTTTTGGACCCATTAAAAATGGCAGCTCAACTTAGGCTCCCCAGGTGGTGCAGTGGTACAAAATCTGCCTGCCAATGCAGGAGACACAAGAGACTCGGGTTCCATCCCTGGGTTGGGAAGATCCCCTGGAGAAGGGAATGACAAACCACTCAAGTATTCTTGCGTGAACACTCCATGGACAGAGGAGTGTGGTGGGCTACAGTCCATGGGGCTGCAAAGAGTCAGACATGGCTGAGCACACACTCACGCACATGATTCAACTTGATACTGAGGCAGGAAACAGCTGGGACCCAGGCTGAGCCGCTGGAGTTCATCCCTGTGGACTGATACTCCAAGAAAATAGCAAGACAGGCTGAGCCCTTCCCAGATATGAGACTACATATTTCTCAGCTCTGAGGTTAAGGAGAACTTCCCAACTATACGCACACAGAAAGGCTCTTTGGAGGTCAAAAGGGAGGGGGCCTCCATAGTAGGTGAGGTCAACCAACCCAGAGGCCTCTTCATTAAACTCCATCTTGGCTAAGAAACGCACACTTGGGAGGACCCTGCTGTACTGGCAGCAGGAGGACGCTGAGCCAGACAAAGCAAGACGACTGGCCGCAGGAAACCTGGAAGAGATGCCCCACATAGGTGATTCAAGGGGCTTCCCGGGTGGCTCAGCGGTAAAGAATCCGCCTACAACACAGGAGACTCAGGTTCGATCCCTGGGTCAGGAAGATCCCCTGGAGAAGGGAATGGCAACCCACTCTGATATTCTTGCCTCGGAAATCCCACGGACAGAGGAGCCTGGCGGGCTACAGTCAGTGGGGTTACAGTAGTCAGATGTGACTCAGCTACTTCATCAAGACCATGAAATGGTTCAAGTGACTGAGCGCGTGACTCCTCTCTGAGTCCGCTGGCTTGTGCCTATTCACACGTACTCTTTTTCTCCTAATAAGCGCTTTATCCACTTCACTACTTCCCATTTCTTCATTAAAATTCACGTCTACAAAGCCCACGGGCCGGGGCCTCGTCACTGGCCACTGGCCCGGGTGGTATAGTGACGAGGATTCTGCACTCTCGCCACCACCACCTGATGTCAGTCTCTGGCCGGGAAGCTGAAATCCTGCCTCAGGAGACTCCCTGGTTGTCCAGTGGTTAAAACATCACCTTCCAGCACAAGGGGTGCAGATTCGAGCCCTGATTAGGGAGCTAAGACCCCACATGCCTCGAGGTCCCGAAACCAAAACCAGAAAATAATATTGCAACAAACTCAATAAGGACTTTAAACATGGTCCACATCAAAACAGACAAACAAGTAAAGCTAAAAAAAAAAAAAGAAATCCTGCTTCAAGCTGCTGCAGGCTGAGGCCTCCCGAGATTAACACTAGCAGCCCATTATACAGATGTGGAAGCTGAGACTCAGAGGTAGGAAGCGGCAGAAAGCTGACTCCAACTCATGCTGGTCTGTCACGCAGACTCCAGCTTTCTGAGATGTGCGTGGCTGCCTCTCTTTCTCACTGGGAACTCAGCCCTGACTTTCCGCTCCAGTCTCCGGGGGACCGGGCTCCAATCTCAGAAACCCTTTCATCTGTTCCCTCAGGCTCTCTGGAGGCTGGCTCGGCCTCTGGGTTTGTTGCCTCGGCTTGGATACAGAGAAAGCCCCGCTCCATGCGTGTTGCCCACGCAAGACGGATGCAGAGAGAAATCAGGGCTCGCCTAGGTGTGTCTGAGTCCCATGGGCTTATTCCCAGATTGGTATTCACACCAGGAGTTTCTCAGCTGCGGCTTCATGCATCCCCTATAAATTGTGAGATAAGCTCGTCCGAGCCTGTTACTACATTATTGTTACAAAAAATCCTTTTAGGTTTGTTCAGTGTGTGCTATTACCTGGGGAAGAACAGATATATATATATATATATATATATAGTACACAAATATAAAAATTATAATTTTCTCCAGCTACTTATCAACACACAATTTTCTGAAAACACATTGTTTTAGAAATATGCTCTGACACCCCAAACCTCTGTGCTATAGCCCCTCTCCCCGCCCCCACCAAAGCCCTGGTTGGGGTAGGGCAGGAGACACTGGAAACCTGGGCTGGAAGGCTGGGCTGGCTTCTACTGAGGTCTCCACTGCTCTGTGGGGAAATGAGAAGGGTAATGTTGAGAGAGTGCTCAGAAAGCCACACTTCTGTAATTTAAAGGGCTCTCTTCCATCCTATGATTATGTTTCTCCTACCTTTGATGGGCTAAAATGCCCTTGCGTTATGAAATGATGGTGGTGGGAGATGGTAGTCATTTTTACCAGAAAATGGAATGCACTACATCCATCCACATGTGTTTAATTTTTATCTGTTTACTTTTGTGACTGATCAGTGATATCCCAATGTCTGGGAAGTACTGGCCGGATGACCCAAGGTTGATGGAAATATACAGACCTGGCTTTCACTGTTGCTTCACCACTCTGTAGCAATCTGATCTTTGATAATAAAAATAAAAGAAACAATAATAATGGTAGAAATAAACACCAGTAGATGTCTTTCTATGTGCCAAGTACCTTTCTAAGTACCGTTATGTTCATAAACACATTTGGTTTTTATGACACCCAAGTGACGTAAATAGAATTAAAACTGCCAGGATAGTAGTGACTCAATTAACAAGAAATTGACAAGAAAGCTATTTGGCTTTTGTGCCTGGTTCCTGGTACAGAGTTCCTAAAAACTTTGGAATTTCCAGAGTGATAACCATCTTTAGTTTGAATGAAGTACCTTTTAAATGAAGTACCTAGATAACTTCAGGATGGAGGCTGGACCACAGAAAGACTTGGATCAGAAGCTTAGAACATTCAGCTCTACCTCGCCAGCAGAGAGGGGCTGAAGAATCACCAGTGGCTAATGATTTAACCAGGCTTCCCAGGTGGCACTCGTGGTAAAGAACCCACCTGTCCACGCAGGAGACATAAAAGATGCAGGTTCGAGCCCTGGGCAGGGATGATCCCCCGGAGGTGAGGCATGGCAACCCACTCCGGTAATTCTTGCCTGGCAAATGCCATGGACAGAGGAGCCTTGTGGCCTGCAGTCCATAGGGTTGCAAAGTGTCAGCCACAACTGAAGTGAAGCAACAACAGCAGTAGCAACGACTGTAGCAATGACCAAGTCACTCACACCTCTGCGCTGTTGTTCAGTCGCTCAGTCGTGTCCAGCTCTTTGCGACCCCATGGACTGCAGCACGCCCAGCTTCTCTGTCCTTCACTATCTGCCATAGCTTGCTCAGACTCAGGTCCACTGAGTCAGTAATGCCATGCAACCATCTCATCGTCTGTCATCCCCTTCAACCCTTCCCAGCATCAGGGTCTTTTCAAATGAGTCAGTTCTTCGCATCAGGTGACTGAAGTATTGGAGCTTCAGCTTCAACATCAGTCCTTCCTGTAAATATTCAGGACTGATTTCCTTCAGGATGGTCTGGTTGGATCTCCTTTCAGTCCAAGGAGAAGACTCTCAAGAGTCTTCTCCAGCACCACAGTTCAAAAGCATCAATTCTTCAGCGCTCAGGCTTCTTTATGGTCCCACTCTCGCATCCATACATGACTACTGGAAAAACCATAGCTCTGACTAGACGGATCTTTGCTGACAAAGTAGTGTCTCTGCTTTTTAATATGCTGTCTAGGTTGGTCATAACTTTCCTTCCAAGGAGCAAGCATCTTTTAATTTCATGGCTTCAGTCACCATCTGCAGTGACTTTGGAGCCCAAGAAAATAAAGTCAGCCTCTGTTTCCATTGTTTCCCCATCTATCTGCCATGAAATGATGGGACCGGATGCCATGATCTTAGTTCTTTTGAATATTGAGTTTTAAGCCAGCTTTTTCCACGCTATTCTTTCATTTTCATCAAGAGGATCTTTAGCTCTTCTTTGCTTTCTGCCATAAGGATGGTGTCATCTGCATATCTGAGGTTATTGATATTTCTTCTGGCAATCTTGATTCCAGCTTCTGCTTCATCTAGCCTGGAATTTCACACAATGTACTCTGCATATATGTTAAATAAGCAGGGTGACAATATACAGCCTTGACGTACTCCTTTCCCAATTTGGAACCAGTCTGTGGTTACACGTCGGGTTCTAACTGTTGCTTCTTGACCTGCATACAGATTTCTCATGAGGCAGGTCAGGTGGTCGGGTATTCCATTCTCTTCAGAGTGCCTAAAGAACTGTGGATGGAGGTTTGTGACATTGTACAGGAGGAGTGATCAAGGCCATCCCCAAGAAAAAGAAATGCAAAAAGGCAAAATGGTCATCTGAGAAGTCCTTACAAATAGCTGAGAAAAGGGAAGCTAAAGGCAAAGGAGAAAAGGAAAGGTATAAGCTTATGAATGCAGAGTTCCAAAGAATAGCAAGGAGAGATAAGAAAGCCTTCCTCAGTGATCAATGAGAACAATAGAGAGCATTTCATGCACAGATGGGCTCGATAAAGGACAGAAATGGTATGGACCTAACAGAAGCAGAAGATGAGAGGTGGCAAGAATACACAGAAGAACTGTACAAAAAAGATCTTCATGACCCAGTAACCACGATAGTGTGATCACTCACCTAGAGTCAGACATCCTAGAATGTGAAGTCAAGTGGGCCTTAGGAAGCATCATTACGAACAAAGCTAGTTGAGGTCATGGAATTCCAGCTGAGCTATTTCAAATCCTAAACGATGATGCTGTGAAAGTGCTGCACTCAATATGCCACCAAATTTGGAAAACTCAGCAGTGGCCACAGGACTGGAAAAGGTCAGTTTTCATTTCAATCCCAAAGAAAGGCAATGCCACAGAATTCTCAAACTACCGCACAATTGCACTCATCTCACACGCTAGCAAAGTAATGCTCAAAATCCTCCAAGCCAGGCTACAAGTACCTGAACCGTGAACTTCCAGATGTTCACCTGGATTTAGAAAAGGCAGAGGAACCAGAGATCAAATTGCCAACAACTGCTGGATCATTAAAAAAGCAAGAGAGTTCCAGAAAAACATCTTCTGCTTTACTGATAACACCAAAGGCTTTGACTGAGTGGATCACAGCAAACTGTGGAAAATTCTCAAAGATATGGGAATATCAGACCACCTGACCTGCCTCCTGAAAAATCTGTGTGCAGGCCAAAAAGCAACAGTTCGATCTGGACATGGGAAAAACAGACTGGTTCCAAATTGAGAAAGGAGTACATCAAGGTTTTATACTGTCAGCCTGCTTGTTTAACGCATATGCAGATTTCAATTCAGTTCAGTTGCTCAGTCGTGTCCGACTCTTTGCGACCCCATGGACTGCAGCACTCCAGGCCTCCCTGTCCATCACCAGCTCCCGGAATTTACTCAAACTCATGTCCATTGAGTCAGTGATGCCATCCAACCATCTCATCCTCTGTTGTCCCCTTCTTTTCTCACCCTCAACCTATCCCAGCATCAGGGTCTTTTCAAATGAGTCCGCTCTTTGCATCAGGTGGCCAAAGTACTGGAGTTTCAGCTTCAACATCAGTCCTTCCAGTGAACATTCAGGACTGATTTCCTTCAGGATGGACTGGCTGGATCTCCTTGCAATCCAAGGGACTCTCAAGAGTCTTCTCCAACACCACAGTTCAAAAGTATCAATTCTTCGGTGTTCAGTTTTCTTGACAGTCCAACTCTCACATCCATACATGACTACTGGAAAAACCATATGCAGAGTACATCATGCGAAATATTGGGCTGGATGAAGCACAAGCTGGAATCAAGATTGCTGGGAGAAATATCAATAACCTCAGATATGCAGATGACACCACCCTTGTGGCAGAAGTGAAGAAGGACTAAAAGCCTCTTGATGAAAATGAAAGAAGAGAGTGAAAAAGCTGGCTTAAAACTCAACATTCAGAAAACTAAGATCATGGCATCTGGTCCCATCACTTCATGGCAAATAGATGGGGAAACAATGGAAACAGTGACAGACTTTATTGTTTTGGGCTCCAAAATCACTGCAGATGGTGACTGCAGCCATGAAATTAAAAGACACTTGCTCCTTGAAAGAAAAGCTATGATCAACCTAGACAGCATATTAAAAGGCAGAAACATTACTTTGCTAACAAAGTCCATCCAGTCAAAACTATGGTTTTTTCAGTAGTCATTTATGGATGTGAGAGTTGGGCCATAAAAAAAGTTGAGCACTGAAGAATTGATGCTTTTGAACTGTGGTGCTGGAGAAGACTCTTTAGAGTTCCTTGGACTGCAAGGAGATCCAACCAGTCCATCCTAAAGGAGATCAGCCCTGGGTGTTCTTTGGAAGGACTGATGCTGAAGCTGAAAGTCCAATACTTTGGCCACCTGATGCGAAGAACTGACTCATTTGAAAAGACCTTGATGTTGGGCAAAGATTGAAGGCAGGGGGAGAAGGGGATGCCAGAGGATGAGATGGTTGGATGGCCTCACCAACTCAATGGGTATGAGTTTGAGCAAGCTCCAGGAATTGGTGAAGGACAGGGAAGCCAGGCGTGCTGCAGTCCATGGGGTCGCAAAGAGTTGGACACAACTGAGCAACTGAACTGATTCCCATCTCTTGAAGAATTTCCCACAGTTTATTATGATCCACACAGTCAAAGGCTTTGGCATAGTCAGTGAAGCAGAAGTAGATGTTTTTCTGGAATTCTCTTGCCTTTTCTATGATCAAATGGATGTTGGCAATTTGATCTCTGGTTCCTCTGCCTTTTCTAAATCCAGTTTGAACATCTGGAACTTCTCAGTTGGCATCTATTAAAGCCTAGCTTCGGAGAAGGCAATGGCACCCCACTCTGGTCCTCTTGCCTGGAAAATCCTATGGATGGAGGAGCCTGGTAGGCTGCAGTCCATGGGGTCGCTAAGAGTCGGACACGACTGAGCGACCTCCCTTTCACTTTTCACTTTCATGCATTGGAGAAGGAAATGGCAACCCACTCTAGTGCTCTTGCCTGGAGAATCCTGGGGGCGGGGGAGCCTGGTGGGCTTCCGTCTATGGGGTCGCACAGAGTCGGACACGACTGAAGCGACTTAGCAGCAGCAGCAGCAGCAAAGCCTAGCTTGGAGGATTTTGAGGATTACCTTGCTAGCATGTGAAATGAGTTCACGTGTGCGGTAGTTTTAACATTCTTTGGCATTGCCTTTCTTTGGGATTGAAATGAAAACTGACCTTTTCCAGTCCTGTGGCCACTGCTGAGTTTTCCAAATTTGCTGGTATATTGAGTGCAGTACTTTAACAACATCATCTTTTAGGATTTGAAATAGCTCAGCTGGAATTCCATGACCTCCACTAGCTTTGTTAATAGTGATGTTTCCTAAGGCCCACTGGACTTTGCACTCTAGGATGTCTGTCTCTAGGTGAGTGATCACACCATTGTGATTATCTGGGTCGTGAAGATCTTTTTTGTACAGTTCTTCTGTGTATTCTTGCCACCTCTTCTTAATATCTTTTGCTTCTGTTTGGTTCATATCGTTTTTGTCCTTTATTGTGCCCATCTTTGCATGAAATGTTCCCTTGGTATATCTAATTTTCTTGAAGAGATCTGTAGTCTTTTCCATTCTATTGTTTTCCTCTATTTCTTTGCATTGTTCACTTAGGAAGGCTTTCTTATCTCTCCTCTGTACTGAAACCTCCACAAAACACTTGAACGATGGGTTTTCGGTTGCTGAACATGTCAAAATGCTGGCAGGGTGGCACACCCACCTGGAGAGGGCATGGAAGACCTGCACCACTCCCCCATTCCTTGCCCTGTGCATCTCTTCCATTCGGCTGTTCCTGGTGATTTATCTTTCATAAAACACCAGTAATAACGAGTGAAGCACTCTGCTGAGTTCTCAGAGCCCTTCTAGCGAATTATCCAGTCTTGGTGGTGGGGTTTGCAGGAACCAGCCCTGCCCCGGAATGGGTGCCAAGCTGGGCAGAAGTATTCGTAACCTGGGGACTCCAGGCTTGTTGGCTGGCACTCCAAGCAAAGCAGTCTTGTGGGACTGAACCCTTACCTTGTGAGGTCTGCACTGACTCTGGGTCATCAGTGTCAGAAGTGAATTGAACTATAAAACCCCCAGTGGGTTTCAGAGAATCAAGAGGGTTGATTGGTGTCAGGAGGGAAAAAAAATACCTCTCCAGGGTCAATATGTTGCCTGACCCATAGCGTATGTCCAATTAACAATGATTCCTTCACTGCTTGTTTTCCTCCAGGCAAACACTCTATATTCCTCACAAAGGGCATGTTAATTGGTTAAAGACTTGGGTTTGGGGATCTAACAGGCCTGGATGTGAGTCTCAGCTCCCCCCCTTTCTAGGCAGGCAACCCCTGGGCAGTTTGCTCACGCCCTGGGCACCTCAGTGACTGAAGATTGGAGGGCAGTTTGAACCTTATAATAGCACTCATCTGCCGTCGGGGGAGAAGGCCAGGAATGAGGGACTTGGAGGCAGTGTCTACATGAACTCTGCTTCTCCATTTTCCTCCTCCTGGGTGGGATCCATCTCTGACTGCAGTGATGTGGGACTTAGTCTCCTGCCCGCCCTCCTCCTGGCAGAGCCAGCTTCCCTCCAGCCCAGTGTCTCCTCCCCGACATCGGTGTAAACCCCAGTGGATGGAGGCCTGGCCCGCCGCAGCGGAGTGTTAACAAAAGCTTGAGTCAAACTCATTTCCTCTTGCCCGGGGAGCCTGGCCTGCCAGGCGCCAGGCCAGCGTGCTGCTGGCAAATGAGCTCATGCTGCCTGAATTCACCACTTGCAGTGTGCGGGCGAGCAGGCACGCACGCTGCCACCCTCGCCCCTGCCATCGAAGAGCCCCCAAGGAGATCAAGCTCAATGCCCACTGTGCAAATGAGAAAACTGAGGCTTGAGTAGGCAAGGTTGCCTGCAGAACAGCCCAGAGTGGGAAGCAATGGCTGGGGCTCCAGTCCAGGCTTTTTCCAATTCTGACTGTCCTTGCTTTTATGCCATGTCTTTCTTGTCTGCTCTTAGGTGCAAGTGACTCATTACATTAACCAAGCTCAAAATACAACACTCTCCTTGGAAAGCCTCATGCAAGGCAAGAAATACAGCAGCTGGAGGGGAGGGTTTTAGTGGCTCCAGAATTGTCCTGCAGGGTCTTGAATGCTCATTTGGTGAGCATTTAGGAAAGCCAGGGATGGGGCTTTTTGTAAATCAACTCACGTCATCCTCATAATGACCCAGTGGGGTCAATGTGAACAGTCCTGAATTTGCAGATGCAGAAACTGAGGCTCAGAGAAGAAATGTAGCTGTCTCAGGACTGCACAGTCATGAAATGCAGGGTGACGATGTCAACTCAGGACGGTGGCTTCAGAACAAATTTCCTGTCGTTCCTGAATGTTAACCCATGTGGCAGCAACCTGTCCTTCCTGGGGCTGGCCCAGGGGTGCACTGCATGGACCCGGATGAATCTTTGATCTTCTCTCTCCTGCGTGCAGCGAGCATGATGCTGATCATAGAGGAGCTATAAATAGACCACAACAGAACCTTGAGCCTCCAGTGGACAGTGTCCAGCCCGGGAGCAGGAACACCTGGCTCCGTTCTTGGCACTGTCACTCAGGGCTTACCCTTTTCTTCTTGGAGTCTGAATTAAAATTCAATCAAAGAAGGCAACGAATTCCTCCTACTGGTGTGCCAACTCCTATCCATTGGAACTTGCCATCTAGCATTGTATTGAAAAAAATCTTGAGACTCAGCAATCGATTTGTAATGTCTGTGACTACATGGGTGGAGACGGGTGTGTTTCGGGAGCTGCTTCTACTGCATTTGCAAATCCCAAACCAGGGGCTGAGATCTGGAAAAAGAACCCGAGTCTCCTATGTCAAAAAGCAGCCTGCTTTCACTTCAGCACTTGTCAAGTGGGGCCAAGACCTTAGGGTTTGCCAGATAAAACCTGATGTTTGCAGTTTTACTTGTTAAAACTGTCCACCCTGCAGGAGCTGCAAGTTCAAGAGTCTCCAAAAGTGTCTCTCCAGCGGCTTGATTTCATCTCAGAGTCAGACACAGTTGATACACAGACACGACTGGCTGCAGATTTCTGTGAACTTTCTTCTTCGTTATTCACTCAGCCTAGCTCACGAGCTGTGAATAGAGGGATGGTCATACCCCGGTATCTGCAGGGGATTGGCTCCAAGACCCCACCCCTACCCCTGTGGATACCAAAATTGTCCATGCTCAAGTCCCTTACATAAAATGGTGTGGTATATGCACATCCTCCCATGTACTTCAAATCCTCTCTAGATTACCTGTAATACTTAATACAGTATAAATGCTGTATGTGTGCACACGAATGCTTATTTGCGCTGTTGTGTCTGACTCTTTGCGACCCCATGGACTGTAGCCCACCAGGCTCCTCTGTCCATGCGATTCTCCAGGCAGGAATACTGAGTGGGTTGCCATGCCTTTCCTCCAGGGAATCTTCCTGACCCAGGGATCTAACTTGAGGCCCCTGTATTGCAGGCTGACTCTATCCTGTTTGAGCCACCAGGAAAACCCAAATGCTGTATGCTGTGCTTAGTCGCTCAGTTGTGTCTGACTCTTTGCTACCCTCATGGACGGTAGCCCTCCAGGCTCCTCTGTCCATGGGGATTCTCCAGGCAAGAGTACTGGAGTGGGTTTCCATACCCTCCTCCAGGGGATCTTCCCAACCCAGGGATCCAACACAGGTCTCCTGCATTGCAGGCAGATTCTTTACCATCTGAGCCACCAGGGAAGCCCAATAATTCTGGAAAGGGTACCCTATCCCCTCTCCAGGGGAACTTCCCAACCCAGGACTCGAACCAGGGTCTCCTGCATTGCAGGTAGATTCTTTAGCAGCTGAGCTATCTGGACATGCTGTATGAAGAGTTGTAAATACAAAGTAAATAAATATATAAATAGTTGTCTGCTGCTGCTGCTAAGTCACTTCAGCCGTGTCCGACTCTGTGGGACCCCACAGATGGTAGCCCATCAGGCTCCGCCGTCCCTGGGATTCTCTAGGCAAGAACACTGGAGTGGGTTGCCATTTCCTTCTCCGATGCATGAAAGTGAAAAGTGAAAGTGAAGTCGCTCAGTCGTTGTCACTGCACTGCAAATTCAAGTGTTACTTTTTGGAACTTTCTGAGAGAAAGTGTTTTTCTTTTTTTCAAATATTTTTTTTAATATGGTTGAGTCTTTGGAAATGGAACCTAGAAATACAGAGGGCTGACTGTATTAGCTGTTCTAAGTCAAGGCAACTGAGTTATTTCTGGGGCAGCGGAGGTAGGGTGAAAATTAGAGTTACTTCTTGGGAGAGGGATGTTTAAACTCAGGGGTTTTGTTTTTTCTTTGGTAATTACTACAACAATTCAGGATTCTCCTCTCTCGTCCCCTTTGCTTATCCCTGGGTGCTGTCTGAGACCAGAGAAGGCTTGCATCCTGGCGGGCCTGTGCTGACCTCGTGCCAGGTTTCAGGGGTCATCTTTCACCCAGTTGATGCCCAAAGTGTGCCAGGGTCTGCAGGTGTAAAGCCCACGTGTCACACTTCTTGGTTCTAGCTGGGGGCGGAGAGGGACTTGGGATTTTACTGTACCCCTTGCGAGCTCTGAGTGGCTGCATCAAGTCTAGCCAACTCTCTGGGTTATTGCTAGTCTATGGTCAAGGGCCATGTTGACTTGAGGCTTATCTGGGAAGCCAGGGTCTCTGGGATGCATCTCAACTTATGGGAGTGTTAGTGGCCCCTGTCTCTTCTTCTGCCCAACTATCAGGACCCTGGGGACCCCTCAGTATCCTGCTGGTTCTTCTTTTCAGCCCACTGCCATGGAAGAATGGATATTCTGCCTTCATACCTTCTTCTGCACTCTAATTTAGGCCAGCATTCAGATTTTCAGTTTTTTAAAAAGGGTCTTTTTTTTTTTTTTCCCCTGCTCAAACATTTGCCATTTTCAGTTGAAACCCATAGCTCTCAATAACACGGTTTCTGTTATGGGTTCACAAAAGTCTGCCTAAGAACTCTAAGCCAATACTTTGATTCTCTTTTTTTTTTTTGCTTCCTTTCCCTGAGGACTGATAGCTGCTAGAAAGGTAGGGAAAAGGAAGGGGTACAAGGACTTGAATATAAATATAGTTTTTAATATCAATATATTACGCTGCTATGGATACACTCAGAATAACTTATGAAGTCCGCAAACCAAAGGAATTTTACCTCCCATACAAAAGAAGATCATGTAAACAGCTGAGCATCTCATTTGACTTATTTCCAGGGATATTCACATATCTGTGGCTAGGATCCTACTTTCTAAAGGTATTTCCATCATCCATTATCACCACACTGCGAAAAGACTCCTCCAGACTATATTTCTAGAGTCTCGGAGTCAACTGTTCATTCATTTTCTCAGTCATTGACTCATCTTTTCATCTGCAGTATTTCTTGCACCTGCACTCAGAGTTAGGGACCCAGTGACAAACAAGAGACAGCCTTTGCCCTCATGGAGTGCCCATGTATGTACAAAGCAGTCTTGGAAAATGCTTGGTGAGTGAATGAGCAGGTTCTTCTTGGATATCCCTTGGTTATTGTGTTATCTTACTAGAGCTGCCATGTCAAAGGAGCATGGACTAGCGGCTTACAACACAATAGAGATTTGATGTCCCAAGTTCTGGAGGCTAGAAGCCCAAGATCAAGGAGTCAACAAGGATTGGGACTTTCCTGGTGGTCCAGTGGTGAAACAACTCTGAACTCCCAATGCAAGGGGCCCGGGTTCGATCCTTGGTCAAGGAACTAGATCCCAAATGCGGCGACTAAGAGTTCACAGGCCACAACTAAAGATCCCGCATGCCGAATTAAAGACCCAAAATCCTTAGTGCTGCAACTAAGACCTGGCACAGCCAAATAAAATAAGTACATAAAAGTAAATATTTTTAAAAAGTCAATGAGAGTTGCCTCTTTCTGAGGACTGTGAGGAAGAGTCTGTCCCATGCCTCTGACCTTGCCTCTCGGGATTTTCTGGGGCCTTTGGTATTCCTCGGCTGGTAGCAGCATCGTCTTGATCTCTGCCCCATCTGCGCGTGGCATTCTCGCTGTATACGTGTCTGTGTCTAAATGTTCTCCTTTTATAAGGACGTTAGTCACAGTGAATGAGGCCCCCCCAACGACCTCATTTTGAGTAACAACATCTGTAATGACCTTATTTTCAAATAATGTCGCACCCTGAGGCATTGGGGATTGAGCCTTCAGCAAATAGATTTTGAGGGTCACAATTCAAGCCGTAACAGTTATGCAGGACGCTCACGGTTCTCATGTCAGGCTACGGACAGAGAAGGCCTCCCGTCACCTCAGCAAACAAAGGATGCTGCGGCCAGGAAGCCGTCAGTCCCCAGGGCCCTGCCCTCGGAGCACCTCAGAGTCACATCGCTGTAGTCGGGGCTTCAGGGGATTAGGAGCCCGAAGGGGTCGGGGGTCACCTGAGGAGCTGATGGGGATGAGGGAGGCTGGGACCATATCCCCCAGCTACTCAGAGCCCGTCTCAGCCATCCATGCATTCCTCATGTGTGAGCATCCAGGGAAAACCGCTGCCCAGCCAGGACAGGGCTGCAGCCTCCTGCCACTCCCTGCTGCCCTCTCTCTCTGCCTCAGGTGCATCCCTTTGCCCCCTCCAAGGGCTCTGCCTTCAGTCTAATGCGTGGATATTTCCGCTTCAAAAGCACTGTCACGGCAAATATCCAGCTCATCCCTCTCCTCTTGGCCTCCTGGAGCCGGCCCTCCAAGCCTGGTGGGGGGACCACACGTCCAGTAACAATGGTTGTTGCCGTCAAGACTCAGGAGCCCCCGTTCTGAGCACGTGGGTCAAACACCACAGGCGCTCCCCCTCCAGGCCCACAGCTTCCGGGTCCGGCTCTCCTGCAGGAACTCTGGCTCCAGGCAAGTTCCCAGGGATTCCAGGGTTTATTTTTGCCAGTGCAAGCTGATTTCTTGCCACCCCCCCTCTTTTACTCTCTCAAGGTTTTGTTCCTGGCATAGTTGCTAGAGATGCTCTGGCTTTGCTGTGAACTGAAACGTGATTCATCGCCGGGGGAGAAAGAAAGTAAAGAGAAGGCTGCGGCTTCCCATAAAATAGGTTTTTAGTCATCAGGGAAAAGCTGTGGCGAGGAATGGAAGTAAAAGCTTTGAACTCTTGTGGCAACATCCTTCCCACTTGCCTCTAAGAGTCTACTCGTGGTCCAGTTGCTAGGAGGCTTGCAGAGGGGTCTCCAAACAGAACCTGATTCACTGACTCATTCATTCAATATTTATTGAGCATCTTTTATGTTCAGGCACTGTGCTGGGTGCTTGTAATATACTGATAGAGAAAACAGACTTACTGTCTTGCCTTTGAATCTTTTAGTCGTGGGGTAGAGATATACGATGACAAATTACCCAACAAGGCACAGAATGGGAGAAATCTTTGAAAACTGTGTATATAATAGAGGTTAATATCCAGAATACACAAGGAACTCCTACAACTCAATAACAAACAACCTGCTTCAAAAACAGGCTAAGGACTTCACAGATATTTCTCCAAAGACAAAAGGCGAATGGTCAATAAGGAAATGAAAAGATGCTTACCATCACTAGTCACTGGGGAAATGCAAATCAAAACCACAATAAGGGGCTTTCCTGGTGGCTCGGTGGTAAAGAATCTGCCTGCCAAAGATCCCTCAGGCCTCGGAGCAACTAAGCCCATGCGCCGCAACTTCCGGGCCTGCGCTCTGGAGCCCGGCCGGGGCGGGCCGGAACTACTGGGCCTGCGCTCTGGAGCCCGGGGCCGCAACCTCTGCGTCCACGTTTCACAGCTACCGAAGCCCGCACACCCTAGAGCCCGTGCTCAGCAATGAGAGAAGCCACCAGAATGAGAAGCCTGAGAACTGCAACTAGAGTAGCCCCCGCTCTCCCCAACGAGAGGGAGCCCCAGAAAGCAGCAAAGACCCAGCACAGCCAGAAAAAAAAACGAAACAAAACACCCACCCAGTAGGATACCACCTCATACTCAGGAGTGTGGCCACTAGGGAGAAACCGGAAACCACGTGCTGGCTGGTGAAGAGCTGGAGAAACTGGAGCCTTTTGCACTGCTGGTGAGCGTACAGTAAAATAAGCCAGTCACTAAAAGACAAACACTGCACGATGCTACGTATATGGGGCACGCAGAGCAGTCAAATTCAGAGACAAAAGTAGAATTATAATTGCCAGGGGTTGAGGGGAGTTGTTTGACGGGTTGCAGAGCTTTAATTTTGCAAGATGAAAAGAGTTCTGAAGATGGACGGTGGTGACGGCTACCCAGCAATATGAAGGCCCTTCGCACTGCTGAACTGTACTCTTAAAAGTGGCTAAAATGGTCAACGTTATGTGTATTTTACCACAAGTTAAAAAACTTACCCAAAGGCTTGCTTTTAAACTGCAACAAGTGCTTTATGGGAGAAGCCCAGGGAGCTCTGACAAGGTCCACCAGGGAGGGACCAAGATCCTGTTTGGTGACTGGTGGGGGAAGTGGTCCCTGAAGAGGTGATATTCAAGCTAAGACCTGGACGGGGAGGAGGAGTCCAGAAATCAAGGAGAGAGGAAGGGTCCTGCTGGCAGAGGAGCAGCACGGGAAAGGCAGGACTTCTGTGGGTTGAGCAGGTTGAGAAAAGATGAGGTATTGCGGTAGGAGGTGGGGTGACTCCAGAGTCTAATGGGAAATCACTGGACGGTTATAACCAGATTCATCATGACTAGATTCTTACGTTCCAGTGCTGACTCCAACTTCATTAAAAAGAGAACTCTCTTTCGCATGTGATCTAGCAATCTCACTCCTGGGCATATACCCAGAAAAGATGGAAACTCTAATTCAGAAGGAGCCGTGCATCCCAGTGCTCACGGCAGCACCATTCACAACAGCCAAGACAGAGAAGCAACCCGAGTTCATCAACAGACGGATGGATAAAGCAGACACAGTCTACACACACAACGGAAGGTCGCTCAGCCACGAACACGGAATCAAGATGTCTGCAGCAACCCGGGTGGACCCAAGTGAAGTGAGCTAGACACAGACAAACATCGGACGATGTCACGCATATGTGGAATCCAAAAATATGATGCGAATGACCTTAGTTACAACATAGAAACACACTCACAGACGCAGAGAAGAAAACTGTGGTCACCAGAGGAGAGTGTGGTGTGTGGGGATAAATGAAGAGTTTGGGATTAATAGACATGCATCGTGTGTGTTAGTTGCTTAGTTGTGTCCAACTCTGTGCAACCCCATAGACTGCGGCCCACCAGGCCCCTCCGTCCATGGGATTCTCCAGGCAAGAACGCTGGAGTGGGGTGCCATTTCCTTCTCCAAAATGAACTATAGAAAAAAAGCAAGTGAAGTCGCTCAGTGTGGGGATAAATTAAGAGTTTGGGATGAATAGATACGCATTACTATGTATAAAATAGATAACCAAGAAGGACCTACCGTATACTACAGGGAACTATATTCAATATCGTAAAGTATAATGGAAAAGAATATGAAAAATAATACACACATACACACACACACACAAACACACACACACACATGAGTGCTAAGTTTCTTCAGTTGTGTGCAACTCTTTGCAACTCCATGGACTATAGCCGGCCAGGCTCCTCTGCCCGTGGGATTCTCCAGGCAAGAATATTGGAGTGGGTTTTGATGCCTTCCCCCAGGGTGTCTTCCCAACCCAGGGATAGAGCCCGTGTCTCTTACGTCTCCTGCATTGGCAGGTAGATTCTTTACCGCTAGCGCCGCCTGGGAAGGCCATGTATGGACGTGTGTGTGTGTGTGTGTGTGTATTACTGACTCACTTTGCTTTATACAGGAAACTAATATAACATTGTAAATCAATAACAAAAAATTAAGACCACTCTTCCTCTCTTATAGAATGGACTGTGGGGGCAAGAGCAGAGGGAGGGAGACCAATTAGCCCAGACTAGAGGTGGGGGGTGAGGGGCAGCTGGCAAGCAGGGGTGACAGTGGAGGTGGAGTGGAAGGGCAGATTCCAGAGGCAGGTTTGAACGGAGAGAGGCCAGTAGATGGTGATGAATAAGTGTCCCTCAGGGTTAAGTGTTCTGTCCACAGAAGTGGAAGCCAGGTCTCTGATGGAGCACCTCTTCTCTCATGGAGCACCTCTGGTCTGCGGTGGGCAAGATGGTCAGTGGGAAACAAGTCCCAAGGTCAGAATTGGAAGCAAGGAAGGGAGCAGAGACTGGGGCGAGGGCTTCAGGACTCAGCACATCTGCAGCCCCGATCCTGCCCACCCCGCCCCCTCCATGCTGGAAATGTGCTTGGACATGTGGACTTCCTGGCACCGAGGCAGCCCTCACGCCCAGGAGGACTGGAACACTTCCGTGTGTTTACTGAAGGTGCACAGCAGGAGGACACCCTAGCGGGATCAGCCTGCATGAGGCTGTTATGGAAAGACCAAAGACTGGTTTTGTTTTGGTGGGTACCCTAAGTATCCTATTCCTATCTCACAACGCTGGGCTCGTGAGAACTAATGACCACCTGAAGTTTTCTGTGCTGCTATGGTAACCCTTCCAGGAGCTGGAAGTGAGACCCTTGCAGAATGGAGGAGACGGAATTGGCAGGATCTGAAAGATGGCTCCCACGACCTTGGGGAAGAACTCTCTATTTAGGCTTATTAAAAAACCTGCACCACTCTTCTATGACAACCATGTTTTATTTGTGTGGGAAAAAAACAAACAAAAAAAAAAAAACAAAAATAGAGAAATACAGTGTTTGGGCTCCTTCATTGCCAGAGGCTACTTGTACTGATGCAAAAAGCAACGGCGGGGGGGGGGGGGTGCCGATATCAAGATTCTTTACACTGTTTATGATTTCAGTCGCAGTAACTATACTTCTGAGATTCTTTCTTCATGAAATAATCTTCAATAGGAAATAAAATCTTTGCAGACACAATCATGGTCGCTGAGGTGGTACTTGTAACAAGCGAAAAATTGAAAACAGTCTAACTGTCCAAAACAAGGATCAATAAATCCTGCCCCATTCCACTCATAATGGAATATTATGTAGCCACTCAAGCTGATGATTACAAAGTATGTATGCCAATCTGGGCAATGCTTATAATACAGAGGAATGCCTGGGTAATTGATTTCAACAACTGAACGACAAACCCACGACGACAGAAACAGCATTCTCAACAAAGTCAGAAGGACACGTATGAAATATTAACCACCCTTCCGTTGCAGCGACGGAGCTACTGGCGCTGCTCTTTGTTCTGCTTTCATTTATACGACAATATTCCTATAATGTGTGTGTGCGTGATAACCGGGAGTTATTTTTCATAAGAAAGACCTTTCCCGGTTAGCTTTCTTCAGGCTAATGACCTTCCGGCCACGTCTTCGGAATGGATGCAGGGTTCAAGGCGTTGAAGGAAGTAAGAGCAGGACAGGGAGGCGTGTTTCTTGGTGATTATGAACTTGGCCGTGGGCTTGGTATTAGACAGGGCTTGAGTCTGGCAGGCACCTTGCCGACTGTGTGACCTTGTGCAAAGAAATAACTCAACCTCTGTGAAGATTCCTTTCTCATCTGCTGCCTGGAGAGGCTAACAGTCCCCCCCGCCATAGGGTTTCTGAGGGTTATTTGAAATGAAGAATCGCTTAACAGTACACCTGGCACACAGACTGCCCTCCATAAACATTAGCTATTATTAATATTGTTATTGCCAAGGGACAGGCTTAAAGGGCTATGTGTTGACAGCCAAAGAGTCCAGATTTCATTGGTCCAGGAGAAGCAGGCTGTGTAGGCGTTTCTGCTCTGCAGGGAGAGTGGCGCTGCTATTGACTCTCCGGGAAGGGAGGTAATGGTGCTTGGCTGAGGCAGCAAGCGGGCTAAGGGTCCCCCACCTTCCGAGGAGTTGCCAAGGGCACCCACGAAAGGGTTTACATCGAGCGGGCTCATGGGCGCCGTCATGCTGTGGAGAAATGTCTGGCCGAGGCCGCCTTACTGTTTCCCGGACTGTGAAAGTCTTCCTCCAGCTGGTAGGACTCCATCTTGCACGTTTGTAGTGCCACAAAGCTGTCTCCTCCCCTTTGAATGCACCTCCCTCGGGGCAGTGGTAAAGAATCCGCCTGCCCATGCAGAAGGTGCGGAGACGTGCATTCAATCTCCAGGTCGGGATGATCTCCTGGAGGAGGAAATGGCAACCCACTCCAGGATTCTTGCCTGGAAAATTCCATGGACAGAGGAGCCTGGCAAGCTATAGTCCATGGGATCGCAAAGAGTTGGATGTGACTGAGTGTGTGCACACACCCACGCCCACCCGACTCTTTCCACCTACTGTGATCTCCTTCTCTGCCTTCAAGACTTGGCTCAAAAGTCACCTCCTCTGGGAAGCCTTCCTGGATTGCATCACCCCTCACAGATAACCCCTTTGTGCCTCGTACACCATTAGAGCTCAGTGTACTTCTGTCATAACCCATGCTTTGCTTCTCCTTTTGTAGCTCTTGTCATAACTATTCTAAAAGCAATTCATTGTGGAATGGTCTGTCTATTGTCTCTGGGGTATCTCTCATGTCATGAATGTTATCCTTAGCAGTACCTGGAACACAGTGATCGTTTCATCAGTGATGAATAGATCAGTCTATGCGTGGATGAATACTTACGTATTCCACAGAAGAGCTTTGCTCAGACAGAAGGGAAGCTCGGAAGGGCTGGGACTGTGTTGTCTGGTCCATCACTCTCTTGTCATGGAACTCGCATCAGACGCACCGCACAGACATCTCTCCCAGTGCTGTTGGCAGGCAGCCCTCTGCTCTCAGCCCCATTCAGGGAAGCTTTACTGCAAAGAGCTGCCTCATCCCAGGTCATCACCTTCCCGGGTGGGCACACGCAGCGAGTGATTGGCACAGTCCGGTTTGGACTAGCGCTGGGTGGCCATCCCAGCTCCGCACCCCTGGGGAGGTGGTCGGGGCTGGCGCTGGTCTGCATGCGCCTGCTCCTCTCTCCGCCCCACCCTGCATCTTCTACAGGTGTTCCTCTCAAGAGCTCTCTTGACTGCCCATGAACCCTGTCTCGGGCTCTCCTTCCCCAAGAACCCATCCTGCAGCATCTTCAGTCCCACGAGGACTGGGGAGCACTGAGCGAAAAGTGAAAGTGTCAGCTGCTTAGTTGTGCCCGACTCTTTGCAACCCCATGGACTACAGCCCACCAGGCTCCTCTGTCCATGGGATTCTCCAGGCAAGAATACTGGAGTGGGTTGCCATTCTCTTCTCCGGGGTATCTTCCCAACCCAGGGATCGAACCTGGCTCTCCCACATTTCCGGCAGATTCTTTACCATCTGAGCCACCAGCTACTTACTAAATATTTCCTGAGCAAATAGATGGATGAGCGAATCCCCCTCTGATTGAATGGCTGCTTTATCTCCCTCTCCTCATTTCTCTCCAGCCTGTGGGCTGTCTATGGGAATGACTGTGTTTCCTTCATCTCTGTAATCTCAGCGCCCAGCACCATGCCACCATACAGTAGGTACTCCATGAATGTTGGAGAAATGATGGATACATGAGCCCCCGAGGAGGACTGATCAGGGCCAGAGAGTGAGGAGGAGTCTCAGATCTTAAAGGACTCTCTCAGCAGCTTCCTTGCCAGGGATGGGCCAGGAGCGCCGTTTCTAGAACGGTCAGGTGGGATTGGTGAGTGTCCTCCTCCACCTTCCTTCTCCAAGGCTCTTTAAATTCCACTTGTTTGAGGAATAGATGCTGGCTCAGAACACAGCCGAGGTTGGTAACAATAAACACCTCTTTAGAAATGACTTCCATTACTTGTGGTCAATTTGAGGCTTGCGGGCCATAGAAACAGGTCTCAGCAGGCTTGGAGTTGTGGGGGATCAGCACAAATTGATTCTGGCAATTAACACAGCAGTTCCCTAAAGCCCAGACCCAGGAGAGGCTGCCCCCACTCCCCACGCCCTCCCCACACTGCAGCTGGGCTAGTTCAGAAGCAGTCAGGGCAGTGGACGGCATCCAGACTTTGATCACCTATGGGCCATCTCCCAGCTGTGTGATCTCAGGCAAACAGCTTCACCCCACAGAACCTCAGTTACTTCTCCTGTAACATGGGGCCAGGCCTCCTCTAGGCCAGAAGAGAACAGTAGCCACCACAAGCTAAAGTTTGATTCAGATGAATAGGATCTAAATTCCAACCTTGCCCCTTGTTCAGCTGTGTGACCTTGAGAAAGATGCTTACCCTCTCTGAGCATCAACTATTTCACCTGTAAAATGGGGTTGATAATGCCTTTTCTTAGAAGTCATTCTAAGTATTAAGATTGTGTTAATCCTGACTGAATGCAGGTTTAATACAGGTTTGCTACTATAATAATTCAGGTTGTGAATGTAGTTCTATTGCTGAGGCAACTATTTTTGAGCATCTGTGGAGTCTACAAAGTAGCTGACAGGGGCTGGACCATCTCCCCATTGCTAGCTGGCCCAGTTTTTTTTTTTTACCAACCTGCATCATTTCATTTTTTTTTTTTTATATTACGCTTCCATTTTCTCTGATTATATAAGTAACACATGTTCATTGTAGTATATTTGGAAACCACAGAAAAGCACAAAGAAGCAAATAAATATCACCCAGAGATAAACACTGCCAACACTTTGGCTTATTTTTCTGCTGTCTGTATTCTGGGCCGCACTCACATATGCATATATATGTAAATACTGGTGCTTCCTCCCTTAAGTTGAGTCACATGGTATCATATGATACAAAACTGATCGTAACCTGCCTTTTTCACTTAATAGGTTATGGACATTTTCCTGTGTCATAAAATAGTCTTCAAAAACGTGATTTTTAACCTTTCATGGTATTCTATTTTACGGATGTATCCTATATTTTTATTTCCCTATGAAGGTTTCTCCTCAAATTTCATGATTGCAAACACGACTGTGATAAACATCTCTGTGGCTAAATCTCTGTAGCCTCTTTAGAAATATTTGTAGGACTGAGTCCTCAAGGGGAATTTCTGGGTGAGAAGATATATTTTATGCAGCATTCATGCAGTGATGGTTTCTGTATAATATGATTTATTTGCAGGTTAAAAATTAACATGATTTCTAATTATTCTGTTGCCAAAATGCCCCCCAGAAAGGTTTACCAATATTTATGCTTTCTAATATTGCTTGATGAAAGTGAAAGAGGAGAGCGAAAAAGTTGGCTTAAAGCTCAACATTCAGAAAACAAAGATCATGGCATCCGGTCCCATCACTTCATGGGAAATAGATGGGGAAACGGTAGATACAGTGTCAGACTTTATTTTTGGGGGCTCCAAAATCACTGCAGATGGTGACTGCAGCCATGAAATTAAAAGACGCTTACTCTTTGGAAGAAAAGTTATGACCAACCTAGATAGTATATTCAAAAGCAGAGACATTACTTTGCCGACTAAGGTCTAGTCAAGGCTAGGGGTTTTTCCTGTGGTCATGTATGGATGTGAGAGTTGGACTGTGAAGAAGGCTGAGCGCCGAAGAACTGATGCGTTTGAACTGTGGTGTTGGAGAAGACTCTTGAGAGTCCCTTGGACTGCAAGGAGATCCAACCAGTCCATTCTGAAGGAGATCAATCCCGGGATTTCTTTGGAAGGAATGATGCTGAAGCTGAAACTCCAGTACTTTGGACACCTCATGCGAAGAGTTGATTCATTGGAAAAGACTCTGATGCTGGGAGGGATTGGGGGCAGGAGGAGAAGGGGACGACCCAGGATGAGATGGCTGGCTGGAATCACGGACACGATGGACGTGAGTCTGAGTGAACTCCGGGAGATGGTGATGGACAGGGAGGCCTGGCGTGCTGCGATTCATGGGGTCGCAAAGAGTCGGACACGACTGAGCGACTGAACTGAACTGAATATTGCTTGGGTGTACAATTTCCTCATACCAACATTGGCTACCTGAACTTTTTTTTCTTAAAGCTTTGCCTAATGTGTGTTTTGAAAATACAAAAATCAAATCACATGGATTTCCCCACAAGCTTGCTCTGTGACCGTGGACAATTGACCACTCTATTTGGGATTCAATATCTTTATCTATCGAACGAAGGGGTAAACAGTCATAGGATTCAATTGGTTGCAAGTGACAGACGTCAAATCCAGTTGGCTTATGGCAATAATCATCATTTATCGGTTCACGTAAACTGTGAAGTTTAAGGAGAAGGAATTCAGGCACAGCTGCATCCAGGAACTCAGAATGCTCAAGAAGCGGTTGCTTCTGTCTTGCAGAGGTTCTGCTTTGGTTTGCTTCTGGGGAAGGCACCCTCCAGGGAATCATCTGTGGCACTCCCAAGCTGATATTCTCCCAGCTTAGCAGCACCTCTTTTATAACAGAGTTCCAAGATTTATTCTGATTGGGCCAGCCTGAGTTCTGGGACCATTATAAGCCAATCAGTGGAGAAGGAGGCTGGACTATGCAGACTGACCAGATCTAGATGTTGGATGCCCTCTGCAGGAGGGGAATGCTGGCTCCACAGTTAAAATCAGAGTGGTGTGACCAGAGCTGGTGGAATCAATGCCGGGCAGGCAAATCAGACCTGACAACCTCTGAAAATCCTCTGACCCTAATATCTACCCCCGGAGTCCAGGAGGCCCTGGTTTTTCCTGACACATTTCCTGCAGAGGTTTTGCATGCCTGCTCTCTGCATGGCCAATGTGTCCTGCCCATTAAATTCATGGGTGCCTTGTTTAAGCTATCTCTGCTTCTATGGGCAGTGACTCAGAGGGGAGGATAATTACCATATAGATTTATGGACCTCTGCTCAACAAACAGGGCCGTTTCCCTGCAAAGGCACAATGCCAGGCTCATAAATATTAATCAGAAGGAACCCGCAATCAACTCAAGTGGGAGAGGAAATGGCAAATTGCTTTTTCCTCTCTAGGACATAAAAGCAGCATCTATTTGTTGCATGACCAAAGGCTGTTGGCTGGGCTACCCATCTCTCTCAGATTTCAATAATCGTCATAATAGCACTTACCATGTATGAGGCATCTGCTACGTGCTGCCCTTAAATGTGGCATTTCACATACATTCATGCTCACTCCTATTTTACAGATGAGGAAACTGAGGCTCTGCAAGTTTAAGTCATTTTTCCAGGAAGACAGAGCCAATATATAGTTAAGTCAGGATTCAAATCTCATCTACCTGATCTTGGTGTCTGGGTCATTACCATTTAACTGGCTGCCTCGGGCTTCTCAGGAGGTAGGAACCTGATCATCCTTTGAGTTTTGGGGGGGTGCCAAAAAATTCAGACTTCTATTTTATATATGCAAACGTTAGGGAGAGTAGCAAAGGGCTCCTGGCTGCTTTTGTAAAAAGTTGTCGACATCCGTACCTCACAGCCTGAAGGTTCTGGAATGGTCCACTCCAGCTCTGGCTTTGGACAGGAACCTAACAGAATTTTAGCCAACTTCCTCTTAACCAGCTTGCCATGTTTACAGACTCTCCTTCTCTCCATTAAACAGGGTGATGGATGCCCACCACCCACCAACGGCTATGGACACCGTCCTCATTCGACGGCTCACTGGGCACCCCTTAGCTGAGTTGAATACTTCCTCCAAGTCAGTTGTGTCTGTTCCCAAAGCTGTTTTTGCCAGTTGTATTTGTTATTATAATTACACAATTTAATTAAGTAAACCGATTACACTAAATGTAGTGTGAAAAGAACAGAAAATGTTTCTATGAATAGGAAATTTGATGCTGTGCAAAGACTCAGTGAAAAGGAGAGTTCCCGGGGCGGGGGAAACCTGCTATCAAATTAGGTGTGGGAAGTGACTGAAGGTTCAGAGTCGGCATACCACCCAGTGATGGCTTTGCAAGAAAAATTATAGGAAGCTCCAACAGCAAAAACATACTCAGGGAAAGTGCTGTATCTTCTGTCATAAGGGTGTCGAATCTATGCACATGTCTTTGAGTTTTTAAAAGAAAATTGTGAAGGGATTTATTATTCTCCTTCGCAGTTTTTAATCTTGTTCCTTTTGATTCATGGAATTACTGGGTTTGGTAAGAAGGCACCTCTGCGTACCCAAGATAAGTAATTCCAGAAAGATGGGGAGACAGGGGCATGAAGGAAATCAGCACATGGGAAATGAACTCCTACTCCTCCTTTCCCCATCATCCTCAGGAAGGATGAGCTGCCCCTGCGTCTGTCAGGATTCTTAAGCCAAAACCAGGTGTTATCACAGACTTGTCCTCCCCGCTTTCATGAACAAAGTCTTGATTCTCCCAAACCCACTCTGCCCTCCTTCCAATCCCTCTTGTTTGTCCTTCTCTTCCTGTCTCATTTCTTTCCATCCCTCCTTATTCCTTCACTTCTGTTCTCTCTTCCTCTCCTCCTTCCTTAAAAAAAAAAATTAATTAATTACTATGTTTGGCTGTGCCAAGTCTTAGGTGCAGCACGTGGGATCTTTAGTTGCGGCATGTGAACTCCGAGCTGCGGCATGTGGGATCTAGTTCCCTCACCAGGGATGGAACTTCCCTATGTACTGGCTACTGGGTTTACTCTGCTGCTGCTAAGTCGCTTCAGTCGTGTCCGACTCTGTGTGACCCCATAGACGGCAGCCCACCAGGCTCCCCCGTCCCTGGGATTCTCCAGGCAAGAACACTGGAGTGGGTTGCCATTTCCTTCTCCAATGCGTGAAAGTGAAAAGTGAAAGGGAAGTCGCTCAGTCGTGTCCAACTCTTCGCGATCCCATGGACTGCAGCCCACCAGGCTCCTCTGCCCATGGGATTTTCCAGGCAAGAGTACTGGGGAGGCACTAATAGGCAGGGCTGATGTCATCCTTGCCCTTAAGGAGGTTATAGTCTAGCAGAGACGATTAAATAAAGCAAACCAGAAAACATACTAATACTTATAAATTACTTAAAGTGCTGCAAAAAAAGCAAAGAAAACTTGCAGAGAAGTCTGCCTTGGAGGAAATCCAGGAAGGCTTTCAGGAGGAGGTGACATTTAAGCTGACACCCAAATGAAGTGAAGGAGCAGAAGAGAAGGGAAAAGAAGTGGGGGGAAAATTCTACAGAGAGG
Organism: Redunca redunca; assembly: GCA_006410935.1. NCBI lineage: Eukaryota > Metazoa > Chordata > Mammalia > Artiodactyla > Bovidae > Redunca > Redunca redunca. Next base: position 293,206 of record SJYQ01003836.1, read on the forward strand.
GAACACTATTGAGGGAGGCTTGAAATCAGATGAGACAAAAATGAAAATGAAAGGGTGGCTAAAGCCCAGAGAATGGGGCATCGTGGGATAATTTGGGAGGTCAGTGGGGTCTCCAGACCAAGATGAGACTCTGGATTTTATTACAAAGTCAGCAGGAAGCTGTGGATGGTTTTAGGCAGGGAGCCAATACTCTTTTAAGAAAGACATTAAAGTTTTAATTTTGAGAGTTACAGATTTACTTGTAGTTACAAGAAATAAGACAGACATCCTCTGCACTCTCTGCCTAGCAGTAACATCTTGAAAAACTAGAGTACAACGTCACAGCCTGGATGTTAACACTGATACTGTCAAGACACGGAACTGGTACATCACCACAAGGGTTCCTCCTGGCACCCTTTATGGCCACCCCCACTTCCATCCCACCACACCTCCTCCTTAGCCTCTGGCAACCATTCATCTGTTCTCCATTTCTATGATTTTGGCATTCAAAAATGTTATATAAATGGAATTATATAGTAATATTTATGATTGGCTCCCCCTACCCTGAAAAGTGGAATTATACAGTAATATTTGTGATTGGCTCCCCCTACCCTGAAAAGTGGAATTATACAGTAATATTTGTGATTGGCTCCCCCCGCCCCACAGATAATTCCCCATAGATTCATCCAAGTTTGTCGCAGATATCAACAGCTCTTCCTTTTCATTACTTGGTGGTGTTTCACGCGTGGATGTACCACAGGTGGTTTAACTATTCATTCACTGAGACACCTGGTTGTTCCCAGTTTTTGGCGATTACGAATAAAACTGCTGTAAACATTCACATGCGGGTTTCTGCGTGGACGTACATTTTCCCTTCTCTGGGACAAATGCCCAAGAAAGCAATTGCTGGGTCTTATATTCGCATATTTTATAAGGAACTGCAAAACTGTTTTCCTGAGCGTCTCTCCCATTTTGTATTCCCACCAGCAATAGACGAGTGATCCAGTCTCTCCACATCTTTGTCAGCACTGGGTGTTGACACTATTTTGTTTTTTTAAATTTCAATCATTCTGATAGGTGTGTAGTGATTCCTCACTGTGGTTTTAATTTGCTTTACCCTCGTGGCTAACGATTGAAGCATCTTTTCATGCGCTTGTTTGCCATCTGCATACCCTCTTTAGTAAATCAATGCTCTTTTTAGAAATTCATCACTGTGCTTTTACTGACAAGGCCTTCTCCCTTAATAAGACTTGAGAGTGGGATCTGACCCATGGGTGATGCTCAATACAGGCTCCTTGGATGAAAAAACTCAGGACCAGGGACCTCATGGAAGCCCGGACCTGGCTTGCACTGGGTCAGTGCCCCTCCTGAGGCTCATAATGCTGAAGCCAACGGTACGAATCTGGTCCCTGCTCAACCAGCATGCAGCCGACAGTATCAATAAGCTCCATCTAGGAAGGCCTGGATACCCAGAGACTTCGCTTACTGTATAATTAGGTCTAGCAAAGCTTATGAAAGTAGTCTCAGATCATAATCACTTTTTAATTATATTTACTTTTGTCTGCAGAGAGGTGAGGTATATTATTGGCTCTGGGAGGTAACAATTCAAATCTTCATCCAAAGAGGCAGATGCCCTGAGGAAGATGCCAAGAAATTAAAAATGATCCGCAGAAACAGAGCTTTGGCTCCCAGAATGAGTCTAGAATTCTGAGGCCAGGAAGTCAAGGATTTTAATGTTTTCCATTCTCGGGGCACCAGCAGGGCGGGAGATGAATAACAGTTCAGACCTTGAGTGCTACATGCTAAACACTTTCCATAAATCCCTTACTTCATCTGTAAAAGCAACTGGGACGTGGAAACCATTAGTGTCATTCCTATTCTACAAAGGAAACTGAGGACCAGAGAGGGTAAGTGGCTTATCCAGGGTCACACAGCCAGCGAGAAGCAGGACCAGAGTTCAGATTCAGCCCTGTCAGATGTCAGAGCCCTAGTAGGGGGCCCCAGTGCTGGGACCCTGTGTTGCTACAGCGGGAGCCTCTGACTCACGCTCTCTGCGGTCCCAGCCCCCTTTGCTCAACCTCTCTGGTTCATCAGGTGTCACTCTGAACAGAGCTTTTAATATGCTTTCCTCTTCCCTTCCATAGGGAACGTGGCAGGGGACATAGCGTCACACACTCCCACAATGGCCATCCTGATTCCTTTGCAGCTAGCAAGATCCAGACCCATTTCCAGAAAGTTCTGAGCTTGCAGGATCATACAATGGTGAGACAAGATCGAGGGTGAAGCTGGCAATGACCACCGCTTACTGAGCACCTGTCGCGAGCTGGGCGCTGTGTCAATTTCCTCCTGGGAATTGCAGTACTGGGTCTCAGAGGGCAGCGGACCCAGCAGCACCATCGCCTGGGAATGTATTAGAGAGGCAGGCTCTTCAGCCCCCAAACCAGGCCTGCCGCGTTGGAGACTCTGGGGAGGGGCCGGGCTGTGTTGTCACCCGTCCTCCAGAAAGAGAAGGGAGACATGATTTCACTTCTGTGTGGAATGTATGACACACATGGAATTATCCATGAAACAGACTCCTAGGGAGCAGACTTGTGGTTGCCCAAGGGAGGGAGGTGGGGAGGGCTGGATAGGGAGGTTGGCTTTAGCAGATACAAACTATTTTCTATACACTGTTATGTATAGAGTGGATATGGAGAAGGAAATGGCAACCCACTCTAGTACTCTCGCCTGGAGAACCCGTTGGACAGAGGAGCCTGGTGGGCCACAGTCCATGGGGTCAGAGTTGGACGTGACTGAGCGACTGAGTGGATAAACAGCAAAGTCCTGCGTATAACACTGGGGACTATAGTCAATATCCTGTCATAAACCATGATGGAAAAGAATATTTAAAAGATTATGTTTTTTTTATATGTATTTATGCATTTACTTATTTACTTCTACCTTCCAGTTGTATTGAGATATCATTGACACACAACACTGTTAGATTAAGGGGTACAGCATAATAGTTTAATACATGTACATGTTATGGAATGATTACTGCAAGTTTAGTTAACATCTGTAATCTCATATAGCTATAAAATGTTTTCCCTTGTGAGGAGAACTACTCTTTTTCCAGTTATACATGTGGCATTGTTAACTGTAGCCATCATATTATACATTACATCCCCAGTTCTTATTTATCTTATAACCAGGAGTTTGTACCTTTTGACCACCTTCATCCAATTGCCCCACAAATCAACCTGACTCATGAACTAAAGGAGAAACAGTTAAAAATCCACAATCAGCTGTGCATTGTCATATAAATGTCATTGATATTTTAATAAGTTAGGAAATTTTAATGATTCCAAATGAGTACCTGTGTTGAACCAGTCAATTGAGAGGTTGCAATCTTTGTCCTTGGAACTTGGCACAGTTAACTGGCCTACTGTGTGCATAATCAGCACTGTTGACCTAATAGGAGAATAGTAAACAGAACCATCCTGGAGGAGGAAGTGGCAACCCACTCCAGTACTATTGCCTGGAAAATCCCATGGATGGAGGAGCCTGGTAGACTATAGTCCATGGGGTCACAACAAGTCGGACACGACTGAGCGACTTTGCTTTCAAACAGAACCATTTGGACAGTTAGTTCTGGCCAAACAGAGCTAACTTCTGGAAGATTATGTGTGTGCCACTGAATCACTTTGCTGAACATCAGAAGCTAACACAACATGGTAAATCCACTTTACTTCAAGAACAAAAACCACTCCATTATTCATTCGTAAAGGATCTCTTGGCCTTTACTCTATGTGATGGTTAATTTTTTACATGTCAATTTGACTAGGTCATGGTACCCAATATTTGGTTAAATACCAGCCTAAATATCACTTTGAAGGTATTTTTACAGATGAAATTAACATTTAATCAGTAGATTTGGGGAGCCCTAAGCATGTGGCTGAGAGTGGAACCCATTTGGTTTGGGTGGGATCTTCTAGGCAGAGTTTTGGCTAGTGAGGCTAATGAGCAAAGAAAATCCTTACAGGGCACTGTTATTTAATGATGAAACAACAGAGAAGAACCTTAATGGAAAGAGAAATGTGAAGAGAGGTCCAAAATGTATGAATAAACCCGAGAATCGCTTCAGAGGCTAATGGAAAAGGAGTTATATGAAAGGATGTTATCAAAGGATAAGGTGGCATACAGAGGTCAACTCATAGCTTTGAAGTCCAATTCAGCTGAGCTAACTTACTTAGATCCCTTCCCTTCTGTGTGCTTCAGTTTAATCATCCAAAAATGGTAATAACATATGCCTTCTCAGAGCCACTGCGAAAATGCCGACAGTGTTAATGGTCTAGCACTGCCTGACACATAGCGGGTACCTAATTACTGGTATTTGCCATTCATGCCCCCACGACAGGCTCACCAATGAATGTTTCCGACTAAAAGAGGACCAGAGTACCCTCTACATGTGCACATCTTATTTTCTATTCTCACATGTGAAAATGGGATGAGTTGTGGAAAAGGCAGTGTAGGTGGGTTGGTTGGGTGATCTTTCCCTGCATGGTCTGGGCTGTCAAGAACTGGCGTGTCTGGTTCAGACTCTAGCGGTGTCATCTGATGCTGCGGAAAGAGTGAACTCCCACGGTGCTGAGACTGCCACCTGTGCCCCTGGCATGCACCCTGTCTGCAGCTGACGTGCGGGCTGGGATGTCAGAGCTGTCAGCCTCGCCTCTCATTTGAGCAGTGAACTCCCTGCAAAGTGGGGTGTGTGTATATAATTATCAGAGACGTAGATCCTGACATTAAAACAAACCGTCTCGAACCCCCATCGTCTCTAAGGATGGCAGTTGAAGAAGGAAATGACACGCCAGCAATGATTAGGGAAGGCGTAGAACTCAGCGCGCTGGGGGGATGCACGCAGCAGAACAATGGAGGAGGCATTTAATAGCACAGATTATGTTTTTAATTGCGTTAGCAAACGAACTGTTCTTGTGCTCTGGGAAAGTTGTTGGTGAAGCCACCCCCGGTGTTCCTAGGCTGCCTCTGAGTCACCACCAGGATGGGGGCTGGTCTTGGCAAGCCAGAGAGCCTCTCGGGCAGCACAGCTGGACTCGAAAGCCATGCCTTCTGCCCGGAAGACAGAAAATCCTTTGCTCCATGCCTTGATGGGGCATTCAGATAATCACCAGTGGTACGGTCAAGAAGACAGATGCTGGAGGCAGCCCAAATGGCCACTTTTTCTTAACTGTGTGATCTTAGATAAGCCAACGGTTAGGTGTTGAATCCTGTCCCCCAACTCCACCAGTTTATATGCTGAATTCCTAACCCTCAATATCTCAGAATGGAACTTTCTTTGGAAATAGGGTCACTGCAGATGTTATTAGTTAAGATGAGGTTTTGCTGGAGTCGTTGTTGCTCAGTCGGTCAGTCGTATCTGACTCTTTGTGACCCCATAAACTGCAGCAGGTCAGGCTTCCCTGTCCTTCCCTATCTCTCGGAGTTTGCTCAAATTCGTGTCCATTGAGTAGGTGATGCCATCCAACCATCTCACCCTCTGTTGCCCCCTTCTCCTCCTGCCTTCCGTCTTTCCCAGCATCAGGGTCTTTCCCAATGAGTCAGTTCTTCGCATCAGGTGGTCAATGTACTGGAACTTCAGCATGAGCATCGGTCCTTCCAGTGAATATTCAGGGCTGATTTCCTTTAGGGTTGACTGGTTTGATCTCCCTGCTGTCCAAGGGACTCTCAAGAGTCTTTTCCAGCACCACATTTCTAAAGCATCAATTCTTTGGGGCTCAGCCTTCTTTATGGTCCAGCTCTCATATCTGTGCACAACTGCAGGAAAAACCCCAGCTTTGATTATACAGACCTGTGTCAGCAAAGCGATATCTCTGCTTTTTAATGCACTGTCTAGGTTTGTCATTGTGGATGGGCTCCTAATTCAATGCGACTCGTCTCTGTATCAAAAGGGCAAATCTGGACACAGACACACTGGGAGGATGCTGTGTGAAGATGCAGGCAAAGGCCAGTGCGATGCTTCTACACCACAGGAAGGCCAAAGAGGGCCGGCAGCTCCCCAAAAGCTGGGAGAGAGGCAGGGAGCAGATCCTCTCCCACAGACCATGGAAGGGGCCACACCCGCTGACACTTTGATCCAGACTTCTAGCCTCCAGAACCACAGGACGGTCATTTCCAGGTCATTTCTAGGTCATTCCTGTTATTCTAGGTCACCCAGTTTGTGGTACTTGGACCTTAATACAGCAGCCTTCTGTCTCTGTACCTCTGTTTTCTCATCTGTGAAGATAATGATAGTGTCTGGACCTCCTGGTGTTGCTGTGAGGATTAGATGCAATTTATGTAAAGCACGTTAAACCATGCCAACTACATGACAAAGCTCTCGACTGCTGCAGGCTGTCAGTTCGATTATTGAGACCCGTTCGGAAGGGGAGCGCTTTGAATGGGGATTAAAAGACTTGGATCAGATCCTTAACGTTTACTGGGAGCCATTCTCGGCCCCTTATATATTGTGTCTCCTTTGATACTTAAAGCAAGAAGGCATTTTTCATCCAATTTTACTCACAAAAACGTTGAGGCTCAAAGAGGTGAAGTGACATCTTACCCCAGATCACACAGGCTGTAAGCGGCAGGTGAAAGAGTTGAACCACGAGCATCTGACTCGGAAGGTAGCAGCCACACCCTCTTCTGACGTAGTGCCTCCAGAGCGCCAACACTGGAGACGTCATCTGTGCAGGCAGTGACGGTAAGGAAACAAGAAGCACAAGTTGTGAGAGGACGCCGGGGCTGGGTGGAGCAGATTCGGGTTCAGAACTGAGGGCTATCACCCCCTGGCTCTCTGACCATGGGCAAGTCACTTCCCCATCCTTGGGCCTTAATTTTACCATCTGTGGAATGGGGACAATCAGGACTCCATTGAAGAAGTATGGTGAAGCCTACATTTAGCGACATAGACCATGAGGGTCACTCAGTAGATCCTCTTCACTCCTATGATTCTTGCCAGAAGAGAACGCTTACATTACGTATATCATGGGCCTGGATGTGGGTGGGTCTCTGCTTGATCATTTCCCCGGGCACTCTCTGCAAGCCTCAGTTTCCACATCGGTAAGACAGGGGTATTATTCGTCTCAATCCTTTAAGTGGTCCCTTGTGATAGTCCCATTTAGCTGATGAGTTCTGATTTTAAAGCCCTTCCTTATACAGAAATGGGAGGTGGGTGGCTTCCGTGACCCAGTTCTCAGCATACACTATTTCTTTGAGTTTCCATGTATTTTTGCATGCCAGTCTTGTTTCAAATTTGGTTTCCAGCCTTGTTTCAAATTCTAAAAAATTTCAATTAGAGGAAAATTGCTTTAAAATATTGTGTTGGTTTCTGCCATACAACGACATGAAGCAGCCATAAGTACACATGTGACTCTTCCCTCTTGAGCCTCCCTCCCCCACCCACACCTCCCCCCACACCCCTTTAGGTCTTCACAGAGTGCCAGGCTGGGATCCCTGTGTTATACAGCAAAGTATCACGAGCGATCTGTTTCACACACGATAGTGTGCATATATGGGCTTCCCTGATAGCTCATTGCTAAAGAATCCGCCAGGAATGCAAGAGATCACGGTTTGATTCCTGAGTTGGGAAGATCCCTAGAGAAGGGATAGGCTACCTACTCCAGCATTCTTGGGCTTCTCTTGTGGCTCAGCTGGTAAAGAGAATCGCCTGCAATACAGGAGACCTGGCTTCGATCCCTGGGTTGGGAAGATCGCCTGGAGGAGGGCATGCCAACCCACTCCAGTATTCTGGCCTGGAGAATTCCATGGACTGTATAGTCCATGGGGTCTCAAAAAGTTGAACACAACTGAGCAGCCTCCACTTTCACTTTAAGTCTTGTTTTAGTTACTATGGCTGCATAACAAATGATCCCAGAACTCAGCAAAAACACCATTTATTTACGTGCGCGTGGATGCTGGGGGCTGGGAATTCAGACCGGGACATAGCAAGGGTGGCTTGTCCCTGCTCTGCAATGCCTGGGGTCTCAGCTGGAAAACTTGAAGGCTGGAGCTGGAACCATCTCAAGCCTCATTTATTCCTAAGACAAGCGGTTGATGCTGACTACTGGTATCACGCTGGGTTCTCCTCTGCCCGGCCCCACTAGGGGGTCTCTCAGCAGGAGCTGTTTTGGGCTTCCTCCTAGTAAGATGGCTGGATTCCAGAGTGAAGAAGGTAGTGGGGGAGGGGGAGAGGGGAGGGGGAGAAGGGAGGGTGAGGAGGAGTGGGAGGAGAGCTCCAGGAAAGAACTGCATCCTTTCTGACCATCTTCCCTTGCAAATCCCTTAGCTTTATTTCCATCACACCCTATTGATCAAAGCGGTGACCAGCCCCTGCCGAGAGATGGGGGAGGAGACATAGACCCTATCTAAGGGATGTCAGTCCCATTATGCAAAGGGTTTATGGGAATGTATTTATCTCCATCTTCAGAAAATACAACCTGCCAAGCTCTTTCATGGCTCTTAGGTAAAAAAATATATCATTAAAGGGCCCGAGGAAAGGCAGTGTTTGGATAACAGTGGGCAGAAACCATCGTACAGCTGTGCAAGAGAATATTATCCTCCTTGGACCAAAACTCCCATGATGGATGATGGCAGGTTCCCCAAAGGAGCCTATAAGAGACAAACTGTGTTATGGCAGCGTCCCCATGGCCCCAGCAGAGAGAATACTCCCCCAGTGGACCCCTCACCCAGCCCTGCCTACACCCACTGAGGCTTCACCTGTGGAGTCGGTGGAGCTCTGAGCCCCGTTATCGTTCATTCGCTCACTTATGTCTGACCTTTTGTGACCCCACGGACTGCAGCACACCAGGCTTCCCTGTCCATCACCATCGCCCAGAGCTTGCTCAAACTCATGTCTTTGAGTCAGTGATGCCATCCAACCATCTCATCCTCTGTCGTCCCCTTCTCCTCCTGCCTTCAATCTTTCCCAGTATCAGGGTCTTTCCGAATGAGTCGGCACTTTGCATCAGGTGGCCAAAGTATTGGAGCTTCAGCTTCAGCATCAGTCCCTCCAATAAATATTCAGGATTGATTTCCTTGAGGATTGACTGGTTTGATCTCCTTGCAGTTCAAGGGACTCTCAAGAGTCTTCAACACCACAGTTCCAAAGCTTCCATTCTTTGGCGCTCAGCTTTCTTTATGGTCCAACTCTCACATCCATACATGACTACTGGAAAAACCATAACTTTGACTAGATGGACCTTGGTCAGCAAAGCAATATCTCTGCTTTTTAATACATTGTCTAGGTTTGTCATAGCTTTTCTTCCAAGGAGTAAGTGTCTCAGCCCCATGGACTCCGGTTAATCCTGCAGGTGCTGAGGTCAGGAAGGCGGCTTTGGGACCAGGCTGAACAGAAAAGATCATCATCATTGGATTCTCAGCCACATCTTCCCTTGTTGTCATGGGAACTTACACATCATGAACCAGAAAACTCTGGCTGTCTCTGGGACATGGGGCATAGTGGGGAAGCGCTCTAGAAAGTCATCCAGAATCACACAATCATATTTGTTTCACCGGGAGCAGACTGCATTCTTTTCATCATTCCTTAAACAAAAACAACAACACACCCGTCAAGGGTGTCCTATGGGCCAAGTCATGGGAAGACTGTGGTGAACAAGCCTGGCTTCACGACCTCACAGTCAGTCGGGCAGAGATGATTCAGTATCCTGAATGTGCTGATGGGGGAAGCTGAGGCAGCTGAGGGCTCCCAGAGGAGGCCCCTGACTCAGTCTGGAAAGCAGAGAAGGCTTCCTGGCGGAGGTGATGTTGAGGAAGAGTTTTGAAGTTGGTGGAGGAGTTAGATAAACAAAATGTGGAAACGAGATTTCTTGGTAGAGAATCCTGCACGTACAAGGTCCAGAAACTTGGGTGAGGAAGACGGTGCCCCGGGGCAGAGCCTTTCGCCCCCTTTAGGGGGCAGAGTGAAGCTTTGCTCTCAACCCTGCTGAGCGCATCCCAGCCGGGGGAGGTGGCAACCCTGACAGGCGGCAGCTGCCTCTTGCTGGGGGCTGTGACATTGGCCCTCAAAGACAGAGGGCTGAGGGCCTCTGGAAGCCCCTGGCACTGGACTGATGATGGCAGCAGGCTCAGAAGAGGATAGGGAGGAACCTGGCTCTTGGAAGCAGGGCAGTGGGTTTGGAAAGGATGTGAGATTTTCCTGAGATGACTGACAGGAGATGGCAGGAGTTGAGAGGAGGGTGGGTGGAGGAGATGCAGCTGTGAGTGGGATGGAGTGGACCCAGCTCAGCTGAGGCTGGCCAGGGCAGAGTGGGGTAACACAGGGCACAGTGACTGAGCAGTGTGTTGGGGGTATTCACTAGATGGTGTGTACACACACACACACACACACACACACTTCTTATCAGTCATTTCAAATGCCCAAGAGGACCCTTGGCTCACCAAAAAATATATATATTTTTAATAGCAAGGTGGGTGACCCCAATTCTCAACCCAACCAGACCACTGGGAAATACTTTAAAAAGCAAATAGAAAACAGATCTCTATCACTGTTCTTGTGATTAGAAATAGGGAATATTTATAACGCATTCTGGAGAAGGAAATGGCAGCCTACTCCAGTATTCTTGCCTGGAGAATCCTGTGGACAGAGGAGCCTGGTGGGCTGCTGTCCATGGGGTCGCACAGAGTTGGACATGGCTGAAGCAACTTAGCATGCATGCATGCATCGGAGAAGGAAATGGCAACCCACTCCAGTGTTCTTGCCTGGAGAATCCCAGGGACAGAGGAGCCTGGTGGGCTGCCGTCTATGGGGTCACGTAGAGTCGGACACGACTGAAGCGACTTAGCAGCAGCAGCAGCGTAACGCATTCACCTTGTCCTGGGTGCTGTGGACGTGACTTGCTCACCCCCCACAGGCTCCTAGGTAGGTAGCCAGGAACTGACTGGAGAAGACCTTGCCCACCTCCCCCAACTCCAACACACACTCCATGAGATCAGACCTGTGTCCTGACAGACCCCAGAGACACTTGCTTTCCACGGCCCCACAAGCCCATTTGTTGTTTAGTCCCTCGGTTGTGTCCAGCTCTTAGGGACCCCATGGCAGGTAGCCCGCCAGGTTTCTCTGTCCATGAGATTTTCCAGGCAAGAGTGCTGGAGTGGGTTGCCATCTCCCCCTCCAGGGGGTCGTTCTGTCCCGGGGATCGAACTCACGCCCGGGTCTCCTGCACTGGTACTGGACGCTTTACCGCTGAGCCACCTGGGAGCCCACGAGCCTGTTCACTTGGAGGTTTTATCTCTTTTCGGCAGAACCTACATGGTTTACACCCTTGCTGGGAAAATCTCTTGACTCCTGGGCCTCTTCTAGTTCTCAGGCAAATTCAGTGCCATCCTTAGATGAATGGCCACACCTGGGAGGAAAAGGCAGTGGCCAGGTGAGCCTGGACAACCTCTCCAGCCTCCTCTTGAGTGATACAGAAAGTCTGACCCTTTGTATCCTTATAATACTGCTGTTAGGGCGTGAAACCCAGTTATCAGACCCATTTCACAGAGGGGCCCACTGAGGCAAAGAAAGGTGAAAATCACTTGAGCAGGGTTACACGTATTTACTAAGTAGTCACGGTTCTGAATCCACCGTCTCCGCCCTCCTCCAATGCCCTAAGCAACACAATGTGATAAGGATAAATCCACGTGTGGATAGAGGACTCTGATGGTGCCCTGACAGTGCCCTAAGAAGGGAGCGAAAAGTCACTCACGACTTCAGAAGGGACGGGAGAGAGTCTTCAAGCATGCGTAGGACTTTGGGGAGGAAGGCACGGCGATCGGGGCAGGAAACAGCACGTGCAAAGGTGTCCCTGTGACAGGTGGACGGGGGAGTTTGCTGTGGTTGGAGGGTGGGGTGCAGGGTAATAAGGTGAGGCAGGAGGGAGCAGCCGGGAGAGGAGTCAGGAACCCGATTTTAAAGGACTGGGACGCCACACTGAAGTGTCTGTGGGCTCTGAGGAGGCAAAGGTGTCCAGGGGGGGCAGGATGGGTCAGGTTTGCTGAGGGGAGGCAGGGCTGCCCAGTGGTTCCGAACCAGCTGGGCAGTCAGGCTGCTGCACTGAAACCCCACGGCTGGGGCTCCTAGTTGAGAGTCCGTGGGTGGATCACGTGACTGCCCTAAGCTCTGCCATCCTCATCTGCACAGCGGGGACGCTGGCAACAGAGACACATAACTCGCGAGTTACCTGGAGGCGGAGAGGACAGAATTCGTGCCTAGCGTCCCGCAGGGTGATCGATTAGCATTCACTGCCATCATCGTTACTGGAGGAGCCCTCTAGGGACAGCATTCGAGAGGCAGGAACAGCGGGGGAGACCGAGCATGGGATTAAAGGGGCTGCAGCGGAAGCCCAGACCAGCCAGGAGGACCCCTGGTTCAAGGATGCATCTGTGGGGACCAAGCGTGGACTGCAGATTTGCCGGAAGACTGGTGAGCATCATATAAACAGAGGATTAAATAAATGAGCACGTAGGGGATGGTTCTGTAAACCGTACACATTCTGGGATGATTACAATTAAGGCTATTTTCATCAGCTTTATTTCTGGGCCCATCGGCTTCGGTTCTCCAGAGAGAAGCTACCATTTACTTCTCCCGATCAAATATTCCACAAGCACAACACTGAGTAAAGCCAACCTTGCCTAGTGAGCACGCTCTTGGTATTTTCAGTTGCCAAGCGCAACGCCCGAGGTTTCCCATCTAGGCGGACAGGACCCTCTGCCTGAACCTGTTTCTCTGTAATGGAGACTGTACAGACGGCGTCAAGGCCAAGAACACGGTTCCTGGAGCCCATCTGCATGGGTTTGAGTCCCAGTTCTGCCCTTGGGCCAGTTACTCAAGCTCTCTGTGTCCCCAACAATAAAATGAAAAGAATCTTAGAATTACCTTATGGGGCTGGAGTAAAGATTCCCCATGCTGGAAATCAGTGTCTGCGATATAAAATATAGTCATCATCGTCATCAGCATCGTCAGTGTCGCTCTTCTCAGTATTTCTACTGGTTGTGAAAAATGTAATAATTTTTCAGTAGAACATGTTATGTATGTTGACTTGCAACAGTTTATGATTGTGATTTGTAAATAAATAAATGTTTTTAAAATGCGTCTGTTAAATTTTTTACAATTGTATTTATTTATTTGGTTGCACTGGGTCTTTTTTTTTTTTTTTTTTTCGGTACGGGCTTTTCTCTAGTTGTGGTGAGCAGAGCTACCCTCTAATTGCAGTGCGTGGCTGTCTCATTGCAGCGGACTTCTTTTGTGTTGTGGAGCGTAGCCTGTAGAGCATTCAGACTTCAGTAGCTGCAGCACGTGGGCTCAGGAGCTGTGGATCCTGGCTCTAGAGCACGGGCTCAGTAGCTGTGGCGTACGGGCTGAGCTGTCCGCAGCACGTGGGATCTTCCCGGACCAGGGATCGAACCCGTGTCTCTTGCATTGGCAGGGGGATTCTTTACCACTGAGCCTCCAGGGAAGTCCTGAGTAAATTTCTAACAGGATGGTTTTTACTGATAGAGAGCACATATACACAAACGATCTTGGGGGATTCTCCATCATTTCTAAGAGTGTAAACAGACTTGAGGCCAGCAAGTTTGAGAAACGAGACAGCGAGCAGCTACACCATATTAATAGCAGGCAGGGAAGCACCGGTGTTCTTCTCAGGTACCTGGGATTAGACCGCCCGGGGGTCTCTGGGCCCCTCTCTGGAGTGGGGGCTGCCAACCTGGGCCAGACGAGGCTCCCACGATGGCAGCTGGGTGGGCCAGATGTTAGGGGAGCAGGTCTGACCACCCTCTCCCCCTCCCCTGTCAGTGACTCCCAACCCGCCGTGGGCTGACCACCCTCCAGAAGCCGCAGGCTGAACTTCACACTTGCTACACCACTTTATGGGCCATTAATCTCCTCTGCGTCAGGACCAAGTGCTTGGCTTCCGTCCACGCGTTTGTCTGCTCTGGGAGTTGCAAGAGCACCATTCTGCTAATTACAGGAGACTGTATTCTAGAAGGCCTCTGGAGAAGGTGCAGATAGAGTTATCACGCCACAGACAGGCTGAGTCCTTGTCCTCACGGGATCGCTTTGGGGAGAAGAGCAGGAACAGGAATTTTCTAAGTATGTAGCGGGCTCAGGGCGCGGTACACTGGCATTTCCATGTGTGGCTCAAGAACGGTTCTGGCGTGCTCTGTATTAGTTGTGTGGCCTTGGGCAAGTCGCCACACCTCTCTGGTCCTCAGCGCTTGCAGCTGTACGATGGATGGAATCATCACCCTGACCCTCGTAGAACTGCAGTGGAGATGGAGTGAGAATTGCCCCTGTAGGTGAACAGGAAGCCTCACCGATGGGTAACTGATTTCATCACTGATAACAGGGTATGGCTGCTGTCTCATAAACCTTCCCAACAACCCCACAGGTAAAGGAGGAGGTACTCAAGGCTCAGAGAGAGGAAACGAGTGTCCAAGGTCACAAAGTCATTAAACGGCAGAGCTAAGATTGGAACCCAGGGCTGCCTGAGTCCTAAGCAGACAATTGGGTGCGTGGCTCGAGTTGTGGTGAGCTGAAGCCCGGAGCTGAGAGCATTGTCTGCTTGGTGACGCCCCTGTCTCCATCTGAGATCTCATTTTCCCTCTCTTTCACCTTAAGGCGAGTTGCTAATACTTGATAGGAAACTCGACATGAAACACAGGATTTGTGTACTCATTTTGTCTCTGTGTCTATTTCTCTGCCCCTGAAGGAGGAGGATGAGGGGGGTCACAGATAATCTTTTTGACTAGAGCAGCAGTCCTGTCGCAGCTTCAAAACAATCCCCAAATATTTCAAATCATTTAATTTTTTTGTTTCCTGCAGGACATCAATTGTAAGGACAAGGGTTTGGGGGATGGGGAAAAAAAACCTACTTCGATTTGCACTGAATGTAAGGATGCTATTATGGGGACCAGGTGTGGAAGGAAGGAGGGAGGAAAAGGAGGGCCAGGAGGGACAGTGAGTGAGTGTTTCCAAAATTGTGCTGCTGAATTAAGGCATCAAGAAAATGCCCCAATTATGGCATCAAATGGAGGAAAGAGAGACATGAAACTTACCTTGAAAATGAACACGGTAGTGGAAAATTGAACAGCTTCCAGATCAAGGGCTTCAACCTATTTGAAGAGAAAGAGCTGCCTTTATTTCCTTGGTATATATATCACTTGGGGAAGAAGAGGAAAAACCATCAAACAGGGCAGCGGTCCCCAGTCTTTTTGGCAGCGGGGACTGGTTTCATGGAAAACAATTTTTCCATGGACTGGGGCAGGGCGGGGAGGGGGTGATGACTCAAGGGCATTGCATTTACTGTGCACTTTATTTCTATTTGGAGAAGGAAATGGCAACCCACTCCAATACTCTTGCCTGGAAAATCCCATGGACGGAGGAGCGTTGTAGGCTAGAGTCCATGGGGTCGCAGAGAGTTGGACACGACAGAGCGACTTCACTTTCACGTTGTTCCTGTTAATATCACTTCAGCTCCTCCTAAGATCATCAGGCATTAGACCCCGGAGCTTGGGGACCCCTGAGATTGTGTGCGTGTGTGTGTGTGTGATAGAGAGACAGAGATAGAGAGAGGCAGAGAGAGGCGGGGAGGGGGACACAGAGCAACAGAGGGAGCGAGGGAAAGCCGTGGAGAGAGACACAGAGAGGGAAATAGACACGGGGTGGTCGAGATGGACGGCCTGAGTGAACGAGCCAGGTCCAGTCCCGAAGGAGGCGTCAGTAGGTCTCCGAGCTCCCCGTCTGTCCCATTGCCCCTGTCCCCTGCCCACCCAAGCCGTCCTGATAAGAGCCCAGGGACCACCCCATCTCTTGATTTGGGACACCCTGCTGTCCAGTCTGTAAACTATGGGCTGAACATCTCACTGGGAAGTGAATGGATTCCACTTGACCCTCTAGCGAGGATGTGGTGAACTGCTGTGGTCACAAGTCTGAGTCCAGGCCTGGCTCTGCTGGGGTTCGCTGTGTGATCTTGGACAAACTCACCTAACCACTCTGGGCCTCAAGTTTCCCACTTGAGGCTCGTTCCTCTCCTTCCTCCCTATCAGGGCTGGTGTGAGACTTTAAATGCGATCACAGTTCTGAGGAGGCATCTAAAAGTTAAAAAGGAAAAAAAAAAATATATATATATATATATGTATACTATTTATATGAAATGCTTAATTTTTTATTTCTGGGGGTCAAGACCCACTTTGCTGCATTTCCTGGATAACTCTCCAATTCCCCTCTTAACAGTGAGGAATCAGTCCGGGCAGAAAAAGGATCACTGTGTTTCCAGGGGGCGGGAGGAAAGTGTTCAGGAAATTTATTTCTGTTCCAGAGGAAAACCCTTGTAACAGGCCATGAAACTCAATGGGGAGAAGATGGAAATGGCAATAATAATGACAATAAAAAAAGGGAAAGTAAGGCAACTCAGATCAACTATGGCAATGTAAGAGGAGAGCTCCGGGTGATTTTTTTCCTCCCCCACCAACTTCCTGGCTTCCTTTCCACCGCCAGCTTCTGGATGGGTGGACAGCTGCTAGGTATTAACAGTTCCTTTTGGGAATGGCTTATGGATGTGACCTTCCCTTTCCAGTGTGCCTGGGCTCCTCCTTCCTCTTGGTCTTGAGATGAATTCTGAAACAACTCAGCAGGCCCCCGGTCCTCCTGATTTCAGGGTGAAGGACCCCTCTCCGGGCGGCCCAGAGATAAGCAGCCACCATCTGGGCAGGAGCCTGTCCTCCACCCTCTCAGGCCTGTGGGCAGCCCCGGGGCAGCAGCTCCAAAACTGTGGCTAGATCAAGGGGGCTTGGCAGGCAGTGGCTTCCTCTGGGCGTTCCCTTCATCAGTGCCTGGAATCCTCCAGAAACAGGAAATGGAACTGCTTCATGACCCAGAATCTTTGGGATGAAGCAGCTGAGTTGCAGCCTCATTCACGCTCCATCCTCACACCTGCCCTGGCAGGCGAGTTTTATCAACACCCCAGCTTAGCAGGGGGAGCCCGGGAGTGTCATGGAGACAGGGAAGGGAAGCTGGGGTGTGGTGACGCCTGCTCGGGGCTCCCTGTGTGACCCCCTGCACCCCTGAGTCCATGGAGCCTCTTCATTTATCAAGTTGGGGAAGCAACTCCTACTTCATTTTGTGGAGAAGAGGGAACTGTACGTAGAAATATCCTGTCTTGTATATATAGGGAGTTAAAAAAAGATAAAAAGATGACTACCATGGCTCTTGTGTTTAGTACAAGGGCCTCAAGGAGAATTAGTAACTTGCCCAGGGAGACAGAGCTGGAATTGGGTTTGAAGCCTGGTGTTTAGACTGGACTCCAGAGCTCTTCTTTTTTTTTTAATTAAAAAAATTGTTTATTTGGCTGCACCGTGTCTTAGCTGTGGCATGCAGGATCTTTCTCTTCTTTTTCTAAGTCGTGGTGTGTGGGATTTTTAGCTGTGGGGAACACACCCTGTGCCATGCGGAATCTAGTTCCCTGACCAGAGGTCGAAGGTGGCTCCAGCGCTGGGAGCCTGGAGTCTTAGCCGCTGGTTGGTGTTTAGTCTCTAAGTCCTGTCTGACTCTTTTGCAACTCCATGGACTGTAGCCCACCAGGCTCCTCTGTCCGTGGGATTTCCCAGGCAAGAATACTGGAGTGGGTTGCCACTTCCTTCTCCAGGGGAGGTTCCCGACCCACAGATCAAACCTGTGTCTCCCGCATTGGCTGGCGGATTCTTTACTGCTGAGCCACCAGGGAAGCCCTTAGTCCTGGACCGCCAGGGAATCTCTGCTCTCAGTTAGGCTGTATCCTGCATCAAAGCAAGGCCACTCGCATTTTGGTGGGAAAGTGACATGGCCTTCCTCCTCGATGTCTCCTAGCTTCTAACTGCATCTCAGAAAACCCTTCCCCAGAAACACTTTGTATAGACAGACGTTCTGTCTTCCCCTTCATCAAAACTGACCTGAGCAGAGACCCATCCCTTCAGAGCTCAGCCTGCAGCCTGCTCTCATGCGTCAAAATCCAGAGCCACGTTCCCAAACCAGCACCCAAATCAGGCAACTTTGGGGGCCAGGGCAGGTGTGACGAATGTGAGAGGCGGCCGTACGCGAGGCATTAGGGAATACTGGGGTCTGGGGCAAACCCTAACTGTGTACATTAATTGTCTCAATTCACAATTAAAAGTTTAATTATCCTAAGTCAAAAATCATTTGAAAATTCATGGTTTAAATAAGTCATTAAATGGAAGCATTAAACGTTGCTGCTACTGCTGCTAAGTCGCTTCAGTCGTGTCCGACTCTGTGCGACCCCATAGACGGCAGCCCACCAGGTTCCCCTGTCCCTGGGATTCTCCAGGCAAGAACACTGGAGTGGGTTGCCATTTCCTTCTCCAGTGCATGAAAGTGAAAAGTGAAAGTGAAGTCACTCAGTCGTGTCTGACTCTTAGCGACCCCATGGACTAATTATTAAACATATTGGTCACTTAAAAGTAATTATCCCAATTAAACGTTAAAAAAAATTTAACAGAGATAAAAATAGGCCTTGAGGCTCCTCACCTTCTCAGACCCCTTGTAAGCTTCATGTAATTCAGCTTCTACGCTCTGCAGAAAAAACAGTTTGCCCACGGCCACGTCACCGACAAGGTGGCTGAAGCCACAGAGGCTTCAAAGCCATGTTTCTCTATTCCCAGTCCAGCACTTGCTCCGCTCTGAGGCCTAACTAATTCACACTATGGTGTTAATGACTGACTGAGCCTTTGCGTTATTCTTGAAAAGGTCACAGTCACGGTAGAAACCGACAGTGTGTTGGGAGACATTTGAGAGCGGAGGCGCCCCTTGGCAGGCAGCCTGAGTTTCTCTCTGCATTTCCAAGGAGGAGGGAGCATCCTGACTGCTCACGGGTAGCAGTGGTGACCATCACTTCCTGTCTGTTTCAGGCAAGAGAGGCTTCTCAGGGTGCATGTCTCCCTCTTGGGGGCCCAGTGCATCAGTTCCCTGCCAGCCACCTCTCCCCGGCCCGGACTTTCCCCCAGCACCGGAACCGGGTAGGTGATGGTGCACAGCAATGCCGGCTCCTTCTGCATTCCCGTGCTTTCTGGAGAAGGATCCACAAGGCCCTTTATTTGAATTCTGTGACCTTTGCAAGCACACGCCTGCTTCTTCGATTCTGTTGCAGAGATACATGTGAAAACCCACGAGATGCGGAAGGAAAACGAGAGACTTCCCCACCCCGAAGTTCCCCTGGGTTCTGGCTTGCCAGTGTGGGTACAAGGAGGCTGTGGGTACAGTGTCGGTCTTTTCCGACAGAGAGTCAATTTGTGCAATACACAGATTTTGAGGAGACTCTGCTTTTCCCGTCTCAAAGATGGGGAGAATATGGGGATTCCCTGGTGGTCCAAGAGTTAGGAATCAGAGCTTTCACTGCCAAGGGCCCAGGTTCGACCCCTTGTTGGGGAATTAAGATCCCATAAGCTGTGTGCCAAAAGAAAAAAACGGGATGAATGTCAAGACAAAACCGGAAAACACAGACCAGGAGCCAGCACAGTGCCTCCCACATAGCACGAGCCCAGCAAAGAAGGACAACAGGGCCGCTCGGAGTTCCCCGGCGACCTGGCGGTTAGGGTTCCGGGCTGTCATTGCCGTGGTCCACATTCAGTCCCTGGTCTGGGAGCTGAGATCCTGCAAGCCACGTGGTGTGGACAAAAGACAAAACAAAGTAGTGCAACAGTATTAGGGGAAGTAGCCTAAAGTGCAGGATCACAAACTATAGCTGTGGGCCAAGTAAAATGACTCAAATTTCATTGGAAACACCCGCGTCATTTCATGCGGGCATTATAAGTAGCTGCCTCTGTGGCACAATGATAAAGTTGACTAGTTGCTGACAAAATTCACTACCTGGCCCTTTGCAGAAAAATCTTGATGACCTCTGACCTAGCAGAATCAAACCAGGTCTGGGCTCAGGGTTATGGAACAGGCTGCTTTGCTTCTCTGAGCCTCAGTTTTCCCATCTCTAAAATGGGAATGATAATTAAGACGGGAATGATAAGGATGCCGCAAGGAGTACACAGTGCAGGGCCTGGCACGTAGAAGGGACTTAGATGTGAGTTCTCTTCCTCCCCCGTGTCTGCAGCCTCTTGGTCTCATGCTGGGGATCTCTGAGGTCCTGGACTCTCTTCAGGGTTTGGTAGCCTGGCTAGACAAGGCCAGTTGTCCACAACGGTGTGCAAGAGCCATTATTTGGAGAGTGGGGGCCAGGAGCTTGCCTCTGCTAAACCTGCATGAACAGTTTCTTTTCCCACCACCCTTCCCAGTGGTAGGCATGTTGTCATTCCCATTCTACTGATAGGGAAATTGAGGTTTTAGAGAGTTAAAGCTGAAGAGGAAAAGCTGTTCACCTTGCTTAGGGCAGTGCTTGCACTTAGCAGTAGTAGTGACTGCTAGTAGTAGTGATTAGTACCAGCAGTAATGTTTCTAAGTAGTGGTACTATGCAGGGGTATTGGGCTTAGCCATAGTATCACTTACCAGTAGCAGTAGTGCTGCTAAGTAGCAGTACTTAACATTCACAGTAATGCTTCCAAGTAGTAGCACTCAGTACTTGAGTTGGTGCTTAGTACTACCAGTAGTGCTTACTAGTGTCATAGCTCAGTAGTGTGTCGTTTGGTGCTTGCACTTAGCAGACCTGCGCATATGTGTTGGGTTGAATGAAGTATAATTGACACTGGTAAAGGATACACACACACATATACAGTCTATCTCAAACGTACAAAGATGCTTTTCATGCAGACATACTGAACATTAGTGTAAGTGCTAAAAGAAGATGTATTAGGAACAATAACGGCGTCGGTGGATAATGAAAGCAGCAAGCACATTTAAAGTGCTTTATTAGATTCTAGGCACTTTACACAAATTGACTATTTAATCCTCACAACAATCTGTGATTACCCTCACTGCACAGAGACTGAATCACAGAGTGGTCGAGCAACTTGCCCTAGGTCACACAGCAGGAAATTGGGTGGAGCCAGGATTTGCCTTCCAGCAGTCTGAGAACAGAGGGCATGCTTTTAATTGTTTTACTATATCCTGTCTCTTTCAAGGCACTGGCTGAGGAAATTGTGGCTACAAACAAAATGACAGAGAACAGCCAAATCAACAAGCATCATGGCCCATAAAAACATCTAAACAGAGATGTTGAAAAGATATAAAGCCTGTCTTGTTTCAGGAGAACAGCCTCAAAACACTGGGGAAGGCTCCTCCCCTCTCTAGTCCTCAGTTTCCCAATCTGTAGTATGGGGAGATGTCCTCCAGTGCCCCTTCCCATCTGGGGTCCCAGGTTTCCTCACAGCCCCTCAGCTGCCAGCTACAAAGCCAGGAGCCCAGAGCTGCCGTGAATTCAGGTCACATGGGATGAAACGCACTGATCATTTCCCAGCAGGACCTGCTTCCCCACAGGCTCCCTATGTGCCCGGCAAAACGGAAACCAGAGAGACGGAACGCTTTTATCAAAGGAGCGACTCGGGAGAAGCCAGGAGGCTCTGAAGCCTCGGGAAGGCAAATCAAAGGCAAACTTTGAGGACATACTTTGTGAAGCCAAAGAACATTCCATGGTGCTTGCAATAGTGTGATCGAGCCTATGGAAGGCAATTTATTTAACACATGGAGCAGAGCGAGGCTGCGTCTGTTCATGTCTCCAGGCTGAAAAAGCAGACCCAGAAGGGAAGTCGGACAAGCATGCAGCAATCTGTTTGTCAGATAATTGGCATAAAAATGCTATTTTCCCCACACCTCTTGAATTATTTGGGTGCTTCAAGGAAAATCTTCCACCCTCAAACTTTATATAGGAACACAGTTGTAAACAGAGGTTTATTCTTTATTCTATCTTTACCTGTCTACCCACCCATCCATCCGTCTTGCTATATAGATACCTATCTGAATGGATATTAGATACGTATTAGATCCTTACTTCCTCACCTCTTCCTTCCTTTCTTTCTCCCTCCCTCTCTTTCTTTCTTTCTTGTCTAGAGAGAAGAATTGATCTCCCCAAGGTCACCAGGAGCTGGAGTTAAAGACCAGGATGTATAGCCAGGGAACAGTCAAAGAAGCACCCAGTCAAGGCCTTACTCTCTTACCTCCTTCTGATGAGCCACAGACTCAGACCCTCCAGAGCCCAGGGAGTGGCAACATGAGACTACCAGGCCAAGCGCAGGGCAATAGGGAGTGGTGGGGACTGAGGCAAAGTGGAGAACAGAGTCCCTCCAGAAGGCGGCCACCACTCCACTCCAGCTGATGTGGCTGTGTCGAATTCCAGGCCTGGTGTTGCCAGACCTCTGGACTTTTCATGAGGAACTTTAAATCTAGATTTAAAAAAACTTGTTTTGTCTGTTCCTGGTCTTTACTGTGGCACATGGGCTGAGTTGTGGTATGTGAGGTCTTAGTTCCCTGACCAGGGATTGAACCCAGGCCCCCTGCATTGTGAGCACAGAGTGTTATCCACCAGAGAAGTCCTGTAATCTAGATTCTTATATGAAACCTCTAGATGAATCTTGGCCACAGTTTACTTTTTATGGGTGCTTCCATATGTGCTGAAGGACTGAATTTGACTCAGAGGGCACTGGTTAGAAACACTGCCTAATGAATAAGCTTCTGTCACAGCACTTGGCACCCCTTTATATACATATTTATTTATACATCTATTCTCTTGCTCCTCATCTGGGTTGTATCCCCCTTGAGGGGAGGGATTGTGGCTTAATCATTTTGCATTTCCCAGTGCCCTTCGTGGGGCTGCCACCTAAGCGAACATAATAAATGGTTATTGAATGAATACTTACATTCTGTTCCCCTACAGCAGCTGAAAAATAAATATATAATAGCTTTTAATTAAAAAGAAACAGGATGAAATATGCATGAGAATCCCATTCTTTGACAGGAGGCAGCGTGTTAAGGAGAAAGATTTTCAAATTATGTTTGCCAGTGATGTTCCCACAAGACTAAAAAAGTTTTTTGGGCATGCAGTCTCGGCTGGCAAAGTCTTGTTCTCGGTTCTGCATTGCGGACGAACGTTCCCTCTGCTTGGATGGATCTCAAAGGAGAAGACTGCTTGTTAAAGTAGGTCTCTGCCCTTGTCAGCCATAGAGTTCTACCAGTGAGGAATCCAAATACCCGCTTAGCTGACCTTGCCACCTTCGCCTGGGCTGTTACTCTCTGAAAATGTCTTCTCTGACAATAACGATGAACTAATTACAAACTGCCTCCTTTGAGCGATCTGGTCCGGCTGCCTGAAGGTTTAGCCACCAGCTTCAAAATCAGACAGATCTAAGGCCCCCCTGGTGGCTCAGTGGTAAATAATCGGCCTGCCAATGTAGGAGACAGGGGTTCGATCCCTGGTCCAGGAAGCTCCCACATGCTGCAGGGCAGCTAAGCGCATGCGCTACAGCTACCGACCCTGCGCTCCAGCAGCTGCAACTAGCGAGCCCACGAGTAGAGCGCGTGCTCGGCAAGAGAAGCCCGCGCATCGAGAACCCCATGCGCCACAGCCGGAGAGCAGCCCCCGCCTGCTGCAACTAGAGCAAAGTCCACACAGCGACAAAGCCCCAGCACAGCCAAAAAAAATACAGTTATTTAAAAAATAAGGCACACCTAAGTTGGAACCCCTATGTGGTGCCACTACCGAGGTAACCTGGAGTCAGAGACTGAGCCTCTCTGAACCTCAGTTTTTTTTCTTAAAAATGTGCGTAATAAGGCCTGCCGTAAGTTTCATTACTGAGGGCTGGGAATAGCCCATGTGAAAGGCGTGGCGTATAATAGTGAGGTTGAATAAATGATAATCACCATCATTTAAAGAGATGGTTTCCAAACTTCTTCTAAGCAGTGGGATTCCTCTTCAAGTTAAAGCATGCTTGGAAGCCTGACATGGGAAAGAAAGCAGATCTCCATCACTGCCAGGCTTAGCGTCCCTCAGCCTTTGAGGGAAACTCTCCAGACCTCTGAAGCTCCAAGGAACACAGTCTGGAAGCCATGGGTCTACACTGTCTCTTCCCAGGATGTGGAGATTGAATTCCAGGTGGGGGTGTAGCATCCTCAGGACACACAGGGAGTCGTCAAAGGAACTGGGACTCGGGACCCAGGAAGTTGAGCTCCTAGACTGGTTGGTGCAGAATGGAGATGGAAACCAGTGGTGGAGGGGTCTCTGCAGCCTGGTTCAGAACCTGGACCCATCCACGCTGCCGGTGTGTCGGTGAGCTGGTCACCTCCCCTCTGTGGACTCAGCTTCCTGCTCTGTGAAATGGAGACTGTGATGAATATCTAACTTGCAGAGTCATTATGAGAAATAAACAAGAATACGTACAGAAGAGCGTCAAGCAGAGACTTTGCTCCATAGTTGACAAGACTCTAAAAACTAGCACTAGAAACAACAGAAATCACTGTAACCCTATCAACAACACCTCGTGCTTGTATAGAAATTCACAAAGAGCTTTAAGTAGTCATTTTCTTCTCAGATCCATCAATGAGGTCATTATTCTTGCCATTGTGCAGACCAAGAAAAGAAAGAAAGAAAAAGAAGTCCCAAGAGATGTAGTCGTCTGCCCCAGGTCATATGAGTAATAAAGTGGTGGAAGCGAGATTGAAATTTATCTTCTGGCAAGGGTCTACGGACCTGACATGCTGCACCTTAGAGCCACACTCCCATCTTGCTGGACTGACAGGTTTTCTGCAAAACGTCCTGGGTCACAGATGGCTGACACATGACCACTGCTCTCCGCTTCTGCACTCAGGGCAGACATTGCTAATCAATCCCCAGCCTTTCCCACTGAGCCACAACATCTTTCCCCGCACAGGGCTGTTGTAAGTCGACAGCCATGGACGAGAGATTGCTGCTGGGCCCAGGAGGAGCAACACTTGGCTCGTATCCCACCCTCCGCCACAGCCCCAGTCCCCATGTCCTGGGTAGTTGTGAGCCCCGAAACCCAGGCTGCTATGCCTTACTGAAAAGGCAGGGCTCGGCATCGCTGGGTCACTGGGACGCCTTCCTTTGTCCTCTGGCTCTCTGCCCAGGGACGCCTGAGAAAAGAAACAGCTATCACAGAAAAAGCTATCTGTGCTTAAAAAAAAAAAAATCCTTTATCTAGGGGTTGGATCACATAATTAGGAGTCCTTTCCAATAAGATTGAAGTTCCTGCCTGTACCGATCACCATTGTCCGTGCCATCCCCACCTCCTTGATGGATTAAGCCTCCTGCCTGTTGCCAGTCCCCAGCAATTTTCCTGGACTTGAATCGGATGCCAGTGAGAGCCTGCTTGCCCTGCATGGCCCCCCTTGAGATTTTTGCCTTTCCAGGGCAGGAGGAGAGAGCAAGAGAGTCATTCGTGACCCCTGGAGTCCCGGGCGCTGTGTTTTAAAGACACACGGGATTGGAAGAGTGGAGAACAATCTCAGACACACACTTCTGGTTTTGTCGTGGCCATTTCCCGCTCCCTCCTTCCCTGATGCTCACAGCTGTTGTTCTCTGGTTTGATGGGGGGAATATGATACAGTGATCCGGAACAGACACGGCAGTCACTTTATGATCACAGTGTAGCTCACTTCACAGTGAGGGGGCTCGCACACAGCTGACAGCTCTATGGTGTTTCTGGAAGTTACAAAGACCTACTCCCACATCCCCTCAAGGTATCCTGGTGTGTAAATGTGTATTTGTGTCAGAGAGAGAGAGAGCGAGCCCATTGTTGTCATCACTTCTTTGCATTCGAGCTTCTTATCGTCAGCCTTCCAGCTCCTTCCCGCTCACCTGGCCAAGCCTCAGCCCCGGTTAAAGACGGGTCCTGGGGCTTCCCTGGTGGCTCAGTGGTAAAGAATCCACCCGCCACTGCAGGAGACTCAGGTTCGATCCCTGATCCAGGAAGATCTCACATGCTGCAGAGCAACTAAGCCCATGCACCCACAACGATTCAGCCCTGTGCTCCAGAGCCGGGAGCCACGGCTTCTAAGCCCCCGTGATGAAAATCCTGAAGCCTGCTCGCCCTAGAGCCCGAGGTCCGCAACAAGAGAAACGACGGCAGTGAGAAGCCGGTGCAATGCAACTAGAGGGTAGCCCCGCTCACCGGAGCTAGAGAAAGCCTGCACAACGGCGAAGACCCAGCACAGCCCAAAGTAAGAAAAACAAAACAAAACTCCATGCACCCTGACTTTCCCATACCTGTGGCTCCACAGGCCCACATGGCTGCTGCCGTTTTTCACTTGGAATTCCTGCTGCTGATTCGAGGTCCAGTGGCATTTCCTTGTTCCTGGCTGCCGCCCAACTTTCCCAGCTCTGTCTCCAGCCCTGCAGCTTCCCCCCTCAGTTGCAGCTAATAACCTCGCATGCCTTCCCCGGCATCAGCAGGAAGTGGTCCCCCAGTGCTGTGTCCCACCCCTGCCAAGCTTCTCCAGGTGAACCTGGGCTCCTCCCGTCCTGTGCCCAGGGAGGCCTGTCTGAGCTGCAGACCCCGCCGGAGCCCTGCGTCCCTCCCCTTTGTACCTGTGTGAGCACTGCACCCCAGCAGCTGATCCCTTTCTCTCTGGGATCATCATCATCATCAGTTTTTCTGTGTCTACGGGGTCATTCCCATCAGTGAGCAGACTTGCTCTAACAGCTCAAACAAACACAAACAACAAAAAAGAAACTTCCCTTGACTCCTCATCCCGCTCCAGCCACCATCTGTTGTTCCCTTTACACACACACACACAGTTACTCAAAAGAGTTGTCCGTATGGCTCTAATTCTTCTCCCATTCTCCCCTGAGTCCAGTCCAATCGGGCTGCCCTGAAGCAGCCGGGCAAGGCCACTGATGAGCTCCATTTTGCCGCATCCGAGGGGCCAGCTTTAACATTTGTCTTACTGGAGCTGTCAGAGGCACTTGCTACCGTTGGCTGTTCCCTGTCTAGAAACGCATTCTTGACTTGGCTTCTGGGACACACGTGCTCCTGGTTTTCCAGCCTCCTCCCTGGCTTCTCCTTTCCATCTCATCCTTCCCATCTCTTTCCAAGCTCCTCTTCACTGCCTGCCCACTGGGGCATCTCGGGCCTTGGGATTCTCTTCTGCAGAATCTCATCCAACCTCTGAGCTTCACATACAAACTATCCTCTGCCAACTCCTCACATCAAGCACACATCCCCAGCCTCTGAACCTCCAAGCCCAGACAGTCCTGCGGAGAACATCCCGGGTGTCTAACAGGCGTTCAACCTAAGGCGGCCACACTACCCTCCCAACATCACACAGATGACACCTCTGTCCTCCAGCTGCTGGGAGTCAATTTCATTGCTTCCTTTTCCTCACCCCCCACATATCATCTGTCAGAAAATACCGACCTTCTGAATAATCTAGAGTCCGATGGCTCCTTAAAACCTCCACTGTCATTATTCTGACCCAAGCCATCATGATATATACCCTGGATTATCTTGTCCTCATTTTTACTGAGGTCTCATTGACACAACATTGTATAAGGTTACTGTGCACAGCATAATGATTTGAGATATACAGTGGAATGATTACCACAATAAGATGAGTTACCTGAAATAGTGAAATATTCTTCCCTTGCAAGGAGAGCTTTGAGATTTTTAGCAACTTTCAGATATAGTAGTTGCAGTATTGCAGCAGTAATACAGGAATTGCAGTAGCCTTGCCATGGTCCTCCCCGCCCCTGTAGTCTACTCTTCACATGGCAGCCAGAAGCAGCCTTTTAAAACAAAAGCTAATCCTGACTCTTCTGCCCTCGAAATTCTCCAGTGATTTCCTATCTCACTTGGAGTCAAAGTGGAAATTCTTATCAGCGACTCCAAAGCTCCTGCGTGATCTGGCCTTCTCCACGTCTCCCGTCCTTGGCCACTCCACCCCAGCACAGAACCTTACTTTTCTTGCACATCCAGGCACAGCCCAGACCCAGGGTCTTTGTACGTGACTTACTGCTTCCTGGGATATTCTTTCCCTCGACACGTGCACAGCACACTCTTTCACTTCCTTCAGTCTCTTCTTGAAGCTTATTTTATCAGAGAGGTCTTCCCCGACTATCTAATAAAACACTGCCTCCATCCACACATGTCCATCCACCCATACCCTGCCATGAGAGGTAGGACTTGGTGGAAGACACTCCAGCTCTTGCCTCTGAGTGGGCAAATATGAAGAGTGTTCTTTGCAGGACTGAACTCCAGTTGCTCGCAGCAAAATGTACTCAAAAACACGTCATTTATTGGACTTCTTCCCTTCCTTGTCTCAATTTTCCCCTTCCTTGACGGTACTTTCTAGGACTACCTCCTAAATACATGACCTCCCCTTGAATCCCCTACTCAGATTTCTTTTAAGGGAAATCACACTGAAACACACTACTTGGCCAGTTGCATTTATATGACGTGATATATATATTTATCAATTTATTTTCTTTACTTTCTATTTCTTCCCACTAGAATATCAGCTCCAAGGGGAACATCAGCTCTCCTCAGGGTGGCTGATGGGCACTCAGCAAATGTTAGCCCAGTGGAAGGGTTTATTCATTTACTCAACAAGTAGTAATTAATGCCTGCTATTAAATGCCTACTCTGCGTTAGGAACCCTTCCAGATGCTGAGGATACAGTGGTGAGCGGGACAGGTGACGTTCCTACTCATAAGGAGCTCACTTTCTGAGGGGCTGGATAGATGGATGGATGGATGAATGAAGAGGTAGATGCGTGGTGTTGGGGTGGATGGATGGATGGATGGACAAATGGATGGAAAGACGGATGGATGGATGGATAGATAAATAGATGGATGGGTAGACAAGTGGATGGATGGGTGGATATGAATGGATGGGTAGACAGATGATGGATGGATGGATAGCAAAAATAGGGGGGCCAACTGGGACCCACGGCAACCCTACCACACCCACCATTTGGATGCTAAGGCACCCCGCTTGTCCCAAGATTTCATGTATACAGCGTCTCATGACCTGCTCTTGCTTCATCCATTCTGTCGCCCCTGCCTCAATTTCCTCAGAGATGCCTGTGACCTTCCTCACTTCTGCAGCTGCAAACTGCCTGCTCACTGCCCTTTCAGACTCAATTTCATACCCTCTGAAATCTTTCCTGTTCCCTATGGCTCTGATTCCATCCTTTTTGTGGTCCAGGACATTCAAGGCAATTCTGCCCAAACCCGATGTGGAAGGCAGTGATTTTCCCCCATTGACTCTTTGAGTGTATTATAGACTGGCATTTGTGCTCATAAGAAAATCATCTTTGCTATTTATGGAGAAGGAAGGCAGGGTGGGGAGTGGGTCAAGCCTTTCCATTCAGGAGTCAGATGGGGCTCAGATGGAATCCTATTTCTTCCTAACTGCATCATGTTGGGCTGGACAGTTCATCTTTCTGGGACTCAGTTTACTAATTTGTCAGATAGTTATAGGAACGCCCCTTCTCTCTCAGAAGTGTGCAGCAATCAAGGAGACCCTGAGTACAAAGGAGATGAACTTGTTTGCCCCCATCCACTGTATGACCTTGAGCAAGTGGCTTCACCTCCCTGGTCCTCTGTATAATTATAAAACGAGGATAGACGTGCATTCCCCAGAAAGCTGTTGTGGGGATTACAGGAAATCACGCACACAGGATGCTTGGCTGAGAGCCTGGTGCTCAGCAAGGACTTAATTGACTATCACCGTTATTATTTTTATAAAGCTTTTGAATTCAAAAGCCGTGGTGGACACACAGCCACCAAGCCTGCTGGGTGAACCCCTGAAATATCAGACTGCTCACATGATGTGATCATCGGTGATAAAATCTCAACCTGGAGATGTTGCTTTTTCCAGGGCTTAGAATCTTCTGTTCTT
The DNA here is from genome assembly GCA_006410935.1 of Redunca redunca. Classification (NCBI taxonomy): domain Eukaryota; kingdom Metazoa; phylum Chordata; class Mammalia; order Artiodactyla; family Bovidae; genus Redunca; species Redunca redunca. Next base: position 323,003 of record SJYQ01003836.1, read on the forward strand.
CCTCGGGCATTTTTGCTTCTCAAACAGCAACTTTAGAAGCAGGCCAAGATTCTTCAGTTCTGTGCTGAAGAGTGAGTGCTGCAAAGCACGGGGTAAAATATGAAAGCCTTCCTCTTCACGCTTATCCCGCCAGCAATCTTAAAGAGGGCAATGCACCACCCTTTTATCTTCATCTGCAGATGAATGTAAAACACACTGCTTGGGGGATGATGGATGGAGAAAGCTGCTGAACAGATCAGTTCCTTTCCAGAAGGCTGAGGCTTCCTTGGTGAAGGCGAATACATCACCCAGAGGCCCGCAGGAAGGGCCAGATTTCAGCTGGGAGCAGGAGGAGAAAGGTGCTGTTCCTCTTCAATGATTAATTGCATTTAGTCTTTAAAAACTTCTCATTGTTAAACATACCGTACACACCAAACAGTGAGAATCTGTTAAAGAGTAGTAACTGTGTGAATCTCTGTGGCCTTACCACTTGGCGCTTGGAACAGAGCAGGATTAATAATTCAGCAGCTCCTGAAAGAAACCACTGGTCTGGATCCCGCGTTAATCATTTCCTCGCTTTCTGCATTGTTCTGCCATCGTGCGCATGTCCCTAAATGATGATGACAGTGACAGAAATATGATAGGAGCTACGCTTACGGGTGCTTGCTCCGCGGTAGGCGCTCTGCTAAGCACTTGATACATATTAATTCCCTTCGTCTTCACAAGACCCGTTTGAGGTGGGGGCCTGTGCTGTTTTTCTCACTCTGTAGATGTAGAGAGGCGAGTTAATTCACGAGGGCCACACAGCTGAGAGAAGGGAACATCTGCTCGTGAACCTGCTGTTGGCTCCGAAGTCCACAATGGGCATGCTCTTCTGTCTCTCAACGGTGTTTCGTTTTGCTGGGTTTTGAACTTTATATACATGGTCTCATGTGCTATAGATTTTTATGGGATTTATTTCTCTGGCTCCATACTAACTTTCTGTGTTTCACTGACATTAATTCATGTGGAGTTAAAGTGCAAGTGTGAATCGCTCAGTTGTGTCTGACTTTTGCAACCCCATGGACTGCAGGCCACCAGGCTCTTCTGTCCCTGAGATTCTGCAGGCAAGAATACTGGGATGTTTAGCGATTCCTTTTTCCAGGGGATCTTCCTGACCCAGGGATTGAATCTGCGTCTCCCACATCACAGGTGGATTCTTTACCATCTGAGGCATCAGGGAAGCCCAGTTAATTCATGTAGCTACAGTGTATTCATTTTCACAGCTGCATAATATTCATTCTTCTTATTTAACCTCTCAAGTGATACCTCCATGTAGAATAAAATCCTTTCTGTTTTCTAGATGAGGAAACTGAAGTTAGGGAAGAGAAGAGAAGAGACTTCTCCAGGTTAGAGCAGGGACATGCAGAGAAAGGCTGCAATCCTGAGACCACCTGGCTTTTAAGCTCTAGCTCTTTCTGCTGTTCTGTGCTTAGACTTTAACCGCTGAGCACAGACTTTTAACTTTGAATCTGCAGGGCTATTTTTAGTCTTTTTTCCCTTGAGGGAATTAGCTCTGAAGCCTCCATTCTCTTTCTTCTGGGAGAAGCCGCGTTCATCCTTTCACACCCACAGTGTAAATGGCAAGCCCCGAGTTAAGGTTTGCGGATAGAGAGATGAATGAGCCAGCACTGGCCTCGAAATAGCACTGACAGCAGGGAGAAAAGACAGGCATTCCTGACAACCGTTCAAATGTGCCTTAGATCTTATAGGATAAAGACGTACAAGTGACCTAGAAGCACAGAGGAGAAAGGGAAATCAGGGAAGGCTTCCTGAGGAGGAAACGTTTAAGCAGGGTCTTGAAGACTGAATAGAAGTTATCCTGTTAGATGAGGGAGGGTGCTTTCCCCCAACAAGTCAAGACTTTGAGGCAGGCAAGTCCTGACATACTCAGAGAACAGGCAGAAGTGTGGGGTGGCCTGAGCAGTGGCTGTGGGAGAAAGGGAACAGTGAGACAGGAAAGCCTAATGGTGAGTGGGCTTGACGCCAAGCTCACGTGCTTGGGCATGGTCCTCCAAGCCATGGGGATGCTGTCACTGAGGTTTCAAGGCACAGTGGCGCCGTAATGGTACCACTGTTTCGGATGGGCCACCACTGTTTCAGAACCGTTTCCTCCTGTCCAGTGGAAGCTGGTCTTGGGGGATAGCTGTGAAATTTCCCTTCTGAGGGAATGGAAGTCCAGACTCCATCCTGCGAAGTACCGAGGATCTCAAAGGGAATGCACAATCCATATCCATACCTTATTCTTTCCTTCACAGTAAGATGTATTTTTCATGTGTCTTAGTTTCCACTCCATTTAGCTGCATGAGCTGGGATAAATGACTTAAACCCTCTGTGTTGTGGGTTCCTTATCTACAAAATGAGCATAATGCAGTCTAATAATGTGAGGGAATCTTATGACAATTAGAAGAATCCATATGCATAAATTAGCACAATGTCAGTGGTGTAATCTTCAATTTTATTGCAAGGTTAATATAATTGTCATCACTATTGTCATCATCATCATATTTTCAGGGCACAAAACCAGACTCTGAAATACACCAAATGATACTAAATCTTTTGAATATCTCTGTGAAGTGGCCAGCACAAGCATTTTCCTCCACAGGTTAGAGATCTGAGAGGTTGAGAGAACTGCCCGACATCTTGATGAAAGTGAAAGAGGAGAGTGAAAAAGTTGGCTTAAAACTCAACATTCAGAAAACTAATCATGGCATCTGGTCCCATCACTTCATGGCAAGTAGATGGGGAAACAATGGAAGCAGTGACAGACTTTATTTTAGGGGGGCTCCAAAATCACTGCAGATGGTGACTGTAGCCATGAAATTAAAAGGCACTTACTCCTTTGAAGGAAAGTTATGATCAACCTAGACAGCATAATAAAAAGCAGATACATTATTAACAAAGGTCCATCTAGTCAAAGCTATGGTTTTTCCAGTAGTCATGTACGGATGTGAGAGTTGGACTATAAAGAAATCTGAGTGCCAAAGAATGATGCTTTTGAACTGTGATGTTAGAGAAGACTCTTGAGTCCCTTGGACTGCAAGGAGATCCAACCAGTCAATCCTAAAGGAAATCAGTCCTGGCTGTTCTTTGGAAGTATTGATGCTGAAGCTGAAACTCCAATACTTTGGCCACCTGATGTGGAGAACCGAATCATTTGAAAAGACCCTGATGCTGGGAAGGACTGAAGGCGGGAGGAGAAGGGGAAGACAGAGGATGAGACGGTTGGATGGTATCAACGACTTGATGGACATGAGTTTGAGCAGGCTCCAGGAGCTGGTGATGGACAGGGAAGCCTGGTGTGCTGCCGTCCTTGGGATTGCAGAGTTGGATACAACTGAGCGACTGAACTGAACTGAACTGAACTGAACCAGAATCAGTAATAGGTTTGCAACCTTGAACTTTGTCTTCTTACGAGTTTTCAACCATAACCCCTTACATGTACTCTCAGATCAGGACAATGCTCCATGAGCAACCTAGAACAGAGACATCCTTGGAAATGGCCAACTATCTGGACTCTAGGACAGCTCAGTCAGGACCTTGGACAGAGACAGGAATTTTTAAAGAACTGAGTGCCTCTGTGTCAGAGCAGCATTCTGCCAACTTCATTCTAGCACGACGGCCATCAGTCTTGCAGTGAATTAAGCAGCATCTTCAGTGGAAGTCTGGATGCTTTCTTATTCACTTACAGTTCCAAAAGTCATCCCCCCCATCCCACACTCTCATTGTTTATCTTCAGGACTAATTCTTTGCTCTGATCACAGTAGGAGGCATGTGTCCAGTTCCTGAACAGTTCATTAAGGTGAAAACTCATTTCCACAAGAAATAGCAGTGAGATTGAGGCTGCAGATTGTTCTGTATCCTTCATTATTCATAAAACAGGTCTGTGTGTGAGAGGGACTGGGAAGGAGATAAGAGAGAGAGAGAAAGTAGAAATCTCAGAGCACTTCGGCAGACTCATGGGTTAGACCATTAGGATTACAACTCCGAGAGTTTTATGTCTGGGCCGAGAAGTGAGGACTGAGGACAGGTCCCAGCTGTGGCAAGTCACAGGACCACAATAAGTACCACTGATGACTTAACCATACTTCTACTAACATCAGGGATGTAATCTTAAATATCCTTCTTTAAAACTAAGGAGGACCCACAAATGAACAGTATAAATAGAGTGATTTCTCCCCACTGAAGCTTTTCCTAACCCTCAGCATTTGAATTAATTCTGGCCACCAGGAGCCTATTTGGAGGTTCCCTGTCGTCTAGTGGAGAAGGAGCCTGAGCTGGATACTGTGGACTTGGGCAGGACACCAGCTTGGCCTGTTAGCCAAACCAGTCCTTTCTTGGCTTCAGCATCCACAGCTGTCAAAGGCAGATAATACCTATGTTGGGTTTTTTTGATGGGTCCAAGTAACAGCAGACACAGAATGCTGTGAGCACTTTGAAAAAAAGTCAGCCAACACAAGGGAACATTTAGCCCCCACGTTTAGCTCTGGCCACAACTAATTATTAATCAATAATTTCATAATTATCCGTTTCTGTCCTTCCTTCCCATATGAAGGTAAGCTCCTTGAGGACAGGAGCTGTGTGTCAATCATCCGTGACTCTTTAGCATCTAACACAGTGCCTTGCACAGACTGGTCCCCACTCAGCGTCTGCAGAACAAGAGGCAGGATAGCCTAACATTTAGGTGCATGAGCTGTGGTGTCAGAAGAACACGTCATGCAATCGGGATCTTGTCCTGGTTCTGTCGCATCTCAGCTGGTGACCCTGGGCAAGTCTCTCAGCCTCTCTCATGATCAGTTTGTTCATCTGTAAAAGGGTGATGACTCCCCTCTAGGTCACTGGGAATAGTGATGAGCAAGGCCACGAATAGAAAGCATTTGGGAAGGTTTCTGGTAGCTAGGCAACAAACCTTAGCTAACATTCTTATCTTCCATGTTCTAATTTTTGCATCGTGGGCCACTGAAGGGTTTCACGAGGGAACCTACCACTGCTAAGTGGGAACGCTGCCATGTTTTGTGTGGCTATTTCAAATCCATTGCAGTCTGACCATCTCATCAGCCAGAAGATATCCAGAAATAGCAAGAACGTCCAGGTGCCATAGGAAGGCGGACAGACTCAAGATCTGCTGCTGAGTAACACCTTTCCCATTACTCCCTGTCTCCTGGCCTTAGTTTTCCTACAGGTAGAGATGGCTAGGATCGATCTCTAAGCCCACTCTGCTGTTCTAAGTGCCACGAATAATCTCTGTGCTAAAATGAGGTCACCCATTCAGAAACTTCTGCAGCTGCTCCCAGGGAAGGATGGAACCTAACAGAACAAAGGACGCTTGCCTTGGACAGAGCCAAGGCGATCCCTTGGACCCAGTCCCGGGCTGGGCAGCCTGAAAGACAACAATTCACAACGGAAGCCAGAGACAGCCGCATTTCACTTGGGGGAAATCTGAGCCTGGGGACTCTCCTGGATCCCACCTCTTTCCTCAGGGAGTCGTTTTACTTGGCAACGCATTCCCCTGCTCATTCTCTTTAAAAGAAGTCATCAATGACCATGATTCAGCAAGGTGACCTTTGCTGCTATCCTGACAGGGACATGGACCCACTGTCTTTCAGGAAATGGAATACTTGCTTGGGGTTTTGAGCCAAAATCACACAAAACACAAAGTAAACTTTTGCTTATCCCTTTCAAAAATTAGAGGGAGCATTCCAGTCTTGAGTTTTCAGGAGTCATGGGAGCTGGGATCCTTCTGGATGGCCTCAGTAGTAATGGAAAATGTCCCAGACAAGACTTGTGAGTCTTGAGTCAGTTCTGCCTTTGTCATTGAGCGCCTTGGTGACTTTGGGCAAATACTGTTATCTCCTCCCTGAGGCTTGTACTCAGCACCTGCTCTGATGCTGGGTCTCTTTCCCCTCTAACACAGAAGTCAGTAATGGAAATAGTGTAGGCTGGGTCAGAAGTATTGACTCTGAGTCCAGCGTTGCCCTGGGTGCTGGGGAATGCCACAGGGTCCATTTCCTGCCTGTCTGGAGCTGATGATTGCGGGAGGCAGAGGGATGGCAAGGTGAGTGGACAATTGCTTTGCTGTCGTTCATTCGCTCAGTCGTGTCTGACTCTTTGCGACCCCATGGACTGTAGCCCGCCAGGCTCCTCTGTCCATGGAGTTTTCCAGGCAAGAACACTGGGGTGGGTTGCCATGCCCTTCTCCAGGGGATCTTCCCGACCCAGGATCGAGCCCCCATCTCTTGTGCTGGCAGGCATGTTCTTCACCACTGAGCCACCGGAGAAGCCCAGGTAATTGCTTGACCATGAGATAAACGCAGAGCTGGAGAAAGTATAGGCACCTTGCTGCTGCTGCTGCTGCTAAGTCGCTTCAGTCGTGTCTGACCCTGTGCGACCCCATAGACGGCAGCCCACCGGGCTCCCGCATCCCTGGGATTCTCCAGGCAAGAACGCTGGAGTGGGTTGCCATTTCCTTCTCCAATGCATGAAAGTGAAAAGGGAAAGTGAAGTCGCTCAGTCGTGTCCGACTCTTAGTGACCCCATGGACTGCAGTCCACCAGGCTCCTCCATCCATGGGATTTTCCAGGCAAGAGTACTGGAGTGGGGTGCCATTGCCTTCTCCGATATGTACCTTAGGGAGATGTAAGAAGGACTGTGTGTGTGTGTCTGTGTGTGTGTGTGTGTGTGTGTGTGTGTGTATGTGTTGGGGAAAATCAGAGCTTCCCCAGAAGGTCAGCCTCTAAATTGAAATTTGAAGGGAGAATAATCAGAACCACCACTTTTTGAGTACCTACCATATGACACGTGAAAGTGAAGTGAAGTCGCTCAGTCGTGTCTGACTCCTTGTGACCCCGTGGACTGTAGCCAACCAGGCTCCTCCCTCCATGGGATTCTCCAAGCAATAGTACTGGAGTGGGGTGCCGTTTCCTTCTCCAGGGGATCTTCCCGACCCAGGGATTGAACCCAGGTCTCCCGCATTCTAGGCAGATGCTTTAACCTCTGAGCCACCAGGGAAGTCCTTGTGCCTATTATTCCATTTAATGCTTAAAATATTTTTCGAGGCAAGGAGTCTTATTACCCTCATCTTAGGGATAAGGAAGTTGAGGCTCAGAGAGACTAAGTCATCTTCCCATAGCGGCACAGCTAAGAAGTGACAAAGCTGGGTTTGGTCCCCATGCATCCACCAGCCACCACCCCGCCTCTCACAGCTGAAGCTGGCCGAGCAGTCAGATGGTGAGAGAGCTCTGGGTGAAACAGAACAAGGCAGAGTGCGTGAGCAGCAGAGCAGTGAGTCTGGGAGCTCAATTTTGTGTACACTGGCTGGAACGCAGTGAGGCTGTGGGGAGGGTCAAGGAGGCAGTTGGTGCCACCCGATGAGGCCAAAGAGGAAGGTAAGATCTGTGAGAAGAAACGCTGTCTTATTTTTCTTCCTTCATTCGGTCCTGTATTTGGTCTTTTCTTCCTTCATTATGCACGATTTCTAAAATACAAATTACCATTATGAACAAAAAGAAATACTGTCTTAACCTAAATGGGAAAAGGATTTGCAAAGGAATAGATTCATGGATGTGTATAACTGAATCACTTTGCTGTGTACCTGAAATTAACACAAGATTGCAAATCAATTATACTCCAGTACAAAATAAAACTTAAAACAGAGAGAAAGAAACAGACTATCTTGAAGCACAAAGAAGCCACTAGAGAGCTCCCAGCGTCAGAGAGCTGCCGCCAGGCTTGCTGTCTTACAAACCTGCTCTGGCTGTCCTGCCGAGAATGGGGCTCCCTGCCTGGCGCCTATGGTCAGGAGACTCGATCACGAGAGACTGTGAAAGGTCGTCCACGGGAGGGCAGTGCTCAACCAGCCTCTCCACCCCTCACCCACTGTCAGCTCCTCTCTCCCACGACCCCACGAGCTTCTTCACGGCAACGACATCTCACAACGGGTCAGACCCATCAGTTAGGGGCCTAGGGTTCCATGACAGCCACAGCCAGAGGCCCACTGGCTGTTTAGCAAAAAGGACCACCTACTACTTCCCATCCAATTCCCGGACCCAGTTTAGGGGGAGACTCCCACCAAGAGAGAGCTGACCATACTGTGGAGAAAGAAGGCAACAAAGGATGCAAGTTCAACACTTGCCTCCTTATGCAAATTGTGCTCCCCGCTAGGCTGGTGGGTGATGGCTGCTTCGGAGCCTCAGTTTTCCCATCTGTAAAATGAACTGATTCAAGAAGATCCACGTTTTCCAGGGTATATTTCAACAAAACGGACTTATGAGATGCTCCTTGGGGAAAAAGATCCGGTGACCAAATAATTCTGGGCAGAGTGTCCTGCAATGATGCTCTTCAGGAGACTCACATCACACGGGGGTACGTTAAAGTCTCAGACAAGTCCCGCAGGAAAGATATTTGCTTAATCCATAGGCCCTTATACTTGATAATGGGCTTTTCTGAGATAACATCTCTGAGCATCGTAGCAAAACCAGTGTCCTTTGGCAGCCAGACAGGAAAATTTTGGAATTGACGCTAATTTCCATGGTCCAAGTGTTGCCAGTTTAAGTTACGAGTTCTTGGAGGTCAGAGGTGATACCTCACACAGTGGGTGCCGATAAATCGATTTCACCTTGTGCATCACGCAACAGATGGTGAAATAATTCATGGCTCCCTGGCACCTATGCACCATCTAAAGATAATCCTTCATCACTCCCCGTGCTTCCCCATGTGTATATGATGCGCTAAGTGATGAGCTAGTTTCGCCTACCGCGTGCCGGCATGTAGGGCTGCGGCTATGATCGTCTGCTGGCAGTCTCGTCTCCGGGGGACCAGAAACACAGAGCCGTGGAGAGGCCCACGCGAGGAGGGTGGGAGCAGGGCATCGTCTGTTTGCCCCTACACTTCAGCCTGCTCTGCCTCCAGAAGCCAGCCCTTATGGACTACACCAGCAGGCCCCCTCGCCTCTTGCTGCCAGCTGTGTTCTGCCAGCGGAAGGCTCCGACACGATACGGGACCGCGGGAGGAAAGTGAGGTTGGGGGTTCGTTCTCCAGGCTCCCCCTGATAGTGTCCCTGGAGCTAAGACTCTCAGGGAGCCCGATATCGTCCTGTCCTCTGTGAGTGCTGGACCCGCTCCTTCCTTTGCAGCTTCAGAGCTCAGGGGTGACCGTTCCCTAGCGTTGTCAGCCCAGTGTTGCCCTATATCTAGTGGGTTTCCAGAAACCCTGCCCACTGTAATGCATATTCCACTGTAAACAGTCCCTTAATGAATCGGAGGAGGCAATGGCACCCCACTCCAGTACTCTTGCCTGGAAAAATAGGCCCTCATTAATACATGAGATGAGAGTGGTTGGGATGCAGAGTTGTGGCAAGGAATTAAACTCCTTGGGAAAAGAGGGTGATAATCAGTGAAGGCTCCACAGAGGAGTGGGCATTTGAGTTGGGTTTTGAAGGCTCAATAGGAGTTGTCCAGGTAGCTGTTATTTTGAGGAGGGACACACCTGAACAAAAGTAAAAGGGGATGAAAAGACACTGGATTTGGGGAGAATAATAATTAAAACTTCAATGAGGCTGGCTTTTCTTCAAAATCATCCTCTCATGCCTCTGGAAATGATCATCTTAGAAGACGCAAGGGCAAACCGTGGTCACAAATTCTTCAGGATTTAGTGACAAAAATGCTGCAAATGAGGCTTGCTCAGAGACGGCAAACAAATAGACTATGGGCCAGTTCAGCCACTTGAAGAGTTCTAATGCACTCACAGAGATCTTCAGGAAAATTCAAGCTAACACTTAAAAATGGAAATATTTTACTTTAAATTCTGGCTTCTCTTAAAAAAGAGAGAGAGACCATCTGGCAGTACCATTCCTGCCTTCCCATCTGGCAGAAACAGTTGGAGCTGGGAGGCTACCTCTCCAAGGCTCGGCATGGGGTCTGAAGTTTGCCACAGTCCCCACCACTCCCTATCGCCTCCCGACGAGGCATTCTTCACTTTTGTCCACCAAGCTCTATAAAAATGGTCCACTGAGCTCTGTAAAAACACACTGATGACCCTGGCTGTAGAGAGTCCAACCCCATGTGTAAATCCTCTGCCCTCCCTTTCCCCTCTGCCCTTGCCTTCGTGAAACAAGGAACCTTCCGGCAGTTTGACCTGTCTTCCTCCAGGACCCCCGTCTGGGAGAGGCTGGAGAGTGTTTTCACCTCACTGTCTTTGCACAACACGTACACAGCCTTGTTTCTAAGTGGTGGAGGTAGGTTTGATCTGCCACTTGTGATCAGCACTGGTGGGATTTTAAAAGGCTGCTCATTCTTTGATGTATGATGCCAGCCCCAGAAGGACTCTGACAGCCCTGAAATCGGCCCCGTCATTTTATAGAGGGGAAACAGGCAGAGACAGTGGTAGGATTCACACAGGGGGGTGAGGAAGAGAGAGGAACCAGCGACTGAGAGCTTTCTACTGGGCACTTTAGAGCGGGCACCTGTATTCCTCTTACAGTCAGTTAGATGCGTATGAGATCCCCTGGAGAAGGAAATGGCAACCCACTCCAGTATTCTTGCCTGGCAAATCTCATGGATGGAGCCAGGTAGGCTACAGTCCATGGGGTCACAAAGAGTCGGATATGACTGAGCATCTTCACTTCACTTTAACACCATTTTACGAAGGAAGGGTTAGACCCTTGGAGCAAGGGAGTGGGATGTTGGAGGCCACATGGCCAAGCAATGGCAACGGTTCTGAACTCGGGGACTGCAGAGTCAGATGGGCACAGGTGCAAGTATCAGCTCTACTGCTGACAGGAGGCTCTGAGTCATCCACTGGCTGGTCCCAAAGGAACCAACCCCCTTTCGAGGCTCAGAGTGAAGTGGTCCTGAGCACTAGAAGGTTATCGTCTCGGGGTAGCCCTCCTCCTCCCTGTAGGGAGGATGCTCCAGCGCGACTTTGGAGCCAGGCACATACACAGGTTCACACAATCATCCCTCTCTTTACTGGCTCTGCTCCCTTGGCCAAAACCCATCCCCTCTCTCAGCTTTAGGGTCCTAATCTCTAAAGCAAGAGCTTTACCTCCCTCACTCGACAGTTCAAAAGTTGAATGCAAGGGTGTTGTAAAAGTGCCGTGTAAATTGTGGGCCCCGCTTGAAAGGTCTGGTCCAGTCTTGGGGGGTTATTAAGACCATCCACACCCCCAGTGATTCACTGGATGCCCTCATGGGACTCAGCACTTCACTGTGCCCATGGCTAACATCCAACAGGGACACAGGATGTGTGGGCATCTCGGTAAGGGGAGGAGGCCCGGGAGGAATCCCTGCCCAGGCCCTGTGCTCTCTCCCTCCTGAGGGCCGGGGGGTCACACAGGGTGCTCTCTCCCTCCAGCAGCAAAAATGCAACCACACATTTGTAATACAGGCCCAGAGTAGCCTGTTTGAGACTCACAACTTAAGCCATTTATTGGGGGCTAGCCACATAGATTTCTCTGCCAGGAATTATCCAAACTTCCAGGCTCCTAGAAGGAAACCAACCATAAATCACACTGTATGAACAGTCCAGACCCGGAAAATCAACCTTACCAGGTTGAAGCATTCTGAAAGCAAAGTTCCCAGATGCCAGCTTGGAGACCAACCCAGCAAACAGACCTTTCTAAAGGCCACAGCCTCAGGCCCGTTAACTCTTTTCTCGGCAAAGACCCTGTTTCATTCTGTGAATCCTTATGGAGCTTCCATTAAGTTTCTGGGACAATGAGGCTGTGTGTGTCCTGAGGAATCAAAGGCACTGATATCAAGGGATTGGCAGTGTAGGTAGTGAGAGGCAAAAAGGGGGGGGGAACCACAACAAAACAAAAGATAATGCTGATACAGGCCTGTGCAGGACACCAGTTGGCTTGGTCTACCGGCATCCCATCCTTGCTTCCTGAGGTAACAGCACCTTCTCTCTCTTTTTGGATAACTTCCTCCCTCCAACCACACCCCTCCTGCCCTGGCTTTTCCCGGGTGAGGCTGCCAATCACAGATGCCACATACTTGCGGCCAATCTCAACTGCTGCTCATGAATTTAAAGTCTGATCAGGGTCATGCAGAGAAAGAAAGTTGCTGGGACTATGTCACACAGGGCAAGGTCTTAAGAGAGGCCACCCTCCAGCTCCTGCTTTTAGGATCCCTGAGATCTGTCTGCATGACCCAGGACCTTCCCTAACCCCTTGTCTTAGTTCAAATGAGCCAGGGCTGGTGTCTGTCTGTTTGTTTTCAAGGCTGGTCTTTGATGGGTGGGAGAAATATCGTGTCGGAGAAGGACAGTGAGGAGTGACCGATAGCTGGGACAGCTGTGTCCTAACAGTGTGGAGAGAAGGAGGTGGAAATCAAGCTACAATCACCGAGAGGGGCAGGGAGCACGCTCCAGGCACAAGAAGCCAGGCTGAGTCTGAGGACCTGCAAAGTCCAGGGTCTACAGGACTGCACAGAGGGCAACAGGAAGAGATGGATTTGAAGACATCCCACCCCTGTGGGTGAGCCAACCCCTGAGCCTCGCAGGCCGTGGGCGGGAGCCCGCAGTGCATCTTGTGGGGAACCGTGGAGAGGTGAACACTGGGGAAGATCGTCTGACGGCGGGGCGAAGGGCCATCGGTCACTTCCTCTCTCGGAGAACTTTCGGGCTCACACTTTCTTCCCACCTTTATCCCATTCCAGAGCGAGGTGGGGCAGGACTTATCTCCACTTTCTAGATGGGAAGGTGAAGACCCGGGTGGTGGGAGAGTGGTGTGCACCCTGCCAAAGCTGAACCTCGGATCCGTGACGCCAGGCTCTCATTCGGAAGAGTGAGTCAACTGCAGTGGGTGAACCAGAGTCTCTCTAGGTCTTAAACGCCAGTGATACAAAGACCAGCAAAAGAGCAAACTGGGGCCCGGGACACAGGCGGGAGTAAGGATGGTGGTGAACCGGTGGCCCGGGGGGAGGTGTGGCCCGACCTATGACTTCTCAGGAGAAGGTGGAAGTTGGGGTTTTATGTGAAACATCTTTTTTCTTCGCTGTGCAGTATAGGGGATCTCATTTCCCCAACCAGGGGAACCAGGGGTCGAGCCCATGCCCTTTGCAGTGGAAGTATGGAGTGCTAACCACTGGACTGCCAGGGTATTCCTGAAACGTCCTTAGTGTTGAAGCACTGTGCTGGCCAAACCAAAACATTTTACCCTGAAGGTCACAAGTCTTCAGTCCCATCCCTATATTAAATTTCCACCAAGTTCCCAGATAGGATTGCCAGATTTAGCAAATAAAAGATGCCCAGGTCAATTTTAGTTTCAGATAAACAGTGCAATTTTTTTAAAGTATAAGTATATCCTAAATATTGGATGGGATACACTTATGCTAAAAATTGTGGCTTTAAAAAAAAATTCTGAAATTCAAATTTAGCTGGGATTAGGGTGAGGATTCAGGTTAGGTGAGGGTTAGGGTTAAGGATAGAGTGTGGTTAGTAACCTTATCCCCCAAATGACCCAACACAGGGGAAGTAAACTGGCTCTGTAGCCACTTCCTGGCTCATTTGGGGCCCAGGCTAGCTGTGCGTCTCCGTCAGTAATCCTTGGTGCTCAGCCCACACTTGCCCTGGAGACCGTTTCTCACTGCCCTTGATGACGGGGACCCTCGGAGTCTCCTCTGGAGCAGCCGGAACAGCCCTGCCACGCGATCACCACTCCCAGACTCCACAGCGCATGCCGACACGGCAGGTATCATCTGTCTCCTGATCTGATGGGAAGAGAGAAAATCCTCCTGCCCCTCACAAAGCCGGGGGCTCCGGTTCTCCGTTGCCAAGTAGCGATTCCGGAGCAGTCTCTCTGGGATCCGGCTCCCCCAGGCTGCGGACCAGACAATACCGTGTCATCTACCCGGGGTGCCTGCTTCGGGAGTGTACAGACAGCTGAATGCAGCATTTTCTTCCTCTGCCCTCTAGGTATTTACACAGCCCTGGCGGCACAGCGTCTTTTGTGGACGACTGGGTGACTGGGGTGTCCTGTTTCATGCTTCTAAAGGTCCTCCATGGATGCCCCTGAGTGCCTGGCCAGTGAACGGCCTCACTGTCTAGGCAGAGATGAGCCGGTAGTGGGTAGCGACTCCTTCATTCAAGTCCCTTCCTTTGCCAGCCTGGGAGGCTTGGTTATCACCTGTTCTCCCTACACCTCCAGGGAGAAACTCAAATGCCCCTTTGCACTTCCATTTCTTTGCTATCGGGCATCTGTGCGCTCCCCCCCCCCGCCGCCCCCAGCCCCACTCCCTCCAGCCTGCTTTGAGTCTGTTGTTTTTTCTTCCCTGACCTGTTTCGACAGCCCCTAAGGCGCCTTCCTGACGCTCTCCCAGACTCGGCCTCAGATGGGCCTCTGCGCAGACCCTGAGGTGGGAAGAAGCAACTTGGCCCTAAACCCCATTTATAGTCAGCAGCCAGGCCAAGCTCAAACCCAGGCTCAGCTGACCCCAGAGCCTCTAGGGCTCTCGGGCTCCAGTGGAGTCCAGCAGAAACCGCCGGCTTATCCACACACCAGCTCCGAGAACCACGGTTTAATTACAGCACCAAGGCCAAGGGCTTTGAACGTCCGGGCTAGGAATTTAGAACACACGAAGAGGGATTTTCTGTGCCTTCAAGGATTGTTCCCGGAGACACATCAAACCCCCAGCCCCCTTTCATCCTCCCTTTGCTTTTCCAGCTCTTTAGCTGTGAGCTGTTTGCTGTTTTTTTTTCCCTCTCCCCTTCCAGATAATTATTTACACAGAAGGAGAATAATTAGCAGCCCAGGAAATGCCTCTTTGTTCTCAGCTCGCTGCCCCTGCCTGCCTCTCTTTTCTGAAGTGGTGCCGCTTGGAAGAGGGACATCAAAGCAGCCAGGGAGGCTTCGCACTGAGAGGGATTTGCTTTGTCTGAGGGGCAAAGACAGACCATCTCAGCTTGTTCGTCTCTGCCCCCTGACTGCTGCCGTTTCTCTGGGCCTGGGGATCCTCCAAGGGACCCTGGAGAGGTTAGAACAGCTGATGGCTTCCCTTCCTGGGGGTGTTTCCCTACTTGGTTTCAATCTCTTTCGCTTGACCACAAAGGGTATGTTCTACCCTCTCAAAAAATGCTAAAACTGAAAGAGAATGGTCTGGACAGCACAAGCTCACGTGCTTCTTGAGGTCAGCAGGTTGCAAGCTGAGTGGGGCAGACAAATGTAAGATGATGAGGTGGGTGGGACCTGGGGTAATGTAGACGTGCCTCTCTTAAAATCCGTCTATCGTTGCTGTGTGGCAACAAGGGGGTTGGTGTGGACTGACTCCCGAATTTTCTAGAGAAGCTGGATATTTGAATTTGTATGAAATTAAATTATGAAATACTGTGGAGGCCAAATGAAACACCGAAAGAAGGGCTGCGTCTAGCCCACAACCACCAATTTGCAATGTCTGATCTGTTCCAACCTCAGGCTGTTCCGAACTGAGGCTCAGACAGTAGTAGTAACCGGTCCAAAAGTCACACGAAAGGGAGAAGATGAAGCCAGGACTGGCATCCGGGCCTTCCAGTGCATGCTGGCCCTTTCCAGGACTTAAGATACGAGTTGTGTGCGGACTCAGTGGTGTCTGCCTTTGCAGCCCCATGGACTGCAGCCCCCAGGCTCCTCTGTCGGTGGGATTTCCCAGGCAAGGAGCCTGGAGCAGGCTGCGGTTTCCTCTTCCAGGGGACCTTCCCAACCTATGTCTCCTGTGGCCTCTTCATTGGCAAGCGGATTCTTTACCACTGCGCCACCCCAGGAAGTCCTGCATAGTAGGTACCAGCTGTCAGCAGTATCAGTGGTCCCCAGCCTGTTTACCACCAGGGACCAATTTCATGAACGACAATTTTTCTATGGACCGGGGGTGGGAGGGATGGTTTCAGGATGATTTAAGCACATTACATTCATTGGGTACCTTATTTCTAACCTAATGCTCACTAGACAGGAAGCACTGGTCTGGGTCCTGGAGGTTGGGGACCCCAGAACTAGATGATTAATGACACATTTAGTTAGCACTGAACACCTATTATGCTTTAGTGCTACGCTAGATGTTACAGGTCTAAGATATATTCATCAGGACCCTTCTAGTTGCAAATGACAGGTACCCAAGTCAAACTAGTTTAAACAACCAAATGTCCTGGTTACTACGCATAAAGGTGGGTGATCTTCAGGTGCATCTGTATCTAGACATTCACACTAATTGCCCATTGATTTTGCTTTCCCAACATTCTCTTTTTCTCACTTCTGCTCTCCTGAAACCAAAGCATTGTCTTCATTCCTAAATACAAGCAAGATGGTAAAATTGGCTGCAGACAGCGGCAAACATCCCAGGGCTGACTCTCACTGGACCAACC
This sequence comes from Redunca redunca, assembly GCA_006410935.1. NCBI lineage: Eukaryota > Metazoa > Chordata > Mammalia > Artiodactyla > Bovidae > Redunca > Redunca redunca. The sequence continues at coordinate 339,350 of SJYQ01003836.1, forward strand.
AAGGTCGTCACTCATTCCTAAACCCATCATTTTGGCCAAGAGAATGAAATGCTCTGCTTGGCCACGTCTGGGTCATGTGACCACACTCAGCCCTTGAGTGGAGCTGGTCTGCGTTTTACACTTCTAGTCTCTGACTCACTTTGAGTTAGTTGTTGTGCGTGGTCTTAGGTGAAGGTCTAGTTTCATTCTTTTGTATGTCAATGCCCAATTTTATCAGCACTATTTCTTGAAAAATACTGCAGTTTCCTACTGAATGGTCTTAGCCTCCTTACTGGAAACCACTGAGCGGTAAATGTCAGAGTTTACCTCTGGACTCTATTCTATTCCACTGGTCTCTCTGTCATTGAGCCGGTAACACACTATTTTGATTAGTGTAGATTTGTCGTAAGATTTGAAACCAGGAAGTATGAATCCTGGAGCTTTGTTCTTTTACAGGATTGTTTGAGCTACTTGGGGTCCTTTTGAGATTCCATATGAATTTTAATATGAGTTTTTCTGTTTGTGCAAAAAACACCAGTGGGATTTTGATAAGGATTGCATTAACACTGTAGATGGCATTGAGTAGTACTGACATCTTAACAAAATTAAGACTTTAAAAAATGTATTTCATATGTATGTACACAGATATATATGTGTTTGTGTGTGTATGTGTGTTTACATGTTTGAATGTCTGTGTGTTTGCACTTGATCTATTCTAAAAAGAATATGAAGTGGCTCTAAATCTGAGACATTCCTGGCCCACAGTAAGACATTAGTAGCTACATTGCTGAGTGGTGGGCGGTGAGTAGAACTGACTGAACAGAGAACTTGTTATTGGCCATAACGTTTAGGAGCTGATGTTTATCTAGGATCAGCCAGTGAGTAAGCTGTTTGTGCTGATTTAATTATCTAATATTAGTGCTTCACTAAAGTGAAAAAGGCTTCCCCCAGGCTCAGATGGTAAAGAATCTGCCTGCCAATGCAGGAGACCCGGGTTCTATCCCTGGGTCGGGAAGATCTCCTAGAGTAAGAAATAGCAACCCACTCCAGTATTCTTGCCTGAGAAACCCCATGAACAGAGGAGCCTGGCGGGCTACAGTCCATAGGGTCGCAAAGAGTCAGACCCAACTGAGCATCTAACACTTTCACTTTTTTGTCTTAATGGTTTGTTTATTCATCCAATCATTGTGTCGTGTCCTGATATAAGTATTTATGATGTGCTCAACCATTTACTACTGCTGAGGAGACGAAGCGATGGCCAAGACAGGCACGATGTCTCCTGGAGCTTATGCCTGAGCTGGGGAGAAAGACATTAAAGGAAGGATAATTAATGCTTTAACTAATAATTAATGCTGGCATTAAGTTCTGTTTACTCATCTTAATGGAGTTGGTTGAGTCTCTTAAGGAGTGATAAAATTTACTCAGGTCCATCGTGATATCAAGGATTACCTTCAAAAGACTTTACTGTCCTTAAAAAAAAATTATTTGATTTGCTAAGATGCTCTGTGAAGCCAGAAGCCACTGAGTCCAGACAGGAATGATCGGGGAAAAGCCTAAATTGCAGTCACACTGTTCTCAGACTCGGACGCTTTGCGGTTGGATTCGGCATCTACAGTCACAGTTCCCACCGATGGCAACTGGAAAGGCTGGAGGTGGGAGGAAAATGCAGGTACTGCAGGAAAATGATGTTTCCCACTGGGGGTAAACTTACACCCTGGGCAAGGACTGAGGGCAGAGCCGCTAGATGCACCGGCTGGGAACGTGGGAAATGAGAGTCCCACCCTGCCCACAGACGGGGAGCAGCCAGCACCGCCTGCAGGGCGGCGTGTGACGAGACCTGGGCCAGGGCCGGAGAGCCCGCGTCAAGGCCTGACTGCCTCCCTCTGGCCTTGCGATCTTGGGCAAGTCACCTGATAGTTTTGGCTCCCTCAGTCATGTCTGCAAAGTGAAACGCCACATCCTTACCAGCTCAGAGGGCGGCCGGCGTCACCAGCCAGTGTGTGTGGAAGCTCCTGTCCACACTCGTGGTGCTGTGCGCGGTGGTATTTCCACTGTGCTCTTCACACCTCGGGTTTCCCGCATTGCTGCCGCTTGTCTACACCTGTATCCTTGGCACTTCTGCCATTCCACGTGAGTACTTTCCAAATCAGAACCACCACTCAGATGGAAGGCGTCAGTCTCTTCTATTCATCTGAATATCATTCAAGTCAACATATGTTGTTTTCTAGCTGCACCGAGGAAATTAATTATTCCAGAATCAATGATCTGGAATCAATGATCTTTGGTGTCGGAACATTGTAACTGCAGAGAATGTAGACAGTTAGAGCAGAGACTCATGGCATAACCGTAGGGAAGGCCCAGGGCTGGGTCACCGTTTTCCCAAGAGCCTACCAACTGGGTTTGCACGTGACCAGTCCCCAGGAGGCTGAGGCTGACCTGACGAATTATGCTCGGAGGCCACGCTGGGCTCCTGTCTCGTTCCATCTGTCTGCTCCATATTCAGCTACTTACCTCCACACAACCTACCTCCCTTTGGGGACCCTGGAATGGGCAGACCAGAACACCAGCCTTGGAGCTGAATCTTGGGGACAGAACTCTGAGGAGTCAGGGCCAGCAGGGGGAATCTGACCGAAGGTGGCATGGTACGTCTTCATCAATAAGTCAGATGCATTCCATTTGTGAGAGAGGAAAAAGTGAACTCAGACGAGCTTAAGCAAAAATGCAGTTTAAAAAGGGATGGTGGAGTTCATTAACTCATCTAATTAAGAGGTTCGGGAAGTCTTTTCAGGGCTCTGCTCTCCCTCTCTCGGTTCTGCTGTCTTTCGTGGCTTGGGTTTCTACTCAAGCAGGTCCTCTCCACCTGACAGCCACCTGACTTGCTGGCCTACTAGCAGTATCCTAGCAACTCAACAACCCCAGTGGAAGAAGAAAAACAAGTCCTTCCTGAAATTCTTGCCAGAAAGGCAATGATTCTGATTGGTCTAGCTCAGACCCCAAATTATCATTCTCAGCAAGCCCTGCAAACAGGATGGGTTACAGTCCCAATCTTACTGGTGGAGATGGTGGCAAGGGTGTCCATCCCACCCACACCAGATGGAAAATGTCTTTGGGGGGAGGTAGCCATCACCCGAAGAAGGCGGGTGGGCGGAGGATGGAAGTTAAACAGACAAAAATGACAGAATTTTATAATATCAAACAATACTTCATGGATCCCAAGTCCTGTAAGGCCATCCACACAGAAAGAAGAGCTCCATGTTTGAATTAGCTTTGAAAACACTACAGGCTCAACTGCTTTGTATTTTAAAAATTCTGAGACATCCTGCAGTAAAGAAATCTCCTTAAAAATCAGCGTTTCCTAAAATGTTTGACCATGGATTTTTTTTTTTTTTTCTGATGTGGACCATTTTTGAAGTCTTTATTATTGCATTTGTTACAATATTGATTCTGTTCTATGTTTTTCTTTTTGGCTGTGAGCATGGGGTATCTGAGCTCCTCAACCAGGGGTTAAACCTACAGCCCTCTCCCTCTGCAGGGGAAGAAGAACTTTTAACCCCTGGACCATCAGGGGAGTCCCCCATGGATTACTTTTTTTCAGAATCAATCTTAAAATCTAAAAAAACACCCCAAACAAACAAAACAGATGGGCTAGAGAGGACTAAGAGTCAAATGCCAAGAACTCCATGGCCAAACAATCTGCCGTTGATGTTAAGGACTGAGAGGCTGGAGCTGGGCAGAGGCGAGTTAAGAGCGTGAATGATGCAGGAACAAGCTAAGAGCCTCAGAGGGATGGCCCTTCCTGGATGACGGGGTGTAGCTTTTGTGGCTGGAAAAGTCAGAAACTGGGAACTCTAACTGCCACGCATTCAGGGGTCCGTCTCACTGCGAGTAGTGGAGGATGGGGAAGGGCACTTACCTGGGGAGGCGAGGGCAGCCCGGCGTCCTAGCCAGGGGTCCCTGGCTGATGCAGCGTCTGCTCCCAACACGTGGCAGAACAGAAGCCCTGAGAATTCAGAGCCAAACTCCAACAGCTCAACCAAGTAGAGAACCTAAGGCTGCGTCTCCCAGGATTTCAGGCTCCGGCCTGGGATTCAGTGTCAGGATCGAACAAGGAAAACAGAGACCGTGCGTGGACGCAGAAGAGGGAATTCGGGACAGGGAGCTAGTTACCCACCCGATGGGAGGGCTGAGACCCGGAGGGACCCAGGGAGGGACCCAGGGAGGGACCCAGGGAGGAATCCGCCCGGAAGCCCCTGCCCACTCTTGGCTGGAGGAAAAGGAGGAAGGCAGTGTTACCCAGGCCTGAGGCCCCTCAGCAGAAGCTGGCATCGCAGTGGGTGAGTCCACCAGAATCTGAGGCCAGAACAGGGGCCACAGTAGCCACTGTGCTGATGCTGACCTGTGTGCGTGCATGCGAGATTAACCCTCTTCTTCCTCTCTAGTCTCCGGCCTGAACCAGCCAGCGCTGGACCCAGACAGCAGCCAGTGACCTGAGAGCCTCAGATGCGCTGACAGGAGTCTGCTCCTTTGGCAATTCCCTGAGCAGGAAAAAACAAGCAAGAGGGGTCCCGGACTGGCCCAGACTCTCAGCTTCAAATCAAGAGTCTGTGGCTTCCCAGAGGTCCCCCGGATCAGGGATCAGCACACTTTTCCTGTGAAGGGAGTAAATATTTGAGGTTCTGCAGGCCATTCAGTCTCTGTTGCAATGAGTCAACTTTGCTATTGTTTTGTGAAGTAGCCACAGACCAAATTTGTATACAAACAAATTTGCTGGATTCTCTTAAATCCCCTGGAGGAGGGCATGGTGACCCACTCCAGTGCTCTTGCCTGGAGAATCCCATGGACAGAGGAGCCTGGCGGGCCACAGTCCGGGATCGCAGAGTCAGACACGACTGAGAGACTGACACACACAATAAAACGTTATTTGCACGAACAACAAGGGGTCAGATTTGGCCCGCCAGGATGTAGGAACCTGGCAATGTAGGCGAGGCAGTTACCATCTTTGCACCTGACACCCAGGAGGTGAACTCTTAGCCTCTCTCCTCAGAAACAACATCCTGGGCTGTACAGATGGCAAAGCTCATTAAAAAAAATAAAAATATGCTTGAAATTGTTCCCCCAGATTCTGATGTGCAAAACCTTGCCCAGGCTGTCACAACAATCTACTCTACCATCAACACGTGTCAGATGCTCCAAGACGCTGTAACCTGGACCTGCCGCCATCTCCAACCTTCTCTAGGACAACGTGCAATTTCTTCTTCCGAGAGCTCCCGGCATTGGGGGAAGCTTGAACAACGGGGGGTTGATTTTGAATCAAACATAATGAATCACCAGGCAGGGGCTGCTCTCTCATTGGTTTGAAGAGGCTGATTCTGTCTTTGGAATTGTGAGAATAATTCTCCAAGACGCCCTCTGGGGGCTTAAGGGTGGATTTAGGCAGGTGGTGGTGATGTATTCAAAAAAGAATGGGAGAGGGGCTTGACACATCCATGACAAAGAATTCCTTCCTGGAAGACACAGATCTTGAGAAAGCCCTTATGTTTGGGCATCTCAAATGGAAATGGTGTGGCTCATTTTGTACATCTCTGCCCTCCTCCTCTGATCTGGTCACCCCCTTCATTAACGCCCCCACCATCCGTCACCCCAGCAGCCATGGCCCTTGGGCAGGTACAGTAACAACCTATATGACATAGTCTTGTTTGGCTGAAAGAGTCTTGACCCCCGAAATTGTTGACCACATGGCAGTCACACTCAGGAAATGTCCTTGTCCAGGGCGACTTCAGAGAGGTCCTGAAGACATTGTGAAGGTCAGCGTCCTAGGACCCTCCTCTCTGAATTCTAGTACCTTCCCTGTTATATGACCACCACATAAAACAGGAGCAAAGGAAAAGAGATCTGTCGTCTGGAAATCCTGAATGTGTACGCTGCTGCAGCTGTCAGATTCAGCTTTCTCGTCGGGTTTTAAATCCCTTGTCCTCAGCTTCAGGCACCCACAGACTGACCTGGGTGGTTGCTGCCTCGTTCTGACTGGCCCGTCAGCGAACCACTCCCCCCGTCCACATCCAGTCCCCGCCTGGAGGTTCCCCTCCCCTCTCCCCTCTAGGTTTATCACGACGTCTGAGCAGAGTATGGAGGTCAGCTTGTAACACTGCTTATCTGTCTCCAAAATTCACCAGAACTGAATCTGGTCTTTCCCAGTATTTCAAAACACGGGACTTTGGACTGACAAGATTTTCTGAAAGTGGTAACAGTTTTGAGAGCAGACCCTCATTTTGTGCTTGTTTTGGTTTGACTGGAAGGCCTTGAACAGCATGTGTGTGCACGGTCACGCCCAACTCTTTGTGACCCTGTGGATTGCAGCCCACTAGGCTCCCCTGTCCATGGAATTTTCCAGGCAAGAATACCAGAGTGGGTTGCCATTTTGACGATAATAAGTAGGGCTTATCTCATTTTCCCAAATCCAGTTGATCGAGAGGGCCTGCCTCTAGCCACATCCAGACTCAGCAGGAAAGAGTTCCACAATTGCTTAGTAATGTCTGCAGCAGACACAGGTCTGGAGGGTGATGACGTACGTGCTGTGTATATGCTGTCCTACGGCAGGTGTTCAACTGGTACTTGCTGATGCTGAGTGGAATAGAAAGAGCTCAGGACTGAGTTAGACAGGAGAGGATTTAAATGGGCAATGCTGCCAATTAGCTGGGTTGGGCTTCCCTGGTGGCTCAGCTGGTAAAGAATCCCCCTGCAAAGCAAGGAGGAGATCTGAGTCCAATCCCTCGGTTGTGACGATCCCCTGGAGGAGGAAATGGCAAGCCACTCTGGTTTCTTGCCTGAGAAATCCCGTGGGCAGTGGAGCCTGGTGGGCTACAGTCCATGGGGTTGCAGGAGTCAGATAGGACTTAGTGACTAAACCACCACCACCATACTCAACAAGCTCCTAATCCTCTCTGGGCCCCCACTGCCTCAACTATTAAGGGAAGAGTTGAGATCCAAACAAAAATGTTTACCCTGGATCCTCCAATCTTGCAGAAGCTTATGAAGAAACTAATGACTAGCCCCCAAATGACTATCCATGTTGCAAAAAGACTCACGAAAATGCTGCAGCATGTAATGGTTATGAGTGACTTTACGGTCAGATCAACCCAAGTTCTAGAGCATATTAAAAAGCAGAGACATCACTTTGCCAACATAGGTCTGTATAGTCAAAGCTATGGTTTTTCTAGTAGTCATGTACAGATGTGAGAGTTGTACCACAAAGAAGGCTGAGCACTGAAGAACTGATGCTTTTGAACTGTGGTGCTGGAGAAGACTCTTGAGAGTCCCTTGCACAGCAAGGAGATCCAACCAGTCAATCCTAAAGGAAATGAGTTCTGAATATTCATTAAAAGGACTGATGCTGATGCTGAAGCTCCAATACTTTGACCACCTGATGCAAAGAGCTGACTCATTGGAAAAGACCCTGATTCTGGGAAAGATTGAGGGCAGGAGGAGATGGGGGAGGCAGAGGATGACATGGTTAGATAGCGTCACTGACTCAATGCACACGAATTTGAGCAAACTCGGGGGGATGGTGAAGGACGGAGGAGCTTGGTGTGCTGCAGCCCGTGGGGTCCCAAAGAGTCGGACATGACTTCGCGAGTGACCAACCACCCAAGCTTGGATGCTTATGGCTGTTACAGAATTCCTTAGTTTCCACAGTTCTTCAGCTGTGAGGAACACTCCCACAGTCTCCTCAACTGTGAAATGACCACTCGTGACCACCCCGTAAAAATGAAGTACGATAAGGCTTGTCCAGACCTTGGCAGGGCCCCAGCGGGCACCTAAGAAGTCTTGTCATTATTGGCTTTGTTACTGTTTTAGACGGGGTGGACCACTTCCTTTTTAGATGCATCCTGTTGACTGACTGATCGTTAGTTGCATAGACCCGCAGGTATTCTGCGGGGAAACACACCCTTTTCCTGAAGATCAGAGTGGTTTCGTTTCCTGGCTGGATCCTTTAGAACATGAGGCCCAGGGGAAGTGGGGTGAGGGTGGGGGACATATCAAAGAACCCTCTGATGTGGAAAAGGCCAGGGACCCCAGGGATGGTTGTCTTCTACAGCTCTTTCTTCTGCTGAATGTCTGTGCTCCTCTAAATGCCAGCCACGTGTCTCTACAGCGCTCGGCACACAGGCGGCTCTCCTGGTGGGAGGCAATGCTGTCCTGCGATTTTCCTGTGCTTTTCTGTGACTTGGTGTTCAGTCCGTGTCCCCTGTTGAGCCAATTACTGACTTAAAGTGTTGTTAGGAAAAGGCAAGCGCATTCATTATGTGTCGGTGAGCACTCGGGCTCTGTGATTTTCTATTTATGTGTTTGAAAAAGCCGTTCTTTCCTGGTCTCTCTGTGTGTGCATGTCACCAGAAGGCCTCCAAACCTCAGATTCTTCCCTGGTAGCTGCCTGTCTTCTCTGCACCCGCCCGTCTGTCACCCTGGGCTGCTCGGCGGGGACAGAACACGTCAGGACACACGGGCAGCAAAGAGCTGAGCAGGGACGGGAGCTGCTGGGAGCAGAGATGTTAAGTACTCAGGGGATGAAGAAAATGGAGGCAGGAATTGACTTATCCGGTCCAGCATTCTTGTGGTACAAATGGAGGTGAGATCGCGTGATGCCAGGAAAAGTGAAGGTGTTAGTCGCTCAGTTGTGTCCAACTCTTTGCAACCCCATAGACTGTAGCCCACCAGGCTCCTCTGTCCATGGGAGTCTGCAGGAGAGAATACTGGAGTGGGTAGCCATTCCCTTCTCCAGGGGATCTTCCCAACCCAGGGATTGAACCTGGGTCTCCTGCCTTGGCAGACGGATTCTTTACCATCTGAGCCACCCGGGATGCCATAACGTAATGGAGTAAATTCCACAAAGACACTTGAAACCATGAAAACACCCAACACTCTCTTGGTGTGAAAGACAAGACTAGGAGTGAGGAGACCTGGGTTCTAGTCTGACCTTGAATACAGAAGCAGATCTTTCTGGCTCCCAGCCCCTCCTTCTGCAAAATTTCTGACATCATCATGTTTCCATCCAGTCCCTACAATCCATGGATTTGTGACTCCATGAACCAAAAGCCTGTGGATTCACTGAGTTCTTTGGTAGATCCCTGCTTCGGTTTCACAGAGTCTCCATATTTTGCAACAGACTCTCAACTGACTTCAGAGAAGGGTGCCCCAGATCTGGAACAATCCATATCCATCAGAGTACAGAACTCAAATCTCCAGGGAGCTGGAATACCATCTACTCATCTGATCAATCATTTTCATCCTACGATAAGTACTTTAGTGCAAGGCATGCACGCGCAGGCACTTTTTTATTAATCCAAGTCTGCTGTCAATCTGGGAACAGATGAACCCCTTTCACTTTACTTTGCCTAAGCAAGCAACAGGAGCTCATCTCAGGCATAGGGCTGGTTCCTCTGGTAGGGTGGGATCTTTTCTGCATCTTCAAGCCAGCCTGACATCCGCTTGCTTCTCCAACCCAGCTACAAAGAGGCATACACGTTCTCCCAAAGTGATGCTCCTAATGGCGTTTTATTTGCTCCCACCTTAAAAAAAAAAAAAAAAATAGCTTGCTCCATGCAACAGGCACAGGGTTCTATAGGCAACCTTAGGGAGTCTAGAGTTCTTCATTAGCTGAAAGATTACTATGGAGTTCCTCCATCTACCCCGCAGCCTCCTTGCTAGCCTCCTGACAAACAGAAAGATAAAGAGTTGCAAACTGTTTTGATCCCCTTTTGCTAACATGATGGCAACAATCTCCATGAGAGCTTTCCCCCTTCATCTAAAGAGAGAGATTTTTCCTTTCTTAAAAGAGAAAGCCTCTCCTCACTAGAGTCATCAGCATCTCAGTGTTTACTGAGTTAATATGACAGTGTGGTCTCCTTAGCAACCTCTGCTCTCAGGATTAGAGGAGACAAGTCCTTCTTTAATGCTCCCGGTTACAAAAACCCCAGCCTAGACCAGAACACGGCTCTCCCCAACAAAGGCAAACAGAATGTAATGAGGTTACAAAAAAAAAAGAGAGTGATACAAGATAGCTTTTCCGCGAGTAGTTTAGCAGGCAGGGCTGTTCTGTTACACATGGGTACACTGTGACTAAGGACCTGGGGCACAGTGGGATGGAGCCTTGTGTCAGCCTCATCCCTAAATGAACTTAGTGTTCTGCAGAGAAAAGAGGTTGAGCTTACACAATGCTCAGCCCTTAGCTTCTGACTGAGGCGCAGAGATTGTAAATTAGGGCTCCTAGTGTAGAGTCTGACACGCACCAGGTCAGGAAGCCTGCTGGAGCTGATGAGCTTATGATCTACTAGACCGTCCACTTTATGAAGACAGGGCACCCATCTGCCCTCTTTGAGACTGATACCTAGTGGCACCTGGCACTAACTGATGCTCAAAATTTGTGTTACTTAAATGCATCTTCTCTGTGTTATTTCATCGTCAGATCCTCAAGATACCAGAGGATGCGGGTAACATCATCAGTTTATACTTTACAGATGAGAAAAATAAGACCCTGAGGTCAAGTCTCTGGACTCAGGTCCCACCGTAAGCCGTAGAGCTGGGCTCTGTCAACTGTGCGGTTAGCCCTGGTGCCAAAGCCTTCACTACGCTGCCTCAGCAAAGACGCGCTCTCTGTCTCGGCTCTGCGAAGAACAGAGTGTGGCTCAGTGTCTCTCCAGGGCTCTTAGCCCTGTTTGCCTTCCAGCTTGGAAAAAGAGAGTGTGATGTGGATATTCCCCTCAAGGAATTTTAAGCATCCTTGGTGCTTTGAAATTTCATAACGCTGCCCGCCCACTCTCTCCTTCACCCCATGGCCCTTGGAAGTTGTCTCCAGATTTGAAGCTTGAGTGATCTAGTTTCAACGTGGCTCATTCTAACTCGTCAAGAAGAGCTCACTTTCTTTTGCTTTTCCGACTTATGTTTATCCAAATTCATCACAGGAACAGGGCCTGCGCATCCCTGGCAGGAGATTTTCCATGAGTAGGAAAGCCTGGTGCACAGGTGGGTTTTCCCGGCAGGGACCCCCGAGCGCTCAGGACTCGGGGGTGGGGTCGACACATAGCTAATTTCAGTGAGCCCCAGTAAAGTTCTGATAGCCCCCCTTCCCGAGGCTCGAATTATAAAAGAGGAGGTAAAAAGGTAGTTGTCAACATCTGGATGAAGCAATGTGGTTTATGACACAGGTTCGCCAGGGGGAATCCCAGGGAGGAGGCACATCACAGAACTGTCTCTGGGGACTCCGTGCTCCGGGCTGATGCTCATCGCTGGCTTGGGGAAGCAGCAGTGAAACCCTCAGAGGCATCCTGGGGGCCGCCCCTTTTCTCCACTCCCACATTCAATCGGGTTTTGATATCACCTTTCGTCTCGCCTCCTCCCTGAGTTCACCCAGCGTCGTCTCTCACCTGGACCTTTGCAAGAGTATCTCCACTGTCCCCACCCGCTCCTTGTGCCCCTCCCCGATCTATCTCCTCCTTTGCAGCTCGAGTGATTTTCTCAGTATGAAAATCGACTCAAAACCCTTCAAAGACTTCTCATGTTTTTTTATCATAAAGCCAAACCCATTCGCAGTCAGAGCCTTCATGAACCTGTCCCTGTCTAAGTCCGTGGGCTCATCTCTTACACCTGGACTCACCCTTTCTAAGCGCCGGTCGACTCCTCACCGCCGCACGGCTGCCCTTGTGATTTCTATTAACCCCAAGTGCACGTCTGTCCCTTACGGAGGCAGGAGCCCCTGGTGCAGGTGTCCCTGCCGTCCCTGATGCTGTTCTTAAGCGCTGATGCTTCACTGTCTGCCCCAGGGAGCTCTCCAGCTCCCCAGGAAAAACTCCAGAAACCATGAGTTTTGGGTTCACTCCCAAGAGACTGAAAGGCATATTGCACAGACTGAGCAATCTGCCCCCATATTTATACGGAGTGCACGGAAGCAAGAGGCTAGCCAGGATGCCACAGGCGACTAGAGCCTGGGCTGCTGATGTGACACACAGGGTGTAAATTCCAGTCCTGGCCAACCAGCCCAGCTGTGGGCAAAACGCACATGTACCCCGGGTTTTCTTCTCTGTAAAATACGGGCAGCAGTATTACCTGACTTACTGTTTAAAAAGAAAACTATGTAAAAGACTAATGCTGTATCTTGTACAAATTGTGTTTAATAGGTGGCAGTCGTGGGGAGGAGAGTAACCGAGAATGTTGGCAGCGATAATAGCACGACCCAAGTAAATCCTGGCTGCCACGTGGCCTGGGGGTAGTCTGGCATTCAGAGAAGCACAGTCCAGCAACGAAAAAGTACAGAAAGGCAATTATTTAGTTTTCGCTCTTAACGAGACACCCAGTTCACAAATCATAGCATCATGTTTAAAACTCCCTTCCCCAGTTCCTCTTATCCTCCCATCTGGTAGCTGCCCCAACGTGACTTCCTTACTACAAGCCTCAACTCTCAGTCAAACACTCAGCACCCAACCTGTCAACTCTTCCTGTTCTCTTTTTGTCTCCGGCTCACTTTTTTTTTTCCCTCCTAAATAAATCTTTCCAACCCCACCTCTTGGCTCTCCCCCAGCTGAGTTTTCCTTCCTTCTGCATAATAAATATCTGAGGACCAGGGGAGAGAGGGTGAGAATGCTGGACAAACAATAGCGAAACTGGGACTTGCCTGGTGGGCCAGTGGTTAAGAATCCATCTTGCAGTGGAGGGGACACGGGTTTGCTCCCCAATCTGGGAATGGAGATTTCACATGCTGTGGAGAAAATAAGCCCTCATGCCTCAACTCCTGAGCCTGCGTGACCCGAAGTCCATGCTCCATACCAAGAGAAGCCGGGCACTGCCCCCAGAGAGCAGACCCTGCTGGCAGCATCTCGAGAAAGCTTGCGTGCAGCTACCAAGAGCCCATGCACCGCAGCAAAGGCCCAGGGCAGCCGCAAATGAAGACAAATTAATTTTAAAAAATAGCGAAATTGTCCTTGGTCTGCGAGGGGAGGGAATGAGGCTGATAATGTAAACCCACGCGTCCCATTTTCCTGTTAAACCAGAGTCAGGGCAACACAGGACATGACAGACAAAGAATGAGTCAACTGCCACCTCTCTCCTTTGTAAGTAGCTGCATCAATGGAGAAATCAATCATTTCTTATTCTGTAAGAAGATAATGTGCGAAATGATCAAAACCATCTCAAAATACCCTGCAGCCTCGCTGGAAGGATTCCTATCTCCCAAATGTATGCCTTTAACCCCTAACAAGGCTGCAATGCAGAAGACAAGGGCTTAATCCCTGGGTCAGGAAGATCCCCTGGAGAAGGAAATGGCAAACCACTCCAGTATCCTTGCCTGGAAAGTCACGTGGACAGAGGAGCCTGATGGGCGGCAGTCCGTGGGTTCAAAGAGTCAGGCACCACTGAGCAACTAACAAGCCCGACTCCTGCTCAACCAGCCACAGAGGAGATGGACCTCTAGAACACTGGGAAACCACACCAGTCTTAGATTTTACCAAAATCTACCAAAATAGACCCCAAATGCACTTAATCTTTTGATTTAACCTATAAGTATGTATCCTATAAATGACTGCAAACATATATTCAGAGACATTTTTCAAGGATATTCATTACAGAATTATAGCAGCAAAAGACTGGAAAAGGTATAAATGTCCACCGGGCAGGACTGGCTACAAATTATGGTTCATGGAATGACAAACTCTGAGGGTCCTCTCTACGCTGAGTCAGGACAGTCTCCAAGGCATACGAATAAAGCAGAGAAGTGTCTATTTAATTTATACTCTAGCTGTGTTTTAAAATCACTTTAAAACTCGTATACTTCAGGACTTCCCTTGGTGGTACCGTGGCTAAGGATCTGCCTGCGAATGCGGGTGACATGGCTTCGATCCCTGGTCCGGGAAGATTCCAGGTGCCACGGAGCAGCTGAGCCCTGCACCGAGACTGCCAAGCCTGCGTGCTCTAGCGCCTTTGAGCCACAGCCTGAGCCCGTGAGCGGCGCCTCCCGCAGCCCATGCACCCGAGCCTGTGCCCCGCAGCAGGTGAAGCCACCGCAGTGAGAATTCCGCACACCACAATGACGAGTGGCCCTGGCTTGCCACAACAAAAGCAGCAAAGACCCAGTGCAACCAAAAAAAACAGTTGTTGTTTTTTTTTTTGGGTGTACCTTACCTTTATGCTTGTCAGTGCATAAAGTATCTCAGGAAAGGTTAGCATAGATCACGAGGAGTTTTAACCCCGGGGAAAGGGCTCAGGGTGGAAGTAGGGAAAGATACATTTTTTATAGCATATTTTTGGGTAGTTACTCTTTTCCATAGGCAGGTCTTACTTTATAAAGAAACATTTTAGGAAGAAAACAGGCTTGGATTCAAACCACATCTCTTCGAGCTTTATGAGTTTGGCAAAACATTTCACCTCTCAGCCCTCTGCATCCTCCCTTTGAGATAGGAATGGTTTATCTTACCTGCTGTTGGAATTAGGTACCACTATGTAGACAAAATACCCAGCATGCATTTGGAAGATAGAAGATGCTCAGGAGATGGGAGTCTTTCTGCTGTGGTCTGTCTCCAGGTCTTTCTAATCACACTAGTCTAGAATACTCTGTTTCCGGGCTTTCATCTTCACCTCCATTGCTTAGAACGGTACCTGCCCTGAACACTCTCTCCTCGACACAGCTTGTAACTATTTCTGGTAACCTTTCTACCCAAACATCCAAGCTTGGAGGCTACCATGGAGCCCATTAACTACTGGACCCTCCCAGAGTCCCCTTTTTAGTGACTGTGAGTAAAAATAAGAATATCTAACATGTGTTGGGCACTTTCTATGAGCCTAGCACTGTTCTAACACTTCATTCGTGCGATTACACAGGAGACTAAGGCTCATTATTATTACCCTCGTTTTAGCGACAAGGAAACTCAAGAGGAGGTACAGCGAGAAATTTGCCAAGAGCTGTAGAGAGCCAAAATCCCGTTGTCCCTCTGTCTGCTGAATTCATCCTTACTGTATCCTGTCCAAAGAATTCAGATACAGTAAGACCTGAAGCTCTTCATCCCATGACCACTCGGTAATAGCCCTCATCCATTCAAACAGACCTGATGCCTGCAGAAGAAGGAGCAGGAGGGAACCTCGGGTAGCTTCTCCTGATGAACTGTGCCTGTCTGAGCACTGAGAACTCGCCACGTGCTGAAACTCCCCAGGAGGCTGCCCTGCCTGGTTGTGCCGAGGTTCCGACGGGCCTCTGGAGCCATATACACTGCATACTTGTGGTGCATAGTGATGACCCACCTCCAGCCTCCGATAAATAGCTCACACTCCCCACGCTGCCAACCGTATTTCTACAGCGGCTCTGTAGGAGGGACTGTGCATTTAACGGTAGCTCATCAATTTCCATGCACCCACTGAGGTGACCAGATGGGTATGTTCACCCTTCTTTATTCGTTTTATAATTTAATTTCCCATCAGAGATTAAGAGGGTTGTTTCTGAGGCCATTTCTTGTAAGAACTAATGTCAGCTCAAGCGCTGATTCAGAATGACTTTGCAAGAACAGCTGCCCTTTCAATTTGGAAGCTCCAGTGGGTTAAGTCTGGATGGTGGCTTTGAAATGCAAAAGGGGGCCTGCCACTCCTTTGCACTTGCTGTATACCAGGCACAGAGACTGGTACTTAATGTGCGTTTTCCCACTGACTCTCCGGGGCAGCTTCATGAAGCCGCTGTTCGGTTATCAGGGAGGGGAAGTGACTTGCTCCAGGCCGCCTGGAGGGTGGTCAGAACACAGACGCTTGTGCTACACGTTCGCGTTAGTGTCTCCCTGAGCTGGGCACACGGGATTCAGCTTTGACCAAAACGGTCACAACTCTGCACGTATGAAACCTTTATTACGTTGTGTCAGGAGCACATTATGCTTGCTAAATAACCCCTGCCTTTTATTTGCCAAGTGTGTTAAAGTTTATAAAACGCACCTGCACTCATTATCTCGCTGTGAATAAATGCACTGTACTGCCCCATGCTTCAGTAAATGGTAAATGAGACCTGTGACTCTGGAGTGGCCTATTTTGAAAGTGCGTCCTCTCCTTTCAATCTTTGTGAATCCAGAGGCTGTGTCTACTATCCTCAGAGCAATCGCATGGAGATTAAATTACTGTCCCTCTTTCCCTCAGTTCGCTCTCTCCTGCTGCTGCTCTTAAAAGGCTCCTTGGGTCTCCAGGTCGGTGACTTCTGCTTCCCAAGCCCGCTGCATTTGGATGAAAATGTAGTTCTCTGGACTGGGAGCAGGGCGTCTCCTTGGAGACCTGCAGGGTTTGACTGACAGCTGGGACAGGCCCTGAGCAGTCAGTTCCCTCATGAAGTCTGCTCTTCTTCCCTTATACCATTGTTTCCTTCTTCACAATGTGCAACAACAAGGAAACATTACCAAAGAACTGCACATCAGCTCTGCGTGACAGCCCTAGAGAGCATGAGAAAGAATTCAATTTCTTCTGCCCCCGGGGTGACAGGGAGCCCCTGAATGATTTGCCGCAACCGTGCGAGAAGCCTGTCAGTTTCTGCACTGCCTTCCTTGCTGCTGATGGAGAAAATTGCTGTAGGCAGATGACAGGAGCCCTCCTTTGTCTCTGAGAATTCTCTGTGTCTTTAACCCTCAGCTAATAATAATGACAATAACACTAATATCACTACACCTAAATCTAAGCCTTAATTTTAGGATTCAGGGCAGTGCGGGGGGTGGGGGGGCATCATACACTTATCTCATTGGTCTAGAATTTGGGAATTCTTCAGCCTGTGTTCCAAGTCCTTTCAGGGCATTCTTTCTAACAATTACCTTTTCTGTTCCTGTTTCATGCCAGGAAAAACTTCCTCTCCTCGAGGATTTTACTGCCTAGTGGGCGAAATGGGCAACGGACTGCAGACTAATGACTAAAGCACATGTTGTGATTCAGATCATAAAGAAAATAAACAGGCAGCCAGGTTCAAAGTAACCCAAAGACACCTATTTAGACTCCGAGAGGAGATGCCATTCAAGCAGAGGTCCCTTGTGCCTGGACACCCTCGAAGGCTTTGAAATGCAAAAGGGGGTTTGCTAGGGCCCAGCTCCCCCACAGTTTCAGAACCCCCTGCACCCAGAGCCCTGGTCCCCCACAATCCCAGAATCCCCTGCACTCAGGGCCCTTGTTCCCCACAGCCCCAGAATCCCCTGCACCCACAGCCCTGGTCTCCCATAATTCCAGAATCCCCTGTGCCTGGCCCTGCCCTCAGGGAACTGCTGGCCCAGTCCCACCCACCTGGGCTGACACCAGAGGCAAGAAAACCACTGTCTCCAATCTTGTGGACCCAGCCTGCTCACCACAAGCCACACTCTGCCCTGGACTAGCTGAGCCCTGGAGAGACTGCAGTTTCTGCATTACCTTCCACTGTCCACTGTCCGCTATCCTCTGTGCCTGTTCACTCGCAGCACAACACGAGCTTCGAGGCACCCTGGACGCAACCGTGTCAGGCACTTCCCCGCCACCTGTGAGCCGACACTGGCCCTGGGGCGCCTGGGCCCCGCAGCCAGACTCCAGGGCCTGGCTCCGCCTGCCAGCATCTGGCACCAGCCCCCAGGACGTGGCTTCACCCACCAGTGGGCCGGCACCAGCCCCAGAGTCTGCTGGACCCTGGCTCTGCCTGCCAGCATCTGGCACCAGCCCCCAGGACGTGGCTTCACCCACCAGTGGGCCGGCACCAGCCCCGGAGTCTGCTGGACCCTGGCTCCGCCTGCCAGCGTCTGGCGCCAGCCCCCAGGACGTGGCTTCACCCACCAGTGGGCCGGCACCAGCCCCGGAGTCTGCTGGACCCTGGCTCTGCCCGCCAGTGAGGCAGGACTAGCCCCAAGGCCCCCTGGGTTCCAGAGTCAGTTGCTTCGGGATCCAGTCCCACCAGCCAGTGGCAGCAGCAGCCATACAAGGCAGGGCCTGGAAACCAACTGGACTGAGGCCAACGCAGCCAGAGAGGCCCGCACAGCCACGGCGTGGGCCGCACAGCTCTCCGGGGGAGCCCTAGAGCAAACGGCTTGAATGTAGGTGGGGGTTGGGGGGCACTGCTGTGATTCACAGGACATCTCCTACAGAAGGTCACTCCTCCCAGGTCAGGAAATGGAACTAACCTACCAGATACGTAAAAGCACCAACAGCAATTTCGCCAAAATGAAGTGACAGACGCAGCCTACAATAATTGGAACGAAAGATTCACTGGAAGGAATCAACAGTAGGCTAAACGATACAGAGAAATGGGCCAGTCAGCAGGAAGACAGAGACGTGGAGGTCATCGACGCTGAACAGAAAAGAAAAGAAAGAATGAAAAGAAATGAGGACAGAGACCTCTGGGAGAACATCAAGGACACTAAT
Source organism: Redunca redunca (assembly GCA_006410935.1). Taxonomy (NCBI): domain Eukaryota; kingdom Metazoa; phylum Chordata; class Mammalia; order Artiodactyla; family Bovidae; genus Redunca; species Redunca redunca. The sequence goes on from SJYQ01003836.1 coordinate 357,701, forward strand.
ATTTGCAACAGAGGGTTCCCAGAAGGAGAAAGAGAGAAAGGGCCTGAGAACATATTTGCAGACATAAGGGCTAAAAACCTTCCTAACTGGGGAAGGAAATAGTCACCCGAGTCCAGGAAGCTCAGAGTCCCATATAGGATGAACTCAAAGAGGAGCACGCCAAGACACATTGAAAATTAGACAATATTAACAGCGGCAAGGGCAAAGCAACCAGGAACATACAGGAGAACTTCCAGGAGACCATCCGCTGAATTTCCAGCAGAAAATCTTCAGACCAGAAGGAAGTGGCACGGTGAATTTAAGGTGAGGAAAGGGGAGAAACACTACAACTAAGAATACTTAATGAGACTCCCTTTCAGATCTGAAGGAGAGATGAAAAGTTTAATGGACCAAAAAGAGGCACGAGGGAACTTTCTGGGGTGACTGTTTCAGTTCAGTCTCTCAGTCATGTCCAGCTCTTTGCGATCCCATGGACTGCAGCACGCCAGGCCTCCCTGTCCATCACCAGTCCTGGAGTTTACTCAAACTCATGTCCATTGAGTCGGTGATGCCATCCAACCATCTCATCCTCTGTCGTCCCCTTCTCCTCCTGCCTTCAGTCTTTCCCAGCATCGGGGTCTTTTGCAATGAGTCAGTTCTTCGCATCAGGTGGCCTAAATATTGGACTTTCCCTTCAGCGTCAGTCCTTCCAAGGAACGTGCAGGACTGTTTGACCTCTGTCAAGCAGATTGAACAGCATACTTTATATCTGAGCATTTCATTGCATGTAAAGTTGACATCAGTTTAAAAAGGAATCTGAGCTATTGTTATCATTTTGTCTTTCGCTGTTGGTTTAATGCACGTAGCACTGTGGTTTGGAGAAGGCAATGGCACCCCACTCCAGCACTCTTGCCTGGAGAATCCCAGGGACGGGGGAGCCTGGTGGGCTGCCGTCTATGGGGTCGCATAGAGTCGGGCACGACTGAAGCGACTCAGCAGCAGCAGCAGCAGCAGCACTGTGGCTGACCCTTGGGAGTCTTGCCTTGTTGTCACTGCAGTGGAAGAACCGCGGGGATGGGACTTGGTCCTCACTGCTCCTGCCTGGCTTCTCGGTGCTCAGCACAGTACCTGGCACATAGGTGCTCAGCGAATGTTTGCTGATCAAATTCATGAATGAACAAATGAGTGAGTGAGTGAAGATGGAGACGGCAGGAGTGAAATTTCTGACTGGGAGTAATTTTTAACGTGGTCCTGATGTTTGCAGCCCTCGAGCATCCCTGTTCTGGTATGCTGGACAAATAGGGGCTCCGTTAATAGTCATTCAGATCTGTGTATTTACAAGACAGCCTGGAGGCTGCTTGGGAACTAATTCAGCAAGGAAATTATTTGCTTTTAGAAAAGAAGATGTAAATAATTCCCTACTCAGCTGAACAGAATGGCTCTGCTGGGCTCCCGGGAAACAGCCCTTAAGAATATTCTTTAATTCACTCAGGAAGGCTTTGTAGGGGGAGGCTGGCAGAAGGATTCGGGGAAAGAAAGAGGAACTGACCTTACAGAGGGTCCACTATAGGCCAGGCCTCATGCCAAGAGCTTTCACACACAGTGTCTCCTTTACTTGTTGTGATGAGCTTGACGAGAGTCACTGAGTCCATTTCACAGATGAGAAAATGGAGGTTCGGAAGTGCCCAGGCTGTTACCCTTGGAAAGGGTTGGCCCTGAAACCCAGGCCTGCCTGACACCGGGAGGCTTACTATCCCCTGAGCTTTGGTTTCCTCATCTGTGAAAAGGGGATCCGCGCCTTGTCAGCATCCTCAGTGCACAGCCATGATGACTGCACCCTGAAAGATGCTCCGGAGGCACAGGGAGTCACTAGCTCTTGGTCCCTCCCAGACAGGAAGAGGAGAGGCAGAGAGGAAGCCCAGGGAAGGCAGGGATGCACCTACTTCTCATCGTACCCAGGGCAGTCGGGCATGTCATCTGCCAGGAGGCCACCTGCCAGGCTCACCTTATGAATCGCCTTTCCTCCTGCAGTTCTCAGCCATCCTTAACTTCCAGGCAGGGTTGCAGGCTCGCCAGAGTCCCCCCACCCCCGTGTCTCTCTCTGTGGAAAGCACCAGGCTCAGGTCTGCTTCCAACCTGCTGTGTTACTTTGAGCAACAGATGCTCCTTCTCTGGTCCTTTTTCTGCTTATGAAAAATAGTGGGCCAGTCCAACGCACTGGTACCAGTGAGGTCCTGGCAGCAGTGTCTGCCCTTGGCCAGAGAGCACGCCTGCGTGTCCCTCCCTGCTTGTCCCCACCTTCCACGCCCACCTTTGGGATTTCCATGCACGGGTTCAGTGGGCAACAGCCTGTGGCCCATAAGCCATGTCATCCACCAGCTCTGACAGAGACACCCAATGGGCCAGTAGCGGTGAGAATAGCTTTAGTTACTGCTCTTTCCAGGAGAGGACACTTTTAAATCTATGTGATTGCTTATTGGGTCATGGCAATTAGGTATAAGTCACTCAACTCATTAGGCATGGAACTGGAGACAGGAGAGGCTGGGCACCCTGGAGTCAGCCCGCTTTACCCACCTTGGAGGGAGGTGGCCTGAGATTGGCGCTGACCGCACAGGTGAACGACTGCTGGGCGGGGGGGACCTTGCCTAGGGTGTCCCTCCCTGTGACACAGCCGGAGCCCCCTTTTAGACCCTCTCCAAATTGGCCAGGTGACCAGGCTACGAGACTGGCAGGAGCCAGAGAACTCTGAACCACAGTTGGACGCTCTGAACTCCGATCCCAGCTCTTTCACTGCTAACCTAGCCAGTCACTTGGTTTTGCAGAGCCTCAGTTTTCCTATCTGTAAAATGGGCATAATAGCCCTCATCTTTGTGCTTCTGTGGGCAAGATAAGCTCTAAAAGTCAGGCCTAAAGGAGTTCAGCAAACTGCTTGAGATCACAGATTATAAAGTGGCGAGGATGGGAGTAAACGGAAGCCTGTTCCTAGAGTCTGGACCCTATTGTCTTCTAGGTGGAGCAGACAGGGCTGGCTTGGTTTGGCCAGAGGGAGGTGGTGAAGGTGAAGCCATGGGATCCACAGACCTATTCTACCAGCTGACTCATAGGAAAGTACTGTCTACACTGCCAAGCTCGGCCCATGGGTTAGTACCAAGGATGCCTGGGTCTGGAGTCAAAGCCCTGGTTTCGAATCCAAGCTTCCTTTGTCACCCCTCACATCCTCTCTGAACCCCCCTGTTGGGCCCTACATGGGAAACCTTGAAAAAGAAAAAGGCTAGCATTGAGGACGGAAATTAAGATGGCGCCTGGCGGAAGAGATGGGGGCGTAGTCTATGTTGTCTGTCAAAACTTCTGATTGGTTCTCTTGATTTCTGTGCACGTAAACAGCACGTGATCACCATAGACTCCCATTATGATGATGGCACATGACGATTTGACCTTTAACGTGATTGGTGTAACTACGGAAAGTCCCTTGCAAACCCCTCCCCGCTTGCCTTTATAAGCAGGGAGTTTGTAACAATAAAGCGGAACCGCACTAGACGGAACCCCTGTCGCGTCTGATTGTCTCTCACTCGCCGGGGGGCTGGGTTGGCGGACAGCAGACTCACCTCTCCTTGGGACCCCTCAGCTCTCTGCTGAGGGAAGTTCCACTGCCTCTCTCTCTTTCTGCGGAGCGTTCCCCGCACCGCCCCCCCACCCTCTGCTCTCATTTCCACCTTCTCCACGATCCCTTGTTTCTCTCTCTCCACTTGCTAAGCGACAAGGAACCGCTGTTTATTGAGTTCAGTTCAGAGACAGCTGCAGTCATTGGACTCAGCTGACCAGGGACTTAGACACTGTGCCTTAAAGAATGGCAGCCCCCTGCCTCCATGCCCCTCAGGCTGCGGACTCCTCTGCAGGATCACCTGGGTGCCGGGTCAGATAAGGGCTGTGGGCAAACGCAGCGCGGTTTCCCCATCCTCTCTGGGCGAGCCTGAGCCGGAAGACCACAGACTAGGTGACAGGGGATGGGAGATGGAGAGGCTTAGACAAACCACTGCTCTGAGCTCCAAACGCAAAGGCCTGGGCTCTGAGCAGGATTTTGCCTAGGGCTACCGAGTATTCGTGCAGCTAGTTACAAAGCGGTGTTTTGAGTCATTTAAGATGTTTTCTTGCAGGTGTAGAAGGCGCAGGGTGATGGACAGGGCAGCAGGCCCTCAACACCAGCTGCTTAGCAGTGATGTCTGAGTGCTGCCCAGCATAGCTGCTGGCTCCTTGCACACATACAGGGAGTCGGGGCTGGCGATGGTTCTTAACAAAGGGTGACAAGGTCACCGCCTCACCTTGTCACCAGGCCTGCTGCTGTCTCCGTGCTCTGAAGGTGGCTGACAGGTAAACAAGCTGTCGGGTCTGGAGGCGGGAACCCAGCTGAGGTGGCCCACCACTCCCGGGAGACAACAGCAGGAGCCCAGCCAGGCCATTCGTCACATCCAGAGTCTCCCAGCTACACCTGCCTCCCCCCGGCTGCCACAAGTGGCCCCTCGCCTGTTCCTCCCACCTACAATCTCTGGAACTGGGAAAGAATGCAAACCTCGGTTCCTCAGCCCTGAACTGTGCAGACATCCAGGGCAGCTGGGACAGGGGCTGGGTCTCTGCTGGCTTGAGCGGGGTGGGGTGGGCCCTGGGCCAGGATGGAGCAGGCGCAGAAGGCAGGATGACCCGGAGCAGGTAGGCCTCAGCGCCCAGTTTATCGGTTTATCTCCCAGGATCACCTGGGGGCCGGGTCAGATAAGGGCTGTGGGCAAACGCAGCGCGGTTTCCCCCTCCTCTCTGGGTGAGCCTGAGCGCGAAGACCACTGACTAGGTGACGGGGGATGGGAGACGGAGAGGCTTAGACGAACCACTGCTCTGAGCTCCACACGCAGAAGGCCTGGGCTCTGAGCAGGATTTCGCCTAGGGCTACCGAGTCTTCGTGCAGCTGGTTACAAAGCAGCGTTTGGAGTCATTTATGATGTTTTCCTGCAGGTGTAGAAGGCGCAAGATGGCTCACCTCCCAGTTTATTACCTGCCTTCTCCAGTAAACCACAAACTTCACGGTTTACTCCACGGCAGGCCCTCTACGCATCCCAGTCCCAGCTTTATCTACGGTGCTCTGGACACAGGGTGGCAGAAAGGTCAATACATTTTTTATTAAATCAGAAAATGTCGATTGAGTTCCGAGCTCGGATCCGCCTTTGTCTTGGGACAAGTCCTTGCTCCCTCTGAGCCTCCATTCCCTGGCCTGTAAAATCACCTCCAGAACTTCTAGTCCTGAGAGTCCAGGCATTTTTTTTTTTTTAAAGACCTGGGCAGGCTGCTAAAAATGGCCTTGGTGCCTGGAGACAAAAGGAGACATTTGGGGCGGCCGCTCAAGTCACCTGGATGTGGAGCCTCCAACAGCCTCAGCTTTGAAACGACCTTGGTGGTGACGTCAGGAAAGCCAGGCGGGCCCAGCCGCGAAGCTGGCGCCTCTGAGTTGGGCACCGGTGGGGAAGCGGTTCTGAGCCCAGCGATGAGCGTGGCTACTGTGGACTGCAGGCTGTGTGCCAGGCTCCGTGCTGGGTGCTCTCTGAGTGTGTGATTCTCCACAGGAGGCTGGAGGCTGAGACCCATTACACAGATGAGTAAAGGAGGGCCCAGAAGGAGGTGGACTGGCCGAGTTCAGGCAGGGAGGCGGCAGAGCCCAGGGTGTGAGCCATTCTGTCACCCCGGGAGCAGAGGTCAGAGAAGTGAAGGCTGGCACTGTGCTTACTGCACGGGGCCCTGGGCTGAGCTTGACGGCACACTGGGAAGTCCACGCTGGAATTTCTGGAGCCAGTGTGCAGCGAGGAGGACCCAGCTGGCTCAGAATCTCCTGTTTCAGGCTGTGCCAGGCTGGGGGACTCGAGGCAGGGCGGGCAGTGGTGATCCTCTAGGATCTTCTGACTTCTGACTAGCATCTTCGGGATTTCTATTTCCTGCTGCACGCTGAGGAAAGCTTGGCTGTTGTGACTTGGGTTTAACATTTTTGAACGTGCCACTCACACATCACTGAAGAAAAATGATGGCTTTCTTCCTTTATAAAAAGGTACTTTGTGAAAGCATTCAGTGGACGTGAATTTGAGCAAACTCTCTGGGAGATAGTCGAGGACACAGGAGCTTGGCGGGCTGTAGTCCATGGGGTCACAGAGAGTCGGACTTGACTTATCGACTGAACAACTTTGTAAAATCAACACCCAGAACATTCTGTAACAGGAAACTCACGAGATAATTTCATCTTTATTTTCCTTTATGGCGTTTCTCGCTTTCTGACAACATATTTATTTTCTCGCTCATTGTCTGTCTCCGCAGTGAGGATGTTATCCGCAGAAAAGCAGGGGGGCTTCACCTGCTCCCCACGGATCCCCCATGTGGGGAATGGTGCCCGGCGCCAAGCAGCGGGTGCTTGGCAGATACTGGCTGGATAAGCAATCCTGCTGGCACGGGAGCAGCAGCACTCACAGGTTCCAGGCCTTAAAATGTCTGCAAGACTCGAATGCCAGGAAGGCTGGGTGAACCTTTATTCCAGATTTCCACAGCTGCTTTTGTCTGGGCACCAAGCTGGGTGTTGGGACATATTTATGCAGTTGATACATGAGTAATAATGGTCATTATTAATAAACTAACTCGCCACCTTCTCTGGCATAGCATGCACTCTGGGCTCAGTTGTGACCCCTACACAATTTGTATGTTGACCCATAACCTCAGAAGGTGGCTGCATTTGGAGAAGGGGCCTTTAAAGTCATGACTAAGTTCAAGTGAGGCCTGGTTGGTCCCTGATCCACTCTGACTGGGGTCCTTTTTGAAGTGAGGGGAAGTTGAAGTTGCTCAGTCATGTCTGACTCTTTGCAACCCCAAGGACTATGCAGTCTGCGGAATTCTCCAGGCCAGAATACTGGAGTGGGTAGCCTTTCCCTTCTCCAGGTGATCTTCGCAGCCCAGGGATTGAACCCAGTTCTTCCGCATTGCAGGTGGATTCTTTACCAGCTGAGCCACCAGGGAAACTGGGGTCCTTTATAAGAGGAGGAAATTTGGACACACAGAGAGATACCAGGGATGTGTGGGCACAGAGGAAGGGACCATGTTAGCACACGGTCAGTGGCTATTTGCAAGCCAAGGAGCGAGGCCTCAGAAGCCAGACCTGCTGGCACCTTGATCTTGGAGGCCAGCCTCCAGAACGAGAAGATAAATTCCTGTTGTTCACACCCCGCTCCCCCACCCCAGCCTGTGGTATCTTGTTACAGCAGCTCTAGCAAACTAGTACAGCCTGCTACGCTTGGCCATCTCTAAACTCCAGTAGATTCTGCTAACTATCATTCCCACTGTAGAGATGCGGCAACAGCCCACTGAGGGGAGTGGCTTTCCCAAGGCTCCATGGGTTCTACTGGAGGAAGACACTGGGCCGTGCCTGCTCCCATTCTGACCCCTCACACCCTCACGTCATGAGCTTCAGGGTGGCACCCTCTTCCTGGCCAGGGCCTCTGATTCCCTGCGGAGATCTCGGGCATCCCCTCCACTTGCCCCTAGCTGTCTCTGGAGAGCTGGGGCCACTCCTGTGAAGCAGGCTGGTGGGGGATGCTCCTTAAATATATATATGATGCATTAATATTTACGGACTCACCAAGAAGGAGAAGCGTGGGCATCCAAGAAAGTGCAGTCCACTCTTCCACTGAAAGCTCCACCAGGCAGACGGGGAGATGGCGAGGTCTCCCGGGAGGGTGTCTGGTCAGTTTCCCTCCTGGCTTCCCCCCTCTTTCCCACTTCTACCCAGAGCCCCCAATGAGGATGGGCAGAGATCTCCCCTTCTTGGACTGAATGCTAACTGGTAAGCTGTTAGGGCTTGAATTGTGTTTCCCGCGCCTCACCTCCATCTGAGAGACCCTAACCCCCAGCAGCTCAGAATGTGACTTTATGTGGGGATGAGGTCTCCGCACAGGTAATCAGTTAGAAGTCAGGGTGAGGCCTACTGTGTGTGACTGGTGTCCTCATAAATGGAAGACACTGAGCACAGAGATGGACACACACCAGAGGAAGACGGCCACAACAAGCCAAGAGTGAGTCTTTTAAGACTCTCTGAAGAGCCGGCCCTGCCAGCACCTTGATTCTGGCCTCTAGAACTTCAAGACAGTGAGTCTGTGTTGTTTGGACCACCCAGTTTGAGGGGCTTTGTTGCAGCAGACTAGTAAGCAGGGGATCCTCAGAGGACTTTCCTTCCTGATGAGCGCTGTGACGGGTTGCACCAGACTCATCCTGGAATAGGGGCACACGTAGGGCAGGGCGTGGAGTATATGCCAGTGAGAACCTTCGGAGCAGTGGCACTGGCTACCTGAAGCCAGGCATAAGCTAGTTCTGCCTTTGTGAATAGGAAAAAAAAAAAAGGTTGCTTTATCTCTTGGGACTTTTTATAAAGCAGAAGGGAGAGTCACCGGGTAAAAGGCCCAGCACAGGGGCCAGCACACAGCACGTGGTCACTAGGCACCAGCCTACAGCGTCGGTGTGACTGATACTGTGAGGATGCGTGGAAAGGCAGGTGTCCAGGCGGTAAGTGTGCCTGTGCGAGCGTAGTTTCTGGTCCAAGGGCAGAGTTGTGTGTGGGCGGCAGGAGTGCGTGAGGAGGTGCATGGGGGTGTGAGAGCAGATGTCACAGTCCGTGAATGTGGCTATGGGCGGACATTCGTAGGGATGCATATATGTCAGTATGCCACGGGCACTCAGGCTGTCTGCGCTACTGACTAGCTCTGTGGTTCGTCTGTTTGTTCATTTATTCACTCATCAGAATTTCCTGAATGCCCATACACACAATGGAGACACATAAACAGACAAGGGAAATAGGATAGAGGTAACCAAGGGAATTAGAGAATGAGGAAAGAGCATTTGTTTCAATTTGATGAGTTTGATGTATCAGGGAAGACTTCCTGGAGGAGGTGACAGCTGAGAGCTGAACTTCGCCAAGTGAAGAGCATCAAGGCCACTGTGTATAGATATGGCGGGAGAGAAACGCCAGTGCACACCCAAAATATAAACAGTTTGTGTTGGTTCCCTACTACCTCAAGCCACACCCCACAACCCCCGAGTTCCAGGTAATGTGAACACAGAACAGAGAGACAGCGCAGACGCCAAGGAGCCAAGGCTTTATTGGGTGCAGACCTAGCACGCTGGGAGCCCCAGGCCCTCAGGATGTGCCGAGGCTGGGCCCCTGGCCTCTCGAGGGCAGCCACGCTGGCTGTGGACTTGGGGCCCCCAGGGAGGCCTGGCCGGTCTTTGTCTCTCTCTCCAGACAGTCGTGGAATCGGGAAGTCTTCGAGGGCAGCGTGTCCCAGGAGGCTGGAAACAAATGCAGGTCAGAGCTGAGAACTGCGGCCCGAGGAGTGTGTTTTGTCGGGTGGAGGCCCTGGAGGCCACATTCCCAGATGGCGTTACAGAAGCAATGATGCCAGGAGGCATGAGCACGGAGGGGCAGAAGGGAAACAAGCGGAGGCCACCCGAGACGCAGACGCGGAAGGGCCACTGCTCCCAAGCAGAGGCACCTGACATGCACCTCGGCCAGCAGCGCTGGCTCTGGGCTGGGGTCTTTCATTCGCATCCCGCTCACAGTGCTACTGTGCGTGGCTGGGGTCATTACTGCCGTTTCTCAGCTGAGAACACAGATGCTCAGCAAGGTCTCAGCACGTGGCTGTTACAGGGAAGACCTGAGCTCTGGGGGCCAAGTGGTTCCGAATCCCCCAACACACTTGCGTCTCAGGCAACAGGGCTGCACTGTCAGCTCCCAACACCCGCGTGCAAGTCAAAGGTGGGGCAGGGTTTCAGGCAGGCGCTCCCGTATCACAGAAAGCATGCTGGGAGCGGGGAAGGGGAGCTGAGCTTTAAAAAGAAAAAAAAAAATGGCAGAGACAAGATGTTCTGTGAGGGCTGCTCTGCTTCTGGACGTGTGCCCTTTACTTGGCCTTTGAAACCGAGTTCTGTGTCCCCGAGCGCATAATAATGTAAATGAACATCAGATCTTTCCTCGGTAATTGAGAGCAGAGAGAGAGGCCATGTTAAGTCAAATTAATTTGCTCTGATACCATCCAAAGCCCATCTCCATGATGGCTTTTCGATGGCTGAGGGTGACTCCCGAAGTGGCGGGACGTGTGGCTCGTTTGGGCCCAGGAAGGGGGCAGGTGTGGGCTGAGCACCACGTGAACCACCTGACCACCTGAGCCTCTGGCCGCTGCAGTTCCAACGTTCAGTGACTTGGAGATGGCACCCCAGCTGTCGGCTGGCATCGTGTCTGACCCTGGAGGGAGGTGCTTACTCCTCCTGGCCGGCCTGATGGGGCTTCCCATTTCAGTCGGGAGCCACGAATTCTGAAACACGCCCTGAGGGGGGCAGTGAGGGGCCAGCCCGGCCTCAGGGCAAAGAGCGCCGGACTGGGAGTGGGGTGGCTGCTGGTGGCAGACTCACTGGGTGACCTTGATCTTGAGGTCTTCTCCCCCTTTTCCAAGAGCAAGGCTCTGGTCCATGAGTTCCAACCCCCAGTGAGATGTATGATTCTAAGGTCTGCCTCAGTTTGCCCTTGATAGAGTCAACCCCTTTAAAGACCCAGCTCCTAAGCAAGCCTCTGAGCTGACTCACAAAGAGGCCCGGAGCATATGCCTAAGGANGCCTGGTCCTGACTGAGTGCTGCCTCCTGGGTTTACCATGCAGAAATCCACCCTGTCTCTGCCATGGGGTTGGACCCCATCTCTGCCCCTCCCAACAGTGTCTACTTCCTGTCTGCGCTGCCACTCAAGGGAGAAGTGTGTTGTGTCCCCTCCTTTCCGTGTGGGGACTGCAGAACTGATCTGAATTCAGAGGCCCTCTGGCAGATGTCAGGCTGAGAGGCCCAGCTCTGCTGCCCAGGGCGGGGTGATACCCTCCGTTCCCGCCCTGGCTCTGGACGCTTCGGACACACCCTGGGAAGACTTATTTTCCCCGAGCTGTCCTCCTGGGGATAACTCAGCTCAGATGGAACTCCCACTGGCATCGCATGATGGATGGATGGCGGCTAATCAAGATGTCACTGTGCCTGCCTCCCAGCTTTGGCCAGGGCGAGAGGTGATGGATACGAGCTGGGCCGGACACCATGATCTCTAAGAAGGGACTCCAGAAACATGGTGGGAACTTCTGCACCTGCCCCTCCGTCTGTCCAAAGAGGAAGAGGCTTCTCACATACCTGGGTGATCAGGAGCCGGCAGGCAGGTTCCTGGGCATCCAGCTGCCCGGGGCCCAGGCTGGGCCCGTAACAGTTGCCCCTGGCCAAGCACCTACTGTGTGCCAGGTGCTGTGCACATGGATACAGGTCAGAACAAGCAGATGGGCCACCTGCCTGAATGGAGCTGACCGCCATGGCCATGATAACCTCGAGGGCCACCCTGGGGGTAGCGGTGGTGGCTCCGGGCACAGTGAAGTGGAGTGGCCACAGCAAGTACACACCATTGGGAGGGGCAGAGATGGGGTCCAACCCCATGGCAGGCAGTGCCCTTCTCTGGGAACTTCCTTTGGACTCTTCTGTGACACAGGGCTAACAGTGTCTGACATCGCCTTGCCCAGGCAACATCTGTCCCCTGGAGTCTAGTTTGGTCTGCCACCGCTGGCCTGGGGACAGTCGCCTAGCTTCTCTAGGCCTCAGTCTCTTCAACTGTGCGATGGGAGGAAACCAGGCCACCCGGGCATTGATGCAGAAATAAGAACTACCCGAGGGTATGTGTTTCCCTCTGTTGCGTTCACTACTCTTCCCCTGTGCCTAGAATGGGGTCCTGGCACCCAGTAGGTGTTCAGAAGACATATGCTGAGTGAATGAGTGATGTGGCGGTGCTTGGGCCCATAGGAGGTGCTAAGTATGGGCGCACAGTAGGTATCTTATGAATGTCAATTAAGTGCACTGATGAACAAAGCCATATATGTGAACACTGGAGCTTTGTAGTAACATCTGAGGTTGGAGTCCGATTCATCCAATTCCATCTGTCTTTCTCAAGACTCCTTTGGTTGCTTGAGGTCTCTTTGTGTTTCCATATAAATTTAAATATTTTTTGCTCTAGTTCTGTGACAAATGCCATTGGTAGTCTGATAGGGACTGCAGTGAATCTGTAGGCTGCCTTGGGCAGTACAGTCATTTTGACAATACTGACTCTTCCAGTCCAAGAACATGCTCTCTCTTTCCATCTGTTTGTATCTTCTTCAACTTCTTTCATCAGCATGTCCTAGTTTTCAGAGTAGAGGGCTTAGGCAGGTTCATTGCTAGGTATTGCATTCTTTTGGATGCGATGGTAAATGGGACTGTTCCCTTAATTTCTCTTTCTGATCTTTCGTTGTTAGTGTATAGGAATGCAAGAGATTTCTGGGTGTTAATTTTGTACCCTGCAAGTTTACTGAATTCGTTGATAAAGTCTAGTAGCTTTCTGGTAGTGTCTGTAGGATTTTCCACGTGTAGTATCATGCCATCTGCAAACACTGACAGTTTCACTTCTTCTTTTCCAGTTTGGATTCCTTTTTATTTCTTTTCCTGTAAGTATTGGTAACTCAAATTTATGAAGACTTATTAGAAAAATCAGGATATGATCATGCAAAAATGCTGGAATTTCTACACTTTGTAACCTGGGAAGCTAAGAATCCAAGCTTTGGGAAGCAGACACATGGGTTCAGATCTTGGCTCTGTCCTTCCCTTGCCATGTATCCTGTGAAGCCTGGCTGTGAGGGTGGGCATCTGTGACCCTGCTGAACCTCAGAGATAATGGGCATCATCGAGACAGTCGGTACCGCTGAGCAAGGCCCACAGACGCCTCTGCCTGCCCCCAGCTCTTCAGGGGAGTGGGCCCTGGTACAACTGAACTTGCATACATTACTTATTCATTTCAAAACATGACTACTCGTGAATACATGCCTAAGACCCTCATGATTGCTTTTCAGTTAACGGCCCCTCCCATCAGGGCTATAGAAGGCCCTGGATTGAGGGCAGATGTTCAAGAATAAGCAATTCCTGGGACTTCCCTGGTGGTCCAGCAGATAAGAACCCACCCCGCAATGCAGGAGATGGGGTTCAATCCCTGGGTGGGGAACGAAGATTCCATATGCTGTGAAGCTTTGAAGCCCGTGCATCACAACAAAAGATCCGGCACGACCCAACCCATGAGCTACAACTCAGACCTGACACAGCCACATAAATAGATATATTTATTTTAAAAAAGAATAAGCAATTCCTATGTCCGAGCCCACTCTGAGCAGCACAGAAAAGGTGTGAGGCTACTCAGGTCTGTTCAGCCTCAGAGAAAGCCAGCTGCTGACACATGGGTCTGATTCAGGCCACACCTTCCCCTGCCAGGCCATCCTGTGACCACAGCTCCCTCGTTTCTCCTCTGGTGTCAACCACAGAGGAGATGCGCACCAAGAACACTGGGTGAAGAATAAACAGGCATGGCCTTTCATCTCATCGGCATCTGGATGATCAGCCCACCTTGCAGATGAGGAAACTGAGGCTCACCGCAGAGAAGCCACCTGCTCGAGGCTCACACTGCTCAGTGGCAGAGCTGGGATCTGAAGCAGGGTTGGTCAGATCTGACACCCTTGCTCTGCCCTTCACAACAGCACACGCCCTGGGCGTAGAAAGCCAGGAGGAAACCTCAAGCAGCTGAACTCATATCTACACGTGTGCACTGTTCAAAATCCAGTGAGACACAGTGACTAAGACATCATGAGGCCCAAGCCAGGGAGATGCTGACTTCCCCGGTGTTAGAACAATCACCCAGCAAACCCAGACTCTCCAGGTCTGAGGCGGAGCAGAGCCTGGGCCAGCAGTAGCTACAGGAAACTCGGTGCAGATTTAATGACCCCATGAATCATCCCCAGAGACATACTGTCACCCCCATTCTTCATTCACACCCTGAAATTAAAGACGAAATTAAAAATGTATTGATGTTCTTTAACAGTGAGGCCTGGATGGGAAACCAGATGTCCTTTGAAGAGGGCCTGAAGGTTCCTTGATCGAGTCCCACATAGAAACTGACGGTCTGTGAGAGAAGCCGGCACGGCGCTCAGACTGTGCCTGACACGGCGGGAAACTCGACACCTTTATTAGGCCCCGACAGGGTGCAGGGGAATTCTGCATCACAGGAGCGTGTTGTGCCTTCAGGCTCTGCAGACGTTGTTCGATTTTCTCTCCATGACGGCCCTCTAAGTCAGCTACTAATAACCTTCCATTTCGCAAATGGGCTCAAGAAGGATGAGCAAGTTGTCACAGAGTAAATGGGAGAATGTGGATTTGAATCCAGCTTTGCGAACACGGGTCCTGACTGCTCTGCCCTACTGTTTGTTACTGTTGACTGTTCCGTTTCACAGAGCGGGAAACTGAGGGTCAGAGCGGCAAATGAGGAAGGAGCAGAGCTGAGGCTCCCACCCCGATCTGACTGACTCTATATGACATTCAGCTAAGCTTGTCACAGGAGAAGATGGGCTGCCTTAGCCTTTCAGAGACACACGGAAGGGTGGACACTGCATCAACCCATGAAGGGTCAGCAGTGCAAGAAGCTCCAGGAACACCATGAACCGTGGACTGGAAATGCTATGGGAGGCTGGCAAGCGATGGGGAGGGCCCGGGGCTGGAGAGCACAGCCTTTCTGGAGGTGGGGTGCAGTCAGGCTTTCAGAAGAGGGTAGGATCTGGGGGTGGGGGTGAGGCTGAGGAAGACACTCCAAGGAGAAGAAAGTCCCTCCTACCAGGCAGTAGCTTGTTCACTGGTTTCTGCAAAACCCTGGACCAGCAAGGGCTGGTGTCTACATTTCATAGGCAGAGGCACCAAGGCTTAGAAAGCCCCTCAGCTGAAAGGGAAGATTGGAAAAAAAAAAAAAAAAGGCTGAGCCCGAAGAATTGATGCCTTTGAACTGTGGTGCTGGAGAAGACTCTTGAGAGTCCCCTGGACAGCAGGGAGATCGAACTAGTCCATCCTAAAGGAAAGCAACCCTGAATATTCATTGGAAGGACTGATGCTAAAGCTGAAGCTCCAATACTTTGGCCACCTAATGCAAAGAGCCAACTCATTTGAAAAGACCCTGATGCTGGGAAAGACTGAGGGCAGGAGGAGAAGGGGACGACAGAGGATGAGATGGCTGGATGGCATCACCAACTCAATGGACATGGGTTTGAGCAAGCTCCGGGAGATGGTGAAGGACAGGGAAGCCTGGTGTGCTGCAGTCCATGGGGTCGCAGAGAGTCGGGCACGGCTGAGCGACTGAATGACAAGAAGCAAGGAGGATGCCATGGGTGTGGGACACTGAAGGAGACCTCGACAGCAAGCAGAAGAGATGTGGAATAAGCCGCAGAGAGGCCTGAAGGTGGAGAGACTGGAGTCAGGAAGCAGATTCTGTAAATACACTATATTCCTTATGTAGAATGTTTTTATGAGACAAGACAATGCTTCAGCTGTGCTTCCCGTTTTCTCTGATCTTAAGGAGGTGCTAAGTCCTTGACACTTAAAAAAACCGATCTGGTGAACTGCCCTCAGTGGACACCTGGCTGTGTTTCTCCTGCCAGTGGACAGAATCTGCCACATCTCACCCGCATGTTCTTACTGGCCAACCAGGTACTGGAACCCGGGAGTTTTGAACTGAGCTGCCATCAGAATCAGGCTTGACTCTCTACAAAAAAAAAGTCTGTTTCAATGGGAGTGGGGCAGTAAGGGAACCATTCTGGTTTAAAAGAGACTAAAGGCCGGGACTTCCCTGGCGGTTAAGATGCTGTGTGTCCACTGCAGGGGACGTGGGTTCAATTCCTGGTCAAGGAACTAAGATCCCACATGCCACGTGATGCCACCAAAAAAAAAAAAAAAGAGTAATGGAAGATGTTAACAAGAGGGGAACTTGCAGGTAGAAAGACAGGGAAGGGGTGGATACGGGTGCTCTGTTCTTTCAGCTCAATTTTTCTTTAAGTCTAAACCTTCTCTGTGACTTCACTGGTGGCTCAGACGGTAAAGCGTCTGCCTCAACACAGGAGACCTGGGTTTGATTCCTGGGTCGGGAAGATCCCTTGGAGAAGGAAATGGCAATCCACTTCAGCACTCTTGCCTGGAAAATCCCATGGACAGAGGAGCCTGATAGGCTACACCCCATGGGGTCACAGAGAGTCAGACACGACTGAGTGACTTCACTTCAAACCTTCTCTAAAATATAAAGTCTGTTTTTCTTTTGTGTAAAAAAAAGAGAGACACCTGAAGAAACAAAAAAAATAATACAATGAGTGTCCTTAACAGGAGCCTTCTTTTTAAAAAACTACAGTGAGGGGACTTCCCTGGCGGTGCCGCAGCTAAGACTCCATGCTCCCAATGCCCAGGTTTGACCCTCGTCAGAAAACTAGATCCCACACGCTCCAACCAAGGGTTCACATGTGGCAACTAGAACCTGGTGCAACCAAATAAATTTAAAAAAAAATTAAAGTACAGTGATACAACTTCAGAACAACTGGGTTAATATAAATGTTGGGATCCTGGAGGATATTGTGGGTCTGTTCATTTTCTTAGCGGTGAAAACGGTGCGGCAGTTTGGAAAGCCCTTCTCTGGAGGGACAAAGATGGGAAATTATTTTAAGGGGAACTGGCATGATGTTTGCAACTTACTTTCCTAGTGCTGGGGATAAAACATGTGTTTCGATATAGACAGAAGTAGAGAGCAAGGTAAAGATAGAAATAAAATCAATATTTAAAAAATTATCAAATTAAGGTAGAGGCTAGCAGAGTTGACAGTGCCCAGTCACCTTCACTGTTTAAAAGAGAAGAAAGACAGAAAGGAGGGAGGGGGAGGGGGATAGGAAGGGATACTTTACTGGTGATTCTATCATCAATTTGAAAAAACCAAAAAGCAAGTATTTCTGCCTGACTTTCAATGTTCAGCCCAAGTACAGCCGCCTCCAGAAATCTGTGCCCACCTCCCAGGCTGGGCTGGGGTCTCCTCTGATCCTCTGAGCCCCTGCGTTTTCCTGTCCTCCGTCCAGTAATCGCTTGCTTACTTGTTTACAACTCTCAACAAGACTGTTAATTCTGAACTCGACTCTGTTTTTCTACTGTGAATTCCTAGGATCTAGAACAGTCCATCAAGGGAAGTTCGTGGAATGGGAAGAATGAAAGACTGGAGGAATAGAAGGATGAGAATGAAGAAACAGGGGACAAAAGGCCTCATCTGCTTCATCTGGCAGGTTCATTCAGACCCCGGTAGCCCCACTTACGGGTCAGTCAAAGCCGCTTCTCTGGGCTTAAAACCAAGAGATTCAAAACCAACTTCCAGTGCACAATCTAGAGGGAACTCTTCCTATGTTGAAACCCAACCCAAAGCCTGGTCTTGTTTCTCCAGAATTTCATCTCCTTCAGAATGAGAGGGAGCTGGAACCACGTTCCCTTCCTGGAGAGACGGAGACGCAGAGAGCCTCCTGGGTCACAGTCTGAGACAGGAGAGCACCGGCTCTCAAACCTCAGCCTGCCCTTCAGACACAACCTCAGCAATGTCCTGGAAGAACACACAGGGTGTGAAAAGCGATCAGCTTGGATCAGAGAGCCAGCTTGGGTTCAACACGGTTAAGTAAATTCACGATGCTTTCTTTTGGTTTCCAGGCACAGGCACCACCTCTGCTGAGTAGCATACGATGGCAATAAGCACAATCTCTGACTTTTCACAGCACCCAGTTCGTCATGAACGCAGCTTTAAGTGAATGGAAGTTATCTGTCCATCCACCCCCCCTCCTTGCCATTCAGAACCTTGTGTGGAGTGCCACGATGCCGGCTCCTGCCAACACTGAGGTGAAGGACCCTTGTGTTCAAGAAGCTGACACTAGAGGGGAAGGAGTTGACCAGCCCATGAGTAGAGGGAAGTGTGAATGACCCTTCATGGCCTCCTGGGCTCAGACACCAAGGAAGAAATATTTACTGAGTAAAAGGAGTAGAAAAGTCTGATTTTAGCAGATCACATCTGATTCCAGATGTGATCGTCAAGCTTCTATGTGAGAAAACCTCCTCAGAAGAAACAGAAAAGCTACATTTAAACATAAAGGCATCAGAGGGTTCAAACAACAGCCTATCTAACACAGAGCAGAATGAGGGTGGTGGTCGTCCTTGAGGAATGACTGCAATGGACACCGGAAGGTGTTGGGGCGCTAGCCACGGGCTGGTTTTGATATGGGTAGTAATTATTAAGGTATGACCAAGTTTTGAAAATTTCATACAGACTCAGTCTTCGGTATGTATGTTTGCATAAGCTGACTTAATGAAAGTTTAGCTCAGAGAACCACAGATTCTACAAGAACGTTCTGAACAGGCAATGATCAAGCCAAATGGTTTCACACCAACTTGCGTCTAACTTAGGTGAGCCTCAGAATTCCTGAAGGAGTCGCAGATCTACCAAAGATCTAGAGCTCCACACAGAAATCACCCCTCCTTCCCACAGAAGCCTGCCCGAGAGTGACGCTGGCGCCAAGCATGAACCCCGGACAGACACAGACTTCTGCTGCTCCTCACTTGCTCAGCCTTGGGTCCATGTTAGTATGTGCGCATCGAACATTTCCACATCTCACCCGCTAATCTTCTTAATACTGAAAAAACTGAAAAGCACTCTTTTGTCCCAGGAAGACATAAAACCATTTTCATGAGAGACTCATTCATTAAGTACATTCAGGATGGATTAAAGTGATCCTGAGCTCTGGTTCTAAGAACGCAGAGACCAGTAAATAAATGTGCTATTGAAATAAGATTAGCAGTCAGTGCTTAACCTACTTTGAGAACAAGCTGTTTTCAATGCCAAGTATCCTCCATTCACATTTACATAATTAATGAACTAATTACAAACGAGTCTTATCTAATCATTTAAGCAGGTCTCACGTGACCCAGCCTTGGCCCCACTTCTGCAGTAGAGTAACTGCACTTCCTTGAGAGTAATACAACTTTATTTTAAAACAATGCCCTATAAGTTAGACCTTTTTACTAACTCAAGCCAGCCTGATACTACATAAAAATCAATGGGGGCTGATCAAAGGAGGATGGTGGTGTCTAAATTTTTTGCTTTTAAGCGAAGAACCACAAGCCAAGAGTATGGGACTGCAAATGTTTACAGAAAGCACATTTTTTCCCTGAAAAAGGAAAAGTCGTAATGGTGCCTTTTAGCCAAGTGAAAAGCAGTTGTGTTAAATCGGTACCAAAGCAAATGATACATACAACAGTAATTAGCTAAGATTACACAGTAATTAAAATCACGATGATTATGTGAGTGAGAATAATTTATACAATAATCTCCACGCTCACACTGCAATGTGGTACTAGTCCAGCAGCAACAGAGCAGAGCCGTGTTTGGTGATAAATTCAAATCACAGCATCTCTGATTGCGTGGTGATAGATCGTGGTCACTGAGATTTAGGGATAAACAAAATCTCTGACCAGGACACACACAGTCCTGCCTGGACTTCCCAAGGCTACCAAATGGGAGCGCCCACACTTCCCCCTCCCCCACAGGGAGCCGAAGACCTGCAGCTGCCCCACTATATTCCACTAATCCTGGTTCCGCGCTGCTAGCGGCTTGCTCTGCTGCTCTGTGACACGAGACAGGTAACTCATCCGGCAGAGCCACCCTCGGCCAAAGACCGCCATAAATAATATGCAGAATTTCTTTTAAAAGGGCATGGCTGTGATCCAATAAAACTTTTACAAAAGCAGGTCAAGGGCCAGGTTTTTTTTTGTTTTTTTTTTTTTTTACTGTGTGCAGTCATTGGCTGACTCCTGCTGTAGGTGACAGGAAGCCACTGAAACCAGATTTTCATTTGAGAGAGATTTGAGAAGCTGGAGTGCAGAGGAGGGACTAAGGTGGGTGGGGCTGGAAGGGCTTTGCCAGAGTCTAGGACAGAAATGATGGTGGCCTGGCTTCAAGGTGTTGACAGTGAGGATGGAGAGAAGTAAGAAGGTCAAGAGTATTTGCCTGAAGCGCGGAGGCGCCGAATAAACAAGACTTAGCGATCAGTGGATGATGGGGACGAGCGAGAGGGAAGAGAGCCTCAGAAGGGTGGGGGGCTCCAGCTTGGGTGACTGATGACAGGGCCTCCACGTGATTTGGATCACACTGTTGGGGGAGGGAGGAGGCTCCCCTCGGACATTCTGGGTCCAGATATCACAGAGACAGCCAGGTGGCCAGCTTCTAAACTGCAGGCAGTTACATACGATATACACATTTGCGACTTGAAGAACATGAGTTGGAGGGCTAGATTTGGGGGTCTCCTGTTTACAGTGATGTTCAAGCTGGTTTTATAAAAGGCAGAGGAACCAGAGATCAAATTACCAACATCCACTGGATCATGGAAAAAGCAAGAGAGTTCCAGAAAAACATCTATTTCTGCCAAAGCCTTTGACTGTGTGGATCATAATAAACTGTGGAAAATTCTGAAAGAGATGGGAATACCAGACCACTTGACCTGCCTCTTGAGAAACCTATATGCAGGTCAGGAAGCAACAGTTAGAACTGGACATGAAACAACAGACTGGTTCCAAATAGGAAAAGGAGTACGTCAAGGCTGTATATTGTCACCTTGCTTATTTAACTTATATGCAGAGTACATCATAACAAACACTGGGCTGGAAGAAGCACAAGCTGGAAGCAAGATTGCCAGGAGAATTATCAATAACCTCAGATATGCAGATGATACCACCCTTATGGCAGAAAGTGAAGAGGAGCTAAAAAGCCTCTTTAAGCCAACTTTTTCACTTGATGAAAGTGAAAGAGGAGAGTGAAAAAGTTGGCTTAAAGCTCAACATTCAGAAAATGAAGATCATGGCATCTGGTCTCATCACTTCATGGGAAATAGATGGGGAAACAGTGGAAACAGTGTCAGACTTTATTTTTGGGGGCTCCAAAATCACTGCAGATGGTGATTGCAGCCATGAAATTAAAAGACGCTTACTCCTTGGAAGGAAAGTTATGACCAACCTAGATAGCATATTCAAAAGCAGAGACATTACTTTGCCAACTAAGGTCCGTCTAGTCAAGGCTATGGTTTTTCCAGTGGTCATGTATGGATATGAGAGTTGGACTGTGAAGAAGGCTGAGCGCCGAAGAATTGATACGTTTGAACTGTGGTGTTAGAGAAGACTCTTGAGAGTCCCTTGGACTGCAAGGAGATCCAACCAGTCCATTCTAAAGGAGATCAGCCCTGGGTGTTCTTTGGAAGGAATGATGCTAAAGCTGAAACTCCAATACTCTGGCCACCTCATGCGAAGAGTTGACTCACTGGAAAAGACTCTGATGCTGGGAGGGATTGGGGGCAGGAGGAGAAGGGGACGACAGAGGATGAGATGGCTGTATGGCATCACGGACTCGATGGACATGAGTTTGAGTGAACTCTGGGAGTTGGTGATGGACAGGGAGGCCTGGCGTGCTGCGATTCATGGGGTCGCAAAGAGTCGGACACGACTGAGCGACTGAACTGAACTGTTTACAGTGAGGGGGTTAAAATCACAGGACGATTGCCTGGGACCCAGTGGACAGAAAAACAGGTGAGAGAGCATCCCGGGGTCCCTGGCAGATGGTGGGGAGGAGCTGGGGTGGGAAGGAGAAAAGAGAAGTTTGGGTAGCGCCAAGGAGCAGAAGCACCTCCCTAGCAGCTCAGCAGCAAACAATCTGCCTTCAGTGCGGGAGAGGCAGGTTGGATCCCTGGGTGGGAAGATCCCTGGAGAAGGGAATGGCAGCCCACTCCAGTATTCCCGCCTGGGTAATCCCATGGACAGAGGAGCCTGGGGGGCTACTGTCCATGGGGTCGCAAAGAGTGGGACACGACTGAATGATGGAACAGTAACAACAAAAGGAGTGGGAACAGCTAAAAGGCCAGGGGGACGGGGGTTCCAAGAAATGTCTAACGGGCCAGTGCAGCAGAGAAGTCCAGAAACAGATCAAGACCGAGAACATCCCCTGGTTTGTCCCTTAGGAAGCTGCTGACACTCTGAGAAACGTTTCAGTGGTGGCGCCGGGCTCTGGGCTGGAGGAAACGGAGGCAGAAATGGGAGGGCAGTGAAGGCGCTGTGCGGGGACCCCACTCTGGTGAAGCCTGGCTCCAAAAGGAGGAAACAGACTGCAGGGTGACGGGTGAGGATATAGTTAGGACGGAAGGACCCTAAGGTGTTTATAACCCGCGGAGGAAGGACAGCTGGAAATGCTGCCGCCGAGACTGCAGGAGCAAGCGGGCGGCGGGGTACGGATGCCACTCGACCAAGACTGGATCTCATTTTCTGAGACCAGAGGGAAGCTGGGGCAGATGGTGATCAACTTATAGGTACCATTCTGAGGCCGCTGTTTTTCCTTTGAATGAACAGGAGTGTAGGGTGTCTGCTCAGAGTAAGGAGTTGGGGACAGAGGAAAGTCAGGATGGTTTGGAATAACTGTCCAGTAAAATGAAAGAAAACAGGACAGTGACAAGGCATCAGCGTCAATACAGCTGGTTCAGTTAGTGCCTGTCGGTGCCTGGACCCTGCAGAGCCATGTGAGCGGCCAAGGCTGAGGCCCTGAGGGACGTGGGCACGGGGCTCTGGACGAAAATGGGGCTTGGGCCCTTTGGAGAGCCAGAGGTGCTGTGAGGACTGGAAGGGAGAGGAGAGAACCCTTTACTGGAACACTCTGCCGGCAGGCTGGTGGCCCAGAGGGCAGGAGGGAGAGGCGGGCAGCCTGCAGGGCCGGGCACACCATGGGCTGGGCGCCCTGGGACCAGCTGCAGCCGGCCAGCCTATAAACTCCCTCCCCAGGGGCACGGAGGTAATTTAGTGTCTCCATCTCCAGAAGCTCTTGCATTTATCAGCAGCTTCATGACTCCTGGGCTGTAAATCATCAAGCTTTAGGCGTATTTCTCTTGAGTTGACGTCCTCTTATAAATAATACAAGGAATGCTTTTATTTTTTTGGCAAAAGACTGCTTTCTTCCTCTCTTCTTTTTTTAGAGTGACCTTCTTTTTCAGTCAAATTTGGAAATGTCCAAGAGACTCATTTGTTGAGCCCTGTGACGGGCCAGGTCATATGGGGGTGCCTGCCATAGAGTTCCCTTTGTACTCTCACCTGCCTCCACCGCCTCAGCACGGAGGGTGCCCGGGTGACCTGGGAGCATCTGGTCAAGTTTAAAATGCAAAGTCCCTGTGACGTACAGAATCATTTGCCCTGTGCACAAGAGTGTGTGTGTATGTGTCAGGTGGCTCAGTGACAAAGAATCTGCCTGTCAATTCAGGAGATAAAAGAAAGGAGGGTTCTATCCCTGGGTTAGGAAGATCCCCTGGAGGAGGAAATGGCAACCCTCTCCAGTATTATTGCCTGGAAAATTCCATGGACAGAGGAGACTGTCAGGCTACAGTTCATGGGGTCACAAAGAGTTGGATGTGACTAAGCACACACACACAACAGGTTAATAGCAAATTCCTGAAATCAACTAAAAGTGAAGCAGGAGCACAGTTTAATAAATCCATGGCATCATTTTAAGATTTTCTGCAGGAATTTAAAAGAATGAGATAGACTTATGTGGACAGACAGGGCGTGATCTCTAAAGTATATTATTGAGGGAAAGAAAGAAGCACTTTGAGAATTTAGATATGTACATTTAGGGCGTGGCAACCGGCTCCAGTATTCTTGCCTGGAGAATCCTATGGACACAGGAGCCTGGTGGGCTACAGTTCAAAGGGTCAGAGTTGGACACGACTGAAACAACTTCACACACGCAGACAGAGGTACATGTACACAGTGTAGCATCATATCACTTATGTGTTTTAAAAGCCCACAAATATGCTATGTATTTGCTACAAGTACATGTGTATTTATAGATACATAGAGAAAGATGTAGAAGGATAAACACCAAACTGAAGACAGTGGATACCTTTTGGAAGGGAGCTGAGGTTGGGGTGGTGGCCAAGAGGACTATAGCCTTCTCAGTAGGGAGAACTATTTAGAGATTATAAAGCTGGATGTCAAGGCACCTGAACTCTGGGTCAGTCTTTACTATAAGCTTAGGTGAGATAGTTCCCTCTGCAGACCTCACTTTTTCCCATTTATATAGTGAGAGGATTGGACTAATAATAAATAATCTAACAGTCCCTTCTAACTCAGAAGTTCTAGAATCTTTAAACTGTAAACATACTTGTATGTTTACAGGTTAATAGGTTAATAAGGGCTCAAAATTTTCAAGGCTTAACGCCATGGAATCTGGCACTCAGTAGGCACTTAATAAATACCATTTGGATGGATGTTGAATACTGACCCTGATATAATTTTAATATTAATAACGGGTCAGCTCTTTGCCAGTAAACTTTGCCAGGTGAGTGATTCACCTCCTGGGTAAAAGTCAGAGTCATGGCAGCATGGCAAACACAATACACGCTTTAGAAGGATTTGAACCAGAGTTCAAATACTGGCTCTTTTGCTTCCCTGCTGATGACATGAATGAAGCAAATTACTGACCCTCTCTGAATCACAAAGCTGAGCTGTGACCACGTACAGTTAGCATTTCTGCTCAAGTGTTGCTGTTATGGTCAGTTATTCATTCAACAAACACTCATGGAGCACCATCTGTGTGCCAGCTGGAGGGACACCAACGTGAAGAAAACTGACAAGGGGCTTCTGGTCCCTTCTTGCCCCTGCTACCCTGCTGTCCTTGGTGCAGGCCCCTCTGCTCTGAGCTGCAGCTGGACCAGCCTGAGGACTTGGAGGGGAGTGGGCCGGGAAAGGCGGGCAGGGCTCTAGTGAGGGGTGCCTGGAGGTGCTGCCTGGGGCGAAGCTACAGGGGCTAGGGTGTGGCTGAGTTTGCCTCAGTCCATTGCTCCTGAACCTCTGGGCCTCGGATCCCTCTTGTGCAGCATGGAGGTCATGGCATCAGTCCCCTGGGGTTACTCTGGGCATCAAATACCAACACCAGGAAAGCAGCTGGTTTTCTTGAGCTCTTTCTAGGAGCTGGGCTCTGAGTGCATCTTCTAGCTAATCCTGCAATGGTTTACTCACATGAAAACACAGAAAGTTAAGCCACTTGCCCCAAATTTATGGTTACTAAATGTGGCAAGAATACACAGAAGAACTGTACAAAAAAGATCTTCACGACCTGGATAATCATGATGGTGTGATCACTAATCTAGAGCCAGACATCTTGGAAAGTGAAGTCAAGTGGGCCTTAGAAAGCATCACTATAAACAAAGCTAGTGGGGGTGATGGAATTCCAGTTGAGCTGTTTCAAATCCTGAAAGATGATGCTGTTAAAGTGCTGCACTCAATATGCCAGCAAGTTTGGAAAACTCAGCAGTGGCCACAGGACTGGAAAAGATCAGTTTTCATTCCTATTCCAAAGAAAGGCAATGCAAAAGAATGCTTAAACTACCGCACAATCGCACTCTTCTCACATGCTAGTAAAGTAATGCTCAAAATTCTCCAAGCCAGGCTTCAGCAATACGTGAACCGAGAACTCCCTGATGTTCAAGCTGGTTTTATAAAAGGCAGAGAAACCAGAGATCAAATTGCCACCATCCGCTGGATCATGGAAAAAGCAAGAGAGTTCCAGAAAAACATCTATTTCTGCTTGATGATTGACTATGCCAAAGCCTTTGACTGTGTGGATCACAATAAACTGTGGAAAATTCTGAAAGAGATGGGAATACCAGACCACCTAACCTGCCTCTTGAGAAATCTGTATGCAGGTCAGGAAGCAACAGTTAGAACTGGACATGGAACAACAGACTGGTTCCAAATAGGAAAAGGAGTACGTCAAGGCTATATATTGTCACCCTGCTTATTTAACTTCTATGCAGAGTACACCATGAGAAACGCTGGACTGGAAGAAACACAAGCTGGAATCAAGATTGC